>CM068367.1:670085831-670420831 GCA_034769895.1 Magicicada septendecula
TAATAAACATTTTTAAGTGTCGTTCTTTAAGTGTTTTAAGCATACTGTTTAATTGATTTAGTGCAGCAAAATTAATACAGTTAGTACCAGTTCTGTCGCAGAAGTATTTGGTATGAACTCTGACAACTTTGATTCACTAGAATTTTTTGTTAAAATACGAAATCAGCACGTTACCTTTAGAGCAAATGTTATTGCTAAAGTCAAAAATATCTCGGCCGCTTTTAGATTTGTCGCAGAAGGATGGAAAAATTGTCAGAAAATTTCAGAAAGTTTGGTATAGTAAATATAGATGGCACTCTGGTTGTAATCGAAACAAAACTCTGCACTGCTACTACTGTTTGATGTTTAATGGAGAGGAACCATGGAGCAAAGTTGGAGTAGGCACTATAAAAAATTTTGAAGCTAAAGCCGCTAAACTTGCTGGTAGCAAAACTCATATAAAAAATGCTGAGATGTTTCACATGCTAGGACATGAATAGAACATTGCTTATCCGAATCAGCTAGAATTCAAGCAGAGCAGCACAATGAAAATGTGGTTCAAAATCGAAGGATAGTAGGCCGTTTGATAGATGTTGTTTGTTATTTAGGGACGCAAGAGTTAGCTTTTAGGAGCCATAAGGAAAATGAGCAGTCTCTTAATAAGGGCAATTATTCAGAAACTTTAAATTTACTGGAAATGGAAGAGTCTTTCATAAAGGAACATATAGAAACCAGCACTATATTTAAAGGCACATCTTCTGAAATTCAGAATGATTTAATCGAGTCTGTTTCCATAGCTATTAATGAAACAATTCGTGATTAAATAAACAAGGCTGATTTTGTTTCCGTTCAAGCTGACGAACAACCGACGTATCTGTTAAAGCACAACTGAGTATAAATGTTCGTGGTTTGAAAACTGAGGTACGCTTTTTTTATGTTCCTTCCAACAAAAGCGCAGACGGGTTGGCTAATAAAATCATTTCAGCTATGAAAGAATATAACATTGAAAATAAATTAGTAAGCCAAACATATGAGGGTGCTTCTGTGATGGCTGGTCGTCACGGTGGAGTACAAACCTTTGTTCGTCAACAGTGTCCACAGGCAATATTTGTACAATGCTATGCTCACCAACTTAATTTGGTCTTGTAAAAGTGGAAAAAATATTAAAGAAGTTAAATTGTTTATTTGTAATTTAACTGCATTTCATAGTTTCCTCTGTGATGGCTGGTCGTCACGGTGGAGTACAAACCTTTGTTCGTCAACAGTGTCCACAGGCAATATTTGTACAATGCTATGCTCACCAACTTAATTTGGTCTTGTAAAAGTGGAAAAAATATTAAAGAAGTTAAATTGTTTATTTGTAATTTAACTGCATTTCATAGTTTCCTCAGTAGATCTTCTGCTAGATCTGATTTACTCCGAGAACAAGGATTTAAACTTCCTCACCCAACATCAGCCCGTTGGAATTACCATTCGCGGGCAGTTTCAACAATCAAAGATCGTTAGAGAGAACTATATCGTGCGGTTTCTCACATTATCGAGTGTGATGACTGGGATCCTGAGTCTGTGAGTGCTGCAATTGGTCTCCTAAATACTTTAAAGTCGACATCTTTCACGTTTTACTTGTGCATATATGATCGAATTTTTGTATCTACTCAACGTTGTCCTTTAAAAAAGAATTGACATTTATGTTGTAATATTAAATAATATCTCTTAATTAGCCACACGTTGGTTGCCAATTTGTTAGATGACACTTACGGTTAGTGATATATAATTACCTTAATATCCACTTTAGTGATACACAGTTTCGTCACTGATGACGCGTTTCGGGACTAAGTCCCATCCTCAGATACATAATTAATAAACTAAAATATTAAAATCACGACCATGATACTGGTCAAGTCAAAAATAAATAAAATAAATTATAATATAATTATAATATAATTATAATTACCAGTCGCGTGACAATCGCGGTTGCGGGTGAACGCATGCGGGAGCTCCAGCCGTGGTTAGCAAAACTTATTACATGCGATTTATAATTTATTTTATTTATTTTTGACTTGACCAGTATCATGGTCGTGATTTTAATATTTTAGTTTATTAATTATGTATCTGAGGATGGGACTTAGTCCCGAAACGCGTCATCAGTGACGAAACTGTGTATCACTAAAGTGGATATTAAGGTAATTATATATCATATAATAAGTGATACGGTACGCAAAAAATAAGTAATTACGGTTAGTAAATAAATACTCTTTATGCTAAAATAAATATTCAAACTCCTTATTCGTTCTTGTTTAAAATTCAATTATTTTTATTTAATCTTTTTGAAACTCATTTCTGTGGTAGAGCATGTAAAATCTCAATCTCAGGGTTCATGTATAAGTCATGTCAAAGTATAGTACATAAGTCGTAAACATATCATAAAACATAATATTTATAAATTCATGTTTGATGCATGTTGTGTATCAATGGGTTCTTTGGATCATAAAAAAGTGCAAATGAACAATTGAAAAAGAAACTCTTACTACTAATAATTATTTGTGTACAATTAGAATTCACTGTTCTAAAGTTTTTATTGTTTTTGCGATAGTATATCGCTGTGATTCGAACTTTAAATGTTAAGATGTTTTCAAATATCTTGGTTGACTATTGTAGAGATCTCACCCATATGGTAGTTTTCTTTACGATCTTCTTTCTTGATCCTTTGCGTCTGGACTTCTAGTTTTCTGTACCATCGATTAAAATATCATTCTTCTATTTATTTTCATAGTCTTTCAGTATCGTTTCGGTCGATAGAAATGTATCCTCCTTTAATTTGTATAAAAACCAGCATTAAAATTCGACACGTTCTGCCAGGTTTCAATATTTTTTCCAACAATAATCCTTTCTACTAAAACACTAATTTATTCAGTTAAGGTCTTGGCAATGATATATTTATGGGTCACAGGTTCGGTCTCCCAATTTATAATTAATATTATTCCGTAGAATCTTATTCTATCTTCGTCACTATTACATTATACGTTTGTAACGGAAGATTCTATTTTTTAATTATTTCCCCGTGGTTTTATTACACTATATGAGTTACCTTGTTGTTTTATATAAATTATATGTTTCATGCAATGTTCATATTGTAAATATGTTTATTCACTTACACTATACACTGTTTTGACTTCTTAAAGTCTATCACCGTTGTTCTCACCTTCTTACACTGTTACACTCCCTAACTTTTATAATTATTGTTCAATATTATTATATTTGTAATTTTATATTAATTACATTCTGTAGTTCACACTTATACACAATAGCTGTTTGAGGTTCGCAGACCTCCTCATATTTTTAATCTAAGGCTATACTCAATGTCTTATTTCTTACATGCTAAGTTTAATATTTGTACAGTATAATTGTTTACTAATAACTATTTACATTTTTGGTCATTTGATCGTCTCTTCTGGGTATTTGTCATCGTCAGTTATTGTTTTGTCATGTTAATTGCATTATTTAATTCCTAAATTTGCATTCTCTATTTCCCTATTTCCAAATTATTCAGTTATGATAATATTTCCCTTTTGTTTCGATTTCTTTTTATTCCTTGAAAATATTAATTATCTTTAAGTAATGTATTGTCTCTTCATTACTGTATTTATTAAGTTTATTTTATTCTTCTATTTCTTTTAATATTAATAAGATTGCGTTTCTGCATATTTCACTACGAATTTTGATGGTATACTTGTCTTTCTTTGGAGGTGGAATCTTGTTACCTTATAATGTGCACAAAGGACCCAACTTTCAAGGAAATGGTAATAGATATTTTTGCAAATTTCAAGATGCGGCGTGTGGAACTCATTTACAAGAAAATATGAACGATAGTGTAATGCCTACAGTAATCCGGATTTGTCATCATTCAAAAAATATGAGCAAAATTTATTTATTTTTGAACAATATTTTCTAATTAAGATTCATAAACGACACTAATAACAATAATATATAGTTTGTTGTTTATATTTAGGCCTAATTATACGTATAATGAAATGTGACAGTCACTTAGCTGTTATCTGATAGAGGTAGAGGTATTTATATTTTCCATAGTTTTATTGGTTCATTAAAAATGTCAACAATCTTAGTAGGAGGATGCTGTTGACTGGTGTTTTTATGTCTACCCAAATTGTTTTGTCACGCTTCGCCACTGTATATCACAGTATTTAATCGGATCATATAGGCCTTGCAAAAGGTTTGTTGTGATCTCTTAGCTTCCAGTTTGGAGACCTGCTGTCTTCTCAAATACCTACAGTATCGAGTAGACGAATGATCACCTACTATTCCTGCCATCACGTAGTCTACATCTTGTGTGTGTGTGTGTGTGTGTGTGTGTGTGTGTGTGTGTGTGTGTGTGTGTGTGTGTGTTATAATGAGTGACGTTTATTTACATGAAAATAAAAATTTGTTTCTTAGTCGGCTTCACAAAGTCACTTAGTCGGCATTTTGCACATCTGCGAGTCTAAATAATGTTCTAAAATTTGGAGTGGCCTACTGTTTAAGTGATAAGTAACTATAGAGGCGGTAATATGATGTCAGCGCTGATGTGATATTAACACACAATAATATCAGTGCTACGAGAATGCACGTAGGATTTATTTATTATTACTGTGTTAGTGTTATTTCTTGTTGAAGTATGTGACACATACACAAATACAATATGTTTTACGATTCTATTACTTTGGTGTTTTACCATAATATAATTGTGTACTTTCGTTATTTGGACAATGTGAATAAGACAGTACAAAAACGTATCTCATGTTCATTTAAACCATTCCCAATATAGAGGATTCATTTATTCATCTGTTGTGCAAAGCGCGTGGGTTGCCCTCATCTGGTTGTACCCTTTCACCTTTATCTAGATAAAGAGTTTTCCAGTTTAATATAAATAATTCAGGTTTTCAAAGAATAACGGTGTATTCTATGTTATATAAAACACAAGGTAGGCAGAGGTGGGAATTGCTTGCATGCAGGTTTAACAATAATTTGGAAAAGTGCAATTAACTAAGTTTATTGTGATAATTGCGTTATAAAGTTGAATAGGAGGCGACAGAATAGGGTTGAAAGACAAAACACATGTACGTCTACGTGAATAACCAGTATCATATACTTAATAATGAAAAATTACCCAGCGTGGTGGGTAATAGTTCGTTGACAATAAGTACCATCAACAAATGTTAACATGTAGAGCCTCTTAAAACTGTTCACTTGTGTATTTCTAAACTCAAACTACAGCTGGCTTTTACAACTTCTGTTTAATGTTAACTCATAAAGCGTCTGCTTCCACAGAATTTACACAAACTTCGAAGTACTGTAATACACACGGAATTTGCCTGACAAAGGAATTCCCCTCTTCCTTAATCCGAATTCCAAGCCACTGATGCCGGGGTGAAAATGTTTATGTGATCGGTTTGCTTACGATGATTTTCAAGAGGTGTGTCAAACACTGGTTTAGTGTTTATTTTTTGTTTTTTATTCTATTTAGTGGCTCTTAGTGCCACCTGAAAAGTTTCTAGATGTGATACCGTATGAAGTATTGCTACGTCGATATTTGCAATTTACTTGATTTAAATTTAAATAATAGTGAAGTTTTTTATTTTTCCTCACACTCACACATATATATATATATATATATACATATTATGCAAACACATGCACGACATATAGTATTTTATAACATCGTCGTCGTCGTCATCATCATAATCATTATCATGATCATGATCATCATCATCATCATCATCAGCAGCAGCAGCAGCAGCAGCAGCATCGTCATCATTATCGTTGGCGCTTGTTTACTCAAAAATGAAAATTCATTTCAGAGCCAGTCTAGTCTAGTTCTGTCCATAATAGAGCATTCAAAATTATGTGAAACATCAGAAATCATCGTGTTCGTTTCGTAACGCGTTATCCACAATTAAAAATTAGTGAAACACAAATTTTACGACACGGCTCGGTAATAGACATTGCCACAACCACCAGGTGTAGCATTGACAGCCTTATGCAAACATCGATTTGGTCGGTTAGCCAACTTCTTTGTATGTGAGTAAGTATTAGCGGAATAACATCTTGTGTGTAGCAAGTAGTGACAAAAAGATTTTTGAAAAGGAAATTACAATTTTTGATAGATTCCTGTAATGAGCAGAGCTCGTTTCTTGATTGTAATCGTTATGTAAGGAGTTAAAGGAAGAAAGGAAGAAAGGGGTAATAATAAGAAAAGACAACCAGCTATTATCTTCTAAGCCCTAAAATAATAACAAGATGAAAAAAATGATTTTCCATGTTTAATTCAAAACTCGCTCCGTTAAAATAGGAATCTGAATCGTGATCAAAGGATATCTGGCTCTTATGGACAACCGCTGTTAATCTCTGCTGACTATAAGAATCAGTTTTACTTTTCTTAGGTATGTAACTGAAATATTCTGATCAGGGTGTCGATCGACCGCACACGGCAATAATGAATGGCTTAGCCTATGTCTTCAAATATTCTTGCTTCGTCTCTCCGACCGGCTTCATCCATGAACCGTCCGCTGTAAGCGAGGATCCATATGTTGTAGCTGTAAAAGTTACTGCAAAGGTAAGAAACGTAAATGGAGAGTACAGTAAAAGTAACAAATAACAGTACTTGTGAAAAGAAGTAAACAATTGAGGTTACGCAAACTCAAATTACAAAAAAACTTATTATCTTAATTTTCTACTAACCTTTTTATTATTCGTCACAGAGTTTTATATATAATATGTCCTTTTTCTATCAAGTATAAAATAATTTGCATCACAGTTTTTTATTTTTCCGCAGGAAACTTACTGAATGGAGTCTAAACGAATACTGAGATACTGAATAAAAGAACCCTGATTGGAAAATCAAAGTACAATAAATTGGTGAACTAAAAGTGTATTTGTCTTTTCCTAGACCACAAATGTTTCCATAACTTTTCATAACGCTGGAAATTTGTGATATAACCTATTACTACTTATATCGTTGTTTACTCACAACCTAAATTTTAATGTAAAGTAAATATTTCATGTTTGTAAAGCAATTTATTTTAAACACCCATAACATCAGGGACATTATGCGTTGTGACTAATAATGAATTGCCAGATTTCATTGTTTATCAGCCAAAACAGAAATTTTGTATTTTAGTAGATTCTAAACGTCGAAAACGTGGTGAGCAAAATGCAATATTTTGTTATTTGGATGCATTACTCGAATACGTTCTGGTCGGTGTTTTGTTCATTGAACGAAATCGATGCTCAACACTATAAGCATTATAGTTATCATCCTTCCCCTTGATTATATTAGCTGTTGGTCGTCGAGGAAAGAATCTATCTAGGCCTACCGTAACAACTATTTCTTTCAGCTCGCTCTTTGTAGTTGCTACTTAGCTTTCCATCTTCGTTAGGTTTACCTAGCAACCCTAGTCCTACCTGACTTCACGGTTAGGTTTTGGTATTTGAAATAATCGAAGATGTATTTCTAAGTTCACGACTCAAACTGTTACCTTTAACGTTTCCGCTGGAACAGATGTCTCAGTATTCTTATTACTAAATTCCTTCTTTTTATTTCCTGATACAATATAAATATCTTCTCCACCACTTGTGAGGGTTATTCCTTGTTTATATTTATACAGTTTACGATTTAGCATTATATACCAGAAGCATGACATTTATATATTATTATCTTCCTTTTTTATTGTCTCTCTCGTGAGGTCTTGTCATTTTTAATTGTTACGTTATAAGTCTCCTATGTAATTGTCTTCGATATGACTTCCGATTTTAGTCTTTAGCTTTTCCATTCGAGTGAGAAACATGTTGTCTTTAAATAGTGTGCTATTTCACTCATTGACTGTTATGTGGTATGTTTCTGTCAGTATCCCGTCTTTTATAAACATAAAAATATAAGAAGTAGGTCTACGGAAAAAGTAAAATATTTTCCAAACCAATTTGCATTGCTATTTACTCAGTAGTGTTAGTAAGGGCCTCTCAATATAAATTGCTAACGTGCATGGTACACACTAAACACACAGCACGGTAACATAGTAGTAAATATTGAAACAGTACACGAACAGGCGCATCAAATTGTCGTTATGTCCGGCCTGAGCTGTTGCATATACGCTTTGTAAACAGACAAATGTGTTTGTGAATACGTTAGTGCCTCAGTAATTAGTTATCGATAACTATCAACTGCCCGATGCCAATAGTTGTACACATGCCGAATATTGTACGACGTAACATGTAGTGCTCGTTTTTAACCGACTTCATCGTTTGTACGAAAGTGGCTTTGAGAGGGGTACATGTGTTTTACTTTGAATGCCTGAAGGTTGGGGTTTACCAATAAAATTTAAAAATTGTCTCCTATGCTCATACAATAAATTAAATCCCAAAATTCGTATTAAATCAAGGCTTTAACTGTTATGTGATTGTAAATTATAAGCTTTGTTGAGCTGATAAACATTGCTACGGACTGTAAATAATGTTATTTGCTACTATAATCTGTGTTGACCTCGTGGAACTCTGAATAATTAAAAATATACTCGTACAAGATAATTAAACTATTTGCTTTCTTTAATAATTTAGTTTTTGGTTTATTCTATTTTAATTTTGAAAGTATTTCTGAAGGACCTACAGGATTACCAGTTTCCATTTGCATAGAGTAACCAAATTCCTTCTCCGAAGTTGAACACCTGTTTCCACTATAGCACCCTCTATACTTCACTAACTATTGTTTAGAGCCCATTTGTGACAAGACTTCAGATTATTATACATTTTCATACTGCTTTCCTTCAGTCTATAATATCGAAAATACAGAGGAAATCATTACCTAAATATCTTTATTCTTACTTTATTAGTCTTCTCTAATCTTACAAAGTTTCAATTTAATGTAATTTTTCCCTACTCTTCTTGCTTCTTTGACAACTCTTGCTGTTTGTTTTAAAGGCGAGAATTTTAAGTTCTTTTGATTTTAAAACTAAATGTGTTAAACGTGTCTTATACGCCGGGACAACGATCGCAAATGTACGTAAGGTAAAATGGAGCTTTTTACAGCAATTAAAACAGAAACATATTCTTGGGCTACCTCTTAAGATAAGAAGAAATCGCCTCAATTAACCTTTATATAATTCAGTCTGAGCGGGTGCACTGCAGTTAGTTGATAGCTAATGTTCCAACAGATATGGTGGACAGCTGTAAATGAGGTTACGCCAAATAATAAATCCCGAACCACAGGGAGAGAATTATCAGGCTGTACTGAGTGTCACCCGGTGTCAGCTCTTCAAACATTACACGTGCGCCGAATGACGATGCTGTGACACGGCAAGCAAATGCTATCTTGTGCGGTAGAGGATGGTTCCCTAAAGGATATGAAAATAATAGTCCCATTGTTGCCTTGCATTTTAATAATGACTCGCCAAAGGCTAAGGTAGCAACTCTGACAGAAAATCCTTAGGCTCTTGGAAGAAATTAAATCGTAAGGCCAGCTCCCTTATAGGCCTACTTGAAAAAACAGAATTACTATGAGGACGTAGGAGTAAATAGGCGGACGGATCCAAAGATAATCGACTGCTTGTGCAGGCAATGCGATACGAGAGGCGATATCAACAGCAGAAAATTTTTTCTTTTTACTCATTTAACAATCTGTCTAGTCGGCTGAAACAATAAATGCATGTTACATTATTTGGGTTGTACAGTAATGTAATCTGCTTGGACTGCTCTTCCGTCTTATTATATTACACATTATTACATATATTACGTAACATATTACCGCCTTTGTTTGGTAACGTAACTTGCTAATATATTCAGAAAACTTTGTTGACAAATCAGAGGATTTAATCCTCTTCAGTCGTCTGACTTCATCTTGTGTTTATCGATCAGCTTGTTTGGGGGTATTCGTTCACTGTGTTTGATACTTCACTTTTTGCCACTTCTTTGACGGTAAGCATTCAAACACATTGTGTTATAATATCTGGTACGTACCGAGACGCCTCCACAAAGGATAGCAAGGTTTTGTTTTGAACGTGTCAACATATTGATGTTGGTAGTTGTTCGCCAAAGCTACACTCCGTTGCTCGTTGCAATTATCCAGTACCTTAACACCTTATTTCCATTGTTAATTGTTACTATCTGCCTCATCATCCAGTACAGATGTCTTAGTTTTAGCGCTATTCCGCTTAGTTTCCGCTTATTGAGAATATGCACTTTCACGTCAAGGTGTTGCCCGCGTATTTGATGTGCTCTGCGTGATCTAACTATCTGCTCAATGTTAAAGGGGAGGTGGCAGTTTTCTCTTATACAGGGTAGCGCAGGGAAACGGGAAAATTTGAAGTTGATGTTAGCAGCCCTGTAGATGTAGCAGAAGTGAATCTGTCTAGCAGTAACGGACATTTAGTTACCATGGAGCTGCGGAGCGGTGCAGAGCGTGCGGTCGCCGTAAGGGCGTTTTACCGACATGGTGACAGTTTCACAGCTGCACAACGAGAGTTTCGGCGCCACTATCAGATCCCGCCCGGCGGTCAAGTTCCTTCGTTACACGCAATCGAAACGTGGGTTCGTAATTTTGAAGAGACTTTTTCAGCTTTGAAGAAAAAGCCTAGTGGGGTTGTACGGTCTGTACGTACCCCAGAAAACATTGATACCGTGCGAGCTGCCATCTTAAGGAGTCCTCGTCGTTCGGTGCGAAAAATCCTCGTCATTGCAGCTCGGACATCGGAGCGTTCAAAGAATACTCCATGAACTTCAATTTCATCCGTACAAACTTCAGATTGTGCAACAACTGAATCCTAATGATTGTGTATTGCGCCTGCAAATTTGTGAACAATTGTTGGCTAAAATCAATGAGGATGCTAGCTTCATTCAAAATCTTTGGATGTCCGATGAAACACATTTTCACTTAAGTGGATACGTGAATAAGCAGAACTTCCGTTACTGGGCTCAAAAAAACCCTGCTTAGCTTCACCAGCGTTCCTTACACAGTACCAAAGTTACCGTATGGTGTGCAGTGTCGTCTCATGGGGTGATAGCCCCTTACTATTTTGAAGATGAACGAGGCACTGCTGTCACTGTGACGTCTGAACTTTATGTCAACATGCTAGAGACATTTTTGGCTCCAAGACTCCATACTTTTGCAAATCTTGACATTCAACACAACTGTTTTCAACAGGATGGAGCCACCTCACACACTGCCAGACAGTCTATGGCAGCAGTGAAACGTTTGTTTGGGGATCGCATAATTTCAAGGAATACTAACATCGCTTGGCCGCCCCGATCTCCAGACCTTTCAATCTGTGACTTCTTTTTATGGGGACATCTGAAGAGCATCGTGTACCAGACTAGACCAAGAACCCTTGCTCAGCTCAAGACACAGATTGTAGAGGAAATCGCCAAAATCCCAGGTGACACATTGCGCCGCGCTATGCAAAACCTACAGAAACGACTTACTGAATGTGTAGGGCAAAATGGGCAGCATTTAACTGATTTAATTTTTAAAAAGTGATGCCTAATGTAATTTCCAGTCTTGAGAACATATTTTGAGCCTAAAATAAAGTTTTGTAACGTTCCTTCATTTTTTTCTAATTATTTCAAATTTTCGCGTTTCCCTGCGCCTCCCTGTAGTAGTGGACGTTACTTGAACTGGTATTTTTTCTTTACTGGTCTTCACCTGCCACTTTTTTGGCCATTACTGTATTTGATTTAAACGTTCTTATGGTAATTCAATTTTGCGATTAATGTGAGAGGATAGAACAATTTTATCATTGTGCAAATATTGTGAATGCAATTTGAATAGTTTGAATGTTAATAATAATAATAATAATAATAATAACTTTCTTTTGAGAGAAATGGGGAGAGAAAATATTTACTCGCCGAAATGCTAAAACCCCACTAAAACCCCTCCTATTGCAATCTGTACCTCTTATAAAAAAACCCTCCTAAACAATCTCCTAATTACTTCCGATTTATTTAGTTCCCTAATTTGTTTATCAAATTACTTCCGACTAAGCCACTTTCCTACGGCCCAACGACTCACGTCTGATCGTTTACAGGAGGTCCAAGATCGTCTTCTTCTCCCAAAAGACACCCTCTACACTGAGCACAGATCCGATGATGTTTTCAGGAGCTGTCATGTTGATATCTGCCACTAGAATGGTTTTTCTTGTGAGCCACCTTTCCGACGTCAAATTCACGTTTCCTCGTCACCCATAGCACTCGAACAGTGTAGACAAATTAATGCTAAGGCCAATCTCATTTTGAGGAGGTACGATTGGAAATATCCGTGACCGCTCAGGAACTGTGTCAGGTAGGACCCGACCTTCACATGATTCCTTCAGCTCACGACCTCAGTGCCTGATGAGCACCGCAAACTCTTTGTCATGTATGAAGATAATAATAATAATAATAATAAGTCAAGGATTAGGCAACTCTCATGACTTTACTTCGTAAATTTTATTAAATTCATAATGGTATTTGTAGAATGGTGATGTAAAACTGTGACTTTTTCATAGAGAAGTAACATAAACATTCATTTAAAAAACAAGACATTGCTGTTTATTTAAATAATTTTACTGAGCAGTACAAACAAATTTGATATTTGTTTGTTTAAATCGTGCCCAATTAAAAATGGATTTAAAAATGATATTACTTCTAGTTGTAAACATTCATTATCTATTTTATAAATTTAATAAATATATAAAAATAATTTAATAATAATTTAAATTTAATAAAACTACTTAGCCGTCAAATACACCACCACAATTTGCATTGTTTACACAGTTTAAACCCTATGGTTTCTCTCAGTGTGTTTCTCACTAATAACCGCTCATCGGTAGTGGACGCCCAGTATCTTACGTTCATTTAATTCATATTTCGAATCTTACAGCAATTTCTGCAATATTTCTCTAATACCATTAAGTAACCATCATATTACCTGATGTTGTCGGAAATGCGTAGATTCTGTTAGATAGGCCTTTGTTTAATAGAGTGTTTCGTTTTTATATTATTATGTCTCATGACAATGCATTATTTGAATTTTTTCGTTTTTGCTTGTAACTGATTGTATTAATATTGATAATATAAATATTTTATTTTGTAAGACGCAATTTTAATATGTGCTAATATTCGAAATGTTTATTTTTAATTTGTCCGTTTCCGCCTTGGCAAGTACGGCGTTTCCCATAACATGGGGAGGATGCAATTTCCATCCAATGACAATGCGTTTTCAATAACATGGGGAGGATGCAATTTCCATCCAATGACAATGTAAAAATGAAGCATTTGAATAAAGCACTAACCTCAGCAAAATGGATCACAGGCTTTTTCCAAATATTTTGTGTTCTTTGTTCTTCTCCCTCGTTATTATAAGTTATTATTTTTTTAAACTTATGACTAGAAATAAAATTTTGTTCTCGACAAGGACATTTTTTCACTTACAGATTTAGCATAGAGGAACTTCTAATAACAACAATTTTTGGGTTTTATGGAAACTAGTATTAGCACCATACGATTCGCCAATTCTGTTTCTGTGTGTCCCATTGTTAAAACTGATACAGATGGCAGCTTCACCGCTGAGCATACCGCATCGTAGAATACCGCACCGATATATTCAGTGTTAATAATACCAACTAAAGATTGTTGTCAACCGAAAAATTGTTATTATATATAGTTTTTATTAGTTGATAATGCGTCAATATCGTTAGTTCACGTATAATAATAATAACAAGAAGAACAATAACAACATAAATAATAAACAAATAACAATAACAATTGATAAAACTAAATAATTATTCTTGTCTATCGTAGCGCCAAAGTTACTAATTAGTTACATTGTGTTGAAAATAATTGTAGTGGATATTAATCTCTGAAAACTACAAATATCGGTATGGAGAACCATACATGACTTCCATGTTCTAAGATTTATATTTAAAATCATATTCGAAATGAAATATTTCCATAGAAACTACTTCTTTCTACTTATTACTTCAGCCTTAACCACAGTACTGTGGTCACTAACGTATACCACATATCGCACTCGATTTTCACTGATGATGGTAGTCGATGGTACTGCCGAAAAGTCTGGTTTTGCAGAAACCATTGGACTACGGCTAAACAGCCCGGGAAGGAATTTTAACAAAGAACTACTTCTTTGTTGCCGATAACGTAGTACACATAAAAAAATTCTCCCCTTTCCCTTCAACTATAATTTTCATTAATAGAAAATTACCCCCACCTCGTTCACCTAACCTCTTCATTTACAGATATTTCTTTTACGTTTCTACAGTGGATTGTTATGAGCTACTTATCAGGATACTTTATTAATCAAAATTAAGTACTTTACTCTTGTTAAAATATAAAACGTTGCAGGTAAACTACCCCTTTCTCTAAACCGATCTTCACCAAAATCAATGCAGCAAAATCAAAATCAAAAAATCAATCAAACAAAATCAAAATCAATTCTTCTCTACAATGCAGGGATGCATGCAAAAAAATATTTGATTCTGTTTGAATGTGCAGCAGTTATCGTTCGTCATGGAAACATTTCTCTTGTTACAACATAAAATGTTGCAGGTAAACTACCCCTTTCCCTTAACCGATCTTCACCAAAATCAATACGCCTTGAGTTCTCTACAATTCAGGAACGTACGCAAAAAATTATTTGATTCTTTTTGGATTTACGGCAGTTATCTTTCGTCAAAAAAATTACCCTTCTTAAAACATAAAATGTTGCTGGTAAACTACCCCTTTCCCTTAACCGATCTTCACCAACACCAATAGGTCTTGAGAACTCTACAATACAGTGCTGTATGCAAAACATTATTTGATTCTGTTTGAATTTGCGGCTCTTATCTTTTGCCATAGAAATTACCCATGTTAAAATATAAAACGTTGCAGGTAAACTACCCCTTTCCCTTAACTGATCTTCAACAAAATCAACAGACCTTGAGTTCTTTATAATTCAAAAAGGTATGCAAAAAAGTAGTTGATTCTGTTTGAATTTACGGCTGTTATCGTTTGCCATAGGAAAAAATTACCCTTGATAAAAAAACGTTGCAGGTAAACTACCCCTTTCCCTTAACCGATCTTTACTAAAACCAACTGATCTTGAGAACTCTACAATTCAGGGCTATATGCAAAACATTATTTGATTCTGTTTGAATTTGCGGCTCTTATCTTTTGCCATAAAAATTACCCATGTTAAAATATAAAATGTTGCAGGTAAACTACCCCTTTCCCTTAACCGATCTTCACCAAAACCAACAGGTCTTGAGAGCTCTACTATTCCGGGCTGTATGCAAAACATTATTTTATTCTGTTTGAATTTGCGGCTGTTATCGTTTGCCATAAAAAAAAATTACCCCTGATAAAAAAACGTTGCAGGTAAACTACCCCTTTCCCTTAAACGATCTTCACCAAAAACAATAGGTCTTGAGTACTCTACAAATCAGGGCTTGCCATGGAAAAAATTTACACACACACACACACACACACACACACACACATTTCGAAAAATGACTTTTTTCATGTTTTGAGTGTAGTACAATCAGAATCTGCAATAATCTCGAACACGATTTTTTTTGCCATCACCATACTTCCATTTCCTTAAGGAACATGGAAGTAAATACCATTAAAATCATGAAAAATTCACTCAATTTTATCGAAAAATTTATAAAATACTAAATCACTAAATATTGAAAATGTCGTTAAACGATTTTAATATTGAATGTCACACGGTTCACTGGTTAAATAAATAAAACGCGTCGCTTGATTAATTATTTTTTAATCATTGATCGACTACACAGTTACAATTTTTCTTAAGCTCCTGTGGCAAAATACTTTTTATTCAACAATAAATTTTGATATCGTATGACCTTTTATTATGGAATTTTTTGGAGGCTATACTATTCAGTCGTCTGTTTGTCCTCTTTGTTCCGTTTGCTCAAAGTAATTTTCTTTCTGTCGTTTTTTCACGATGTTTCTGAATTAATCATGACTGCAACATTAATGTGAATTGTGTCGGATGACGTAATTTACGTTTCAGTGGAAATGTTCAGTTGTGTAGACTAACGGCTCTGATATTAATATTCTAAAAACAAGGTACCGCTGGAGGTCATATTACTCTCTTGCTAAAAGGGGCCGTCACTCTTGGGACTAGCGTGATAAGTGGTAACCTTCAATAAAGCGTTTCACCCTATGGCTGTTTAAAACCTAATTTTATTTCTGTTGGCTTCAAGAAGGTTTTCCTTTGAATTGTTTTTCAGTTATTCGTCCATGCCCTGTGAGTATTAATTCACTCGATCCACCCATTTTTTGCTGTGTGTTTGCAAAATACAATTAGGTCTATTTGTTAGATGTATTTTGTGTTCTTAACTATTATGTTCGATTTATTATTGTATCGACATTTTAGCATCTATAATTTACTTTTGTTGTATTTTAATATAATTTAGTTCTTAAGAACAGGCTGTTGTCTTACTTTTGCACCAACAAAACTAATTATAATTCAAAAGACAGTTGCTGAATCATAATAAAAAATCATTAAAATGGCCCAAAATACAAAGTAATGTTTCGTTCGTGTTTTTTCTTTCACCTAGAATTTAAACAAATCAACTATCAATAGTAAATGTTAAAAATAATTTACTTCGCAATTTTAACGACTAACTCCGGTAAATTAACTACAGTTCTTCCAGCTTCAATTATATGAGTATTCGAGTAATTTCTTCTGACACTTGCAAATGTACACAAATTCTGCCTCGCATCACGCGAGCAGCTACAGTTTAACCGCAGCACTCCATAATTTCAGATTGCACAAATGGATCAACTCTGTTTATTTATTTGTCATGTTCCGGCAATATCATAATTATCAGTGGCTAGAAAGAATAAAATAAGTGTTTCGTAGTTCCAAAGCGATTGTATAGAAACGATAAATCATAAAATACCAGGACATGAGATTACACATTAACAAGCCAGATAAATTTAATACAAACTATTTAAATGTAGGCCTATAATAATATTTAAACATGTAAATATAAAAATATGTAAAACTATTAAATACAGAATATATGAATACTGAACAATGAACATGTTACATCAACCAAGTCTAACGTAGGCTTTGTTCATAATAGCGCAATAGTTACATTTTTATACCTGCTATATAGACGTGGCAGAGTGCTGGACACTCCGAAAAGAAGTGAAGTACTATCGTGGCAGTTTCACTGGGGCTTCGTCTTTATGTCTGTAGTAGACAGTGATATGTTTTTGTGTCAGTAGCGTGTGACCAATACGGAGTATTGAAATATCAATTTAATCCTGGGTCGTGTAGTAAACACAGGCTGTTCGTTAATGTTTTTTTCCAACTAGGAACAGCTTAGTGGATGCTGACATAAGCCATTCCTCTTTCCATTGTTCCAGAATTTTAATTGAAGATAATTTTTAAAGTCATTACATTCTATGAGTATGATGTCGAAGGGTGGCTGTATATTTCCCTGCTTCGTCAGGCTGTTGATTGTCTTCGATGCCATTGTAGAATGATATGTAATAAAAATAATTTCTTTGCACTGTTTTGTGGTGATACAATAGTTCGTATTACTTATATCCTAAATGATAGGTTTGCTTATGTTTTCTTGGTGCAGGCTTTCTACAACAAATCTGGAATCTGTGAATACAATGTACTTGGAATTATTTTCACTGGATTTTTTATTATCTCCAACGCTCAAAGGATTGCTCACAGTAAAATAATGAGCCGATTATATTCAATCTGAACAAGTGTTCGTGCTCGAGGAATGTGACTACACACAGTTATTATTTCTAAACTAGATGCATCTGTGTAAAGTTAGATTCGCTCTTTGTATTTACCAAATATTTCTTGGAATTTCGATATAAAAATATAAGGATTGGTAATAAAGTTTGAACTGTCTAACGTTACGTTACCAATTTTAAGAGGAGGGTGTAACCAAGGTGGCTGTTGCGGTTGTTCTTGAGTGAAAACAGTAGAAAGATGCGTATTTAACAGGGCTCTCCACTAATTGTCAGATTTATTAAACTCTTAGTAGTCTTTAATTATTATCTTGCTTTAATCATAATGAGACCTATATAATTTTTTTTTTCCTAAAGTTTAATATTGCTTGAAAAGCAACAAACATCGTCTCAACTCAGATATGTACCAAATAAACACTTAATAAACTAACAAGTTTACAAATTGGGTACTAAACACTAGTTTAAAATTTTGAAAATTGAATCAGAATATATACAGTTTTTTCCGTAGAAACTGAAAGAATATAAATAATATAAGGTATCACTTAGATTCAAATAACGTAGGGGAACTAAACAAATTAGGGCTCACGTTTAAACAGTGGCTCACATGATGTAAGCACATAAGAACTTAAAAAAGAGACTCCTTACGTGGAATGAATGTAATCAGAGTAATCGCATCATGCAATTGGGGTGCCAGCAATGAGTTGATCGCAAATAAGATCAAAAATAGATTACGGATCAATAACAATATACGACCTAGAAAAGTCAACCATGTTTAAATCCCTCGAGTCCGTACACACAGAACATTCGGCATTCGATTAGTACTAGAGGCGTTTAAAACCAATCCGGTTAACAGCATTGTAGCGGAATTGCAAGGAACCAAATTACAAGAAGTATAAAATTGAGATGTAAATTTTTACAAAAGCGACGTCTACTCTTAATAAACCTTTTATTTTAACGTTCTCTAATACGAACAGCGATAAATTCTCTAAACGACCTGCCTTACCTAAACTTTTTCAAAATCGATCAGTTTATTGAAGTAAAATATGCGACCTTTGTTGACATATCTTGACACTTTGTACGGTTTTTTGTAATGGCGTTTTACGCTAAAAGCAATTAGGAAGCTAATGTGTTCTAGTGGCTCTATAGGTCTTCTTGTTCTTTGACAACATTCGTTTTTTACACCACAGTAATAGTGACAGTAAGCTAACTTGGGAGAGTCAGCTTCTTTCAGAGTGCCCATTACGATCAGTCGTCTACGACAGCAGCAAGGATTTTATTCTTTATTTTTTAATCATGTATTTACTGTGCTTTATTATATATTTTTATTTGTAAAACTCTCATTTTCGTAACAGTTAATATTTTGATATAGAAAATTGAACCAAGTTGTGACGCCACAGAAACTGTTCCAAGCGCCGTATCAGTCGTCTTGAGAGTGATTATCTTTAAAGTTACCGATTTTTCGTTGACATTTGAGTGTATACTGCTGCTGTTTGTTAAAAAAACGTAATGAATACGTCACGAAGTAAACAGTTTCTCATCAACAGTTTGCTGTGTATCCGCGGATCAGTGAAAAGACGGCAGAAGCATTTAGAATGGTTTCCGTTGCACGATGGTAACAGAATTTTATAATAAACGATACCGTTACGTAGTAATCTGTCGATGAGAGACAGCAACGGTAGAGAACTGGATTACGACAGTGTGTTTGTTTATGGGCTGTCTCGTGTGCTGTCTGTTGTAAATATTGCTTCAATTTACTCTGCTAATACACCCGAGGGACTCGCATCTGGACCGAACGTGGATGGCATAACACACCGCCCGAGCTGAGCCAGCATTGTTTCCACTTACTTATGTTAACTTTCTTCATTCAGTCTTTCCTACGCGTATTTCTTCTTGAACTACAAAACATTCCATGTTCAACTTCGATTTCATTTTCTTCTATTTTCAGCGTACCGTAAAAAGTAATGTTTTTATGTTGTTACGGATAATTGATACCGAGACGCCGTTATACATTGCTAACAAAAAATGTTCATCAACAATTACGTCGCACTGGTGATTTCGTACGTTTTGTGCACTTCACGGCCAACGCATTTCCTTGACGACAAGACAGCACACCGTTAATACAACTGTTGTTCTCGTTGAATCCTACTACCGCCGCAACAACAATACTGACACAATCGAACAATGTAACCAAAATTATGATTCTTGCCTCTAGAGATAAGTACAGTTGGTAGCACTGTTCAGTATAGTCTTGTTGGGTGCGGACGTCACTTGTGGTTCAACCGCCCACAGAAGATGAGTGATTAAGTAGTTACTCTCTACTAAGTGGTTTCCATAGCTCTATGTACGTAGGTATTACAGTAAAGGGTTTGTTAAAATGAGCTTATTATGTTGACCGTATTTACGTAAGACTGTATTAGCCATTTGTAATATCTCAATGTGTTACTGAAACACTATTCAAGCTGAATCACGTACAATCTTATTTAAATGAATGTTGAATTTTTGCAAACGCGTCGATTTAGAAACACTGACAAACATTACACTTACACAGTTCTAACAGTTTGTTCTACTTGTTTATTCTTTTAAAGAAGTCGTCATTTTGTAGAAAGACTTTGGATGAGCATTCCAAATACTCTGTAAAGAATTCGACCTTAAAAGCGTGAGATTCTTTTGTATGGGTAATTCCTAATGGCAAAATCTAGAGAGACGTGGGGGGATTGGCTGCTGTTCAATTTGTAATGAATTACTAATACCTTTTGTCAAATTTTTAAAAATTAAATTACATGTACTCATACAAATGTGTGTATTACTGTACATGTGCATATTTTTTTCTCTTCTGTCATAACAACCCAGTGTGGGTCTTACTCTGGTCAGTGATTTTCTTCCGTTCCATCCTATCACCATACAACCTTTTCCAGCATCTCACATTCAAATATTCCTTTACGTCATCTGTCTATCTTTTACTACGTCTTCCTCTAATTTTTCTGTCTATTGGTTTCCATTCGCGAATCGTGTAGTGTTCTGCTATCATCCATTCGCCTTATGTGAACCAGTCATTCTAATCTTCTGCTCTTGATGAACCGGACTGTGTCAGCACAGTATATTAACTAACTCTCCAGGACCCATCTTTGTTTCCAGGACAGTAGGTCTATACAGTATTCGTTCGTAGTTCGTATCCTCGTATCCTCCAGAATCCACCTTTATTCTTCAAGGCCCAAAGATTATTAACAAGATTTTACGCTCAAATATTCTAAGCTGTACATATGTACCCGTATATATATATATATATATATATGTTCTGTGTGCGTGTGTGTTTACACATACATTATAAATATATATATTTGTGAGAGTGAATAATTTGTGTGTGTTATAAACCCGTTTATGTGTGAATTTTATATAACTAAAAATTGTAAATAATATTTTTGCAATTGGATCATTTGTTTATTAAATTCTCCGTTTATTATGTTATGTACTTGTGTACATAGGCAAATAATAGCGCTTATCGGAGGCGATGAATTTTCTTAATATTCTTTGGTTTACCAAATTAAATGTCGTAGGCATACTTGCTACTACACGCGCGTTCATGACTTGGATGCTGTTGTAAAGTACAAAGATGTCTATACAGTCACGTGGTAGCCGAGAAATACAATTAATTATACAGACGGGTTAGTAGCAGCTATCAAATATGTCCTCCAACTATGGATTTTTCATCACACGACCAGTCAGCAAGATGTGGGCGTGGGACGTGTTCCAGGTCACGTTAGCGTTATTTACTGTTACGCTAAATATAAATTACACATCATAAGTTAAACTACATTATGATGTTAATGTAATAACGTTTACGTAATAGTACATTATTACGTTATTGCCCATATCATATCATTACAATATTTTATTATATCAAAAATGTCAAAATCAATTATAAGTCCTACTATTATTTTATCAAGGACAAAGTGCACTGCAAAACAGGTGAGCCACATGTGTTTCAAAGCGTTGTAAAACTCAACAATCAAAACGCTATGGCTCACTCACACAGATAGTACAGACTTTGATCCGTTTTAATTAAGCAGGATATGCTACACATATTTTTTAACTCATTTCCCATATGCTCTGTTGTCTTTTTGTGTCTGAAGCTTTAGACAAACAATTAAAAGAAGTGTTTGTAATGTTACTCTTTGATTTCTCTTACTCGTTCCGGCAGTAATTAAAAAAGTCGCATACCATGTGCATTTATGTGAAGTTGATGCTCTTCAAAGCGCTGCCAAGTACGTTTATTAGAAACTCTTAATATTATTTTTCAAGTCAGCAGTAAACTCAGTGTATTTTTCGTCTACTATTTTAATTTTTACGCAGAATATTTCACACACTCTTCAGTCACTACCGGTCACATGACCGATAATCAAAATATAATCTTCGCTAATGTTATGTTAAGATGTGAAATTTTGATTTTTGTCATCATCATCATCATCGCCGTTGTCGTCGTCTCGTCGTTGTCAACATCATCATAATCAACGACAATGGTTCTCTCGAAAAAAGATGTGCTCAGATGAAAATTCTCTTCGTTCTCCCCATTCCTGCGCTCCATCTTTAAGATCTCTATAATTTCGCCTCGCCATAAAATACGTCGGCATAGTCTAGTCTTCTTCTCCTTCACTTCCCTGCAATGTTTCTTTCTACTATTGATTCCTGTAAAGAGTTGATTCTCAGTATGTGGCCAATTCAAGTTGCTTTCCACTTTCTAACAGCTCCAAACCATTTCCTCTTGTCACTCATTTTTTTTAAAACCACCTCCTTCGTTACTTCCTGTGTGCAGTTAATCTCTTCCATTCTTGCCACAACCACATTCTAAAGTCTTTCACATACTTCCCTTATTTCTTCTTGATGACCCACGAATCTGTGGCTTTGCCACATATTTCTTAAGTCAAATCTCTTTCTCAATTCGGTGTTATTCCCTCTGCTACTCAGACTGTTCCTTACTCTGTCGAATAATATTTTCCAAGTGCAATTCTACTTGCTTTATTTTCTGTACAGGTTCGTTTCGAAGTAATTACAAGTACAATGTATTTACAATTTTACCTTATTCAGTTGTAACCTCTTTATCATAACAGTTACGGTGTTTAAATTTTTATCAATACGTTTGTTAGAATTATATTTTTTGCAATATTTTAATCATACAAGCCAATGTTTTATCATACATTATTTATATATAGTGCACTAGTCATGTTTTAAACAAAATGCAGTGACAAAATTACGTTATTGCAATTTTAAATTACAATAGTAAAAAATAATAATTTTCTGTTTTGTTTTAATGGCAACTAAGACATTTAGCCTAAGTATATTGACCAGTAGTGTTGCTCAAATGTATTGTTGGTTCTCACCTACATTCTAACTTCCAATGACAATGCAAATTCGTACATATGCAGACGCAAAACAATCTTGTCAGAGCCAATTCATTAATCTTGCTGCTTTTATGAAGGACGGATTTCTATCAACCCCTAACTGTTAATTTACAAGGTTTTCTTTCACATTACCTTTTGCTGTGTGTCTTTGTCTGAGTTCAGCAAAACCTTCAATTATATGTTTCACTGTAAGTGCTGTGTCACAAGTGCAGACAGGTCGTTCTTGTCCTTGCAGGTTTGTAAGAAGACTTCAAGTCAGTATGCCTAATTAGCAGTCTGGTGATGCAAACTTATTCGCGACGACTGCGATTACCTCCCACTTGCCATTCGCGGACGCTCTGCTTCACGGCAGAAAGTTTGCTCTTCTACACATTAATAAGGTCGGTAGCTACTTACTAGCTTAAGTAGGATTAGGTAGCTTATTAGCCTATTACTTAAGTAAGAATGTGGTAGCTGCTTTTTCATCGTCAGGTTGCATTGATTAGTGGGTTTAGTTCAGTTGGGTGGCACAATTTCTATCATCATGCACTTGGCGACATGCAGCCCGCAATTTGGTTTGCGCTTAAGGGGATCCCTCCCGGCCTTCTGAAATGGAATGACGGTCGCTTCTGTCAGTCGTTTAGGGTAGACCTCTTGCGTCCATATGGTGTTATAAATTGCCAGCAGTATAGCCATAGCTACATCCAGTTGACGTAGTTGCTGTAACGAATATCGTCCGATCACGTTACAGATTCGCCACCAGCGCGGTTAGTAGATTGTATGCGTAATTTCCTCATTCTGAAAGACACGTTATAAGTCCTATGTCCTCAGTTTCGAAATCAAGATCTTGTTAGACTTTTCCTGTGAGGAAGTCATAAGGATAGATTCTTGTACTACCGACCGAGGCCCGAGGCATACCACACAGCCAAGATGTCAGCCATTTCATCGGGGTTCGATATCAGTTCACCATCGTTCTCTGTACTTGTGGTAGACTTAAACATTGATTTACAACTGATTGCTTGTATCTTCTTCCATACTTCTGCCACTGTAGTCGACCTTGTTATGGTTGAGACGTAGTTTTAACAGCTTGATCTTATAGCAGAGAGTATTGTTCTACGAGCGGCTGCTCTAAGTCGCTTTAAAGTGATGCGATTGTCTTCTACCGGCGCTCGTTTGTACATGTTTAAGATTCTTCACTCCTCTCTTATTGCGTCTCACACAACTTTATTCTGGATGAACGACCACCGGTCCGCAGGATATGATCCGTAGCTGCTGAAGTGATAGCAGTTGGAAAACTGTGTACATCTTCTTCTTCATTTCCACTGGCCGTTTAAGTGTGCAACCAGCCATGAAGCCTACCCACGATCTGTCTTTAGCGTTCGCGTTGTTATGAGAACTGGAAAGTGGTTGCTTCCGTCAAGGTCTGGGAGCAATCCCCACTACAGACATGGGGGAAGACTTGGGCTACAGATTGTAAGACCGATAACTGAGAAAGTGCCACTTTCAACATTAAAATGTGTGTTAGCGCCTGTCTTTAAAAAGACAAGCGCGTTGTTTAGCAAGAGGTCTTCAGTTCCTAGTCCAGTGTTGTTCGTCCTGTGACAACCCCATGTGTGACCATGGGTCCCACCAGGAGTAATCGAAATGGTAGCTGCGCTCGACTAGATCCTGTAGATCATCTGCTTGCCATGTAGAATTAGGTAAATATTCGCAGCAGATCGTCATCTTGAGTGGCTGTAGTAAAGCTGTAGTGGTTGTAGTGGCTACTATTTGTAGAGGGGTTGCGAGCGGGATTCGTCTGACGGGATATGTGTTGCTAAGACATGTAGCAACGCCCCTCCTAGCACTGATGTTTGGTGTAACATTACAGCGGAAGGACTTATATTCCTTTATATTAAAAAGTCCTTGTAGACTCAATGTATTGCCTGATGCACACACACATTTGTGAATACCTGACCAGTAGCATCTTCAGTTCACAATAATGTAAAACACAACCATTAATAATTCACTGAAGGCTGCTCTCCGTGGTGGATGTCGAAGAATCAGTTACTACGGACCATGCTTATTTTCTTGACTTCCCTTTTGGACAGCCTTTCTTCCTCTTCTTTTGAAGATTGCCGAGCACTGCCAGGTCACCGAGAATACCGGCAATGGAGCTGAACTTCGATCCGGAGATCATCTCCTGGTCTTCGGAGACATTACTCGTCTACGCTTTTATTTTTAGAATGTCTTCCCTGGTGTATGTGGGAGGATAGGGCGGTATTCTTTCGTCGTTTGGCTCCCACTAGAGACGGTTGCAATTGTAACCGCGAGGTGTGTGCCCTCCCTTCTTTCCTTCTGAGCGGGAGAAGTATTATTCTTCCAGTTGACCCGTCCTGACTATTTCTATGCACCGTCTCAGCCCCACTGTCTTTTTAAACTTCTTATTTTATGTAAACTTCAGAAAAGTATCGCTCAATAAACTGTGTAATTGTAGGCAATATTTCCTTTACAATCAGGGCTTGTGATACTGTTGATTTTACAGCCTGTGCTTTTCTTATATTGTAAGCCCTGGTTGATTGGGCATACAAGTTTCTTCGCATCGAAGCAGCTAACTTTTTCAGGGCAATAGCCAGCTGTTACCTGGCTTCCTGAATAGCCAGCTGTTACCTGGCTTCCTGAATAGCCAGCTGTTGCTTATAAACGGGATCTAGATGAATGTTGACAGCTGCATTTGACACATTTCATAGGTTTAGATCAAGGGTCGTCACCATAAGCCAATCTTGATGCAGCGTACTCGAAATGCAAGCTCTGAAAACACTGCATTGGCTGAGGAATGAAAGCTCTCACACTCACCCTATACGTGCCTGCTCTGATCTATTCCTGAAGGTTGTCCTGTTGAAGGGTAGGATGTGGGTCGCAGATGGGAGCGTCTGTCTATCCTTTTGCACCGTTAGCCTGCGACATGGAATAACGCCTTGGGGAGCAAGCTCCGTCGTAATTTCTTCCTCTGTGCGATTAAGTAGGTCTCTGCACACTACCACGTCCTTTGTGGTGTTCAGAGCGGTATGAGGTACAACTTCTACACCTATGTCCGCTATCTTCTGCAGCTTGAGGAATCCTGTTTGTTGATCGTTCAGTGTCTCCACGAATAATCCGTAATCCACGTGCAGCTTTTCTGATGTTCTATATGGCTGATCCAGCGCAACCTGTGAGAGCATTTTCAATTAGGTAGGGGCTCACTTTCGCGAAGTCGTCTTCATTCTTCTTAACAACAAAACATTTAAGCAATGCTGCACACTGACAGGCGATATTAGAAATCTTTCGGTATCGAACAAGGAGTAATGCCTCCTTCTCTTCATCATCTGAGAGGATGTTTTTTTTCTGGACAAGGGTGTTTAAGGAATCCCTTAACCACAGAATTATTTTTGAAACCTAGCGTAAGAGTCCCACGAGTATCAGAGACATAAACAAACAACCACGGCAAAGCCCTCGAGTACCGCAGCTAGGAGTAAATACAGCAGGATGCGTTCTATGGTGTGTTTTCAAACGGTACACAGAACCTTCTTGAAACAGCTAAAGATTAACAGCTATTGTTGTTGTTCCACAAACGTAGGCAATAAACTTTGGAAATTATAGTATCCAGCGTTTACGCGCGGCAGAAGGAAAGGTGAGACCATTGTTGAAGCGGGTAATGTTGTTTTGTAGACAATTACCGTTTTTCGTGCGCGCGTAAAATTTTATTGGCAAAACCGAAAACTGCTGAGAATTTAATAATTACCGTAAGCTCGTTTTTTGACGCTGTTACTGTTTTGGGGTGTTTCAAAAGCGTTTGAAATGATATTATCGTTCATCGTAGATATGATAAACAAATATATGATTCTAAAATATAAAAACTCATCATTCTAATGTATGAGTCTGTAGGCTGATTCGTCTAAACAATATATTTATTTGTGGAAAAAATAGCCCACAAATTCAAAAAAGCAGGATACAGAATCGCATACAAAACTACAAACAAAACAGAACACACACTATCAAAACACACACACACACACACAAAAAGCACAAAACAAATTCGATATACCTGGTGTTTAGAAACTAAACTGCTCAGATTGCAACACATTCTACATAGGCCAGACAGGACGTAGCTTCAAACAAAGATACATTGAATACACAAAGGCACTACACTCCACTACCGAATCCACCTTTGCAAACCACCTCATTGAAGCAAACCACACATACAAAAACATCGACAATAACATGGATATTCTACACATTGTTGAACAACAACAACAACAACGACAACAACAAAAACAATCCCCCCCCTCCCAACAAGAGGCCAACATGTTTAGGTTCGGTCGTAGGGTTACTTTTATGGGAAGCTTTATTATTATTATTATTATTATTATTATTATCATAGTGTGCATTTTATGCTACATTGAATATAAATTATATATTATTTTTTCTTTATAAATGGCCATATTTCTAAGAATTAAAATCTGTTAATTAACTGCAATGAAATCACAAGCATTTCGATTCCTGAAATGTGTTGTTCTTCTGTTTGAAGTTAATTTACAACTACGTTTATAGCAAAAACATCTGGTAATGGCCATCCACGTTACAGTTTCATTATGCTTAATAATTGTTCACATAAACGTGTACAGCTTCGTTTAAACCCATTTTATATGGTTCAAATGTTCTATCGTAAAACTGAGGAACTACTAAAAGCAACGATACATTAAAGCACGCCCACACTTTTAAAGTTTATATTTATTTGACGACAATTAACCCATTTTTTAGTTACCATAAAAATTTAGTTGTTATTTTATGAGAAACAATCCGCTTTTAGAAAAACGGTGTTTTAAGAAAAGTATATTATTGTGTCTTATTATTATTTTAACCAGCATATGGGTTAAATATCTTTAGAAATGGCGGATGACAGGTCAAATTTTATTAGTTGTTCTACGCGAGAGTAAATTAATAACCAAACATGTTACAAATTTTAAAATTAAGTTTATCTCATATTTTTCGGTCCTTATCCTTTCTGTTTTCTTCCGTGGTGTTGTAAAATATTGCCTTAAAATTATTATTCATTTTACTTTTATATAAGTAAGTAGTTATTTATTTTCGTCCGTTAACAAACTTTTGAAGACAAACGATGAAATAATCACTTTAAGATAGTAAATATTTACAACATTAAAAATGCAAGATAGACAAATAAATTACTTATCTTTTGTATATATAAGCGTCGTGGCATATTGTGGACTGAAAAAATGTTTTCACTGTTGTTGAAAGAAGACCGTTCCGTCTCAGCTATGGCAATGGGTATGGCTAACAAATCTTCTAATAATTTCATAGTTTTTTTGAAGCTTTTGTGTAAATTGATCCTAATGAAGAAATTCAAAAGCGGTGTTGCCGTTTGAGTATACAAAATGCTTATGCGTATACCGTCGCCTACTTGCAAAAGGGGATATATCAAAAATAAATTTTGTGAAATATCAACTACGGTGTTCTGCATTCATAGATGAATTAGAATTTATACTGAAAAAGTGACAAAAAGGGTGAAAATTATTTAAATTCAATTGCAATTTGATGCAAAGGGGATATGGCCCACTGACAACGAACCTAAGGCCAAAAAACGAAAAAATGCTCGATAATTTGGTGATGATTGCTTTATTTTAAGCATAGAATGTGATAGTCAGAAAAAATGGATATGTTCACTACGTCGCACAAATTTCAAAAATGAGATGTGTCTATTGGGTGATTCGTCTATTGAGTAAAGCAAAATGACTTAACTGTTAAATAAGAGGTAGGTAATAACATGACCTTATAACTTGAGTAATTAGTTATGGAGTCCAAATCTTAGCTGAAAAGGAAAAAGATATATACCTACATGAGGTTCAAGCACGTTTCAGATATAACCGGAGAGATTTACCAAATCTTCATTACTTTACATCAACAGTTTATGGAGTATCAAATAATAATGGCTTATTACAAGAACTTAATGAATATGATAATAACGAAGATGTTTATGAAGATGATGATGTTGTTTACATAAATTATCGGCAAAAGTGTGTGATCCATTTATGAACATATTTATCTAATTTCAATTGCTTTGTAATTATTTTTATCTTAGAATAAATAAATGACTTGAATACTAATATATGAAGAAATGTGTATATTCCTCTCATATGAATAGCACTGCTGCTGCAAAAAAGGATAAATCCATCTAACAGGAGCGGAACGGGATAAATCCATATTAAATTTGTTATTATTACAAAAACTATTTGTCCTTGAGTTTTAATATTTGCACACTAATTTTAGACATTTTACAATTTGTTTAAATAAAACTTTTCCTGATATTATTTAATATAAATGAAGTGTGAGTTTTTGTATTTTCTGAAATTTTTTTATTTTTGGACACATCCCCTTTTGCAAATGTGCAACAGAATATAATATGGATAATTCTGTTTTAGACATTTTTTAATGGATGGATTATTCTTTAACAGTGATATCTAATTCTGGCAAGCGAAATTCTGCAGAATACTTATCACAAATTTAAGGCTTAAACATGGCACATGCTACTAAATAATCGGTAAATTCGAATATATGAAGTGAGGTTTACGCTGGGTAGCCGGTTGGCCCTTTCCTTTCCTACCAGGCTCAAGGTAAGTCAAGAACAGAGGGAGGCTGCGGCTACCGGGAAAACGTGTTATGAGCTATGCTTACTGCAGCTCCAATGTTCTCTTACAGGCTACTGAAACTTCTGCCTTCCTGTTGTCAAACGCTTGTGTATTAGAGACAGGCAAGGCTCGTTCACACGCTGGGATGGGCACTGCAGACCGTGAAAGTCTCGCTCATTTACAGTAGTAAACGTTTATTAAATAATATTTAATAGTATTATATTATTATATTTAATAATATTAAATAATAGTTAGTCTACTGTGATTACAATAAAATTAACTTCAATGCAACGTGTACGTGAGCAATACGTATCTAAATTCAATTAGCAATACTTAGCAACATGACTGGTGGGTTCTGCAGCAGCGCACTAGGCCTACTTAGCAACATGACTGGTGGGTTCTGCAGCAGCGCACTAGGTTTACTTAGCAACATGACTGGTGGGTTCTGCAGCAGCGCACTAGGCCTACTTAGCAACATGACTGGTGGGTTCTGCAGCAGCGCACTAGGCCTACTTAGCAACATGACTGGTGGGTTCTGCAGCAGCGCACTAGGTTTACTTAAAGCCGCCCTGATGGTGCCTCGTTTGTTTTGGAAAAACTTTCAGTTACCAGCAAGCTATCTCTGTTATGTCTTTTAAAAAGGTTTCTTTTACTAGTTCCAGTCTGTTATATTATATTCCTTGATACTGGCGTATTTGAAGTTTAGTGTGCAACAATCATTTGAGTACGCATTTCATTAGTATACAGGAAGCATAGAAGTTAGCAATGACATAGTCTGTACGTAGTCAGGTACATTCAAATTCAGTTTTCACTTGACTGCTTCACCGTAGCAGAGACACCAACTCTAATCTGTTCATTGTAACTCTTGAACGTATGCTAATGCTTTACAGAGTAATGCGCAATACATTTATGTCAAAAGCGTGTTTCACGTCTAAAAACAATTCGTTTGAACAGATAACAAGATTTCTTCAGTTATTTTTATTTCTGTGAGTGTCAAATAACAACGCGGCGTTACTTTCTCTTACTGGGATAACGTCTGATATTATGAAAAAAAAAGAGGGACTGTTAGGTCAGGGACGTGTGTAACAATTTCATATAAATAAATAAAGTCGCTAACAAATAATAAATGAGACGATCAAAAACCAAGCCACCATAAGATTTTCATCGACTTTATGATTTCTTACACAACGACTTTGGTAGGATATATGTTAAAGTTATATTATTAAACTCTCTGGGCTGCAGAGCTCCCTCACCATTTTGAACTAGACGCCATTGTTATTAAGTAAAATACAATATTAGATAAATTTTAAAGTATCACAAAAATTACGAAAACCCTTATTACTCTATTATTTGTTTTAGTAAAATAACAAAATTGTAAAGCAGACATACACATAATAAATACTAAAATTTCCACACTACTGCATTATAAGGTATAATTAAAGTTTTTAATTATAATTTTATGATTACAATAATTTATTATAATTTTAAATATAATTCCAACTCATTTTTAAGGTAATTTATAACCATAGTCTTTAATTACAAATGATTTAGTCAAACAACCCAATGCCTATCTATAGGCATAACAACACATAAATATGGTAAATTGGTAAAAATATATAAAGTTTTTTTTTGTAAACATAGCTTACAAAGTTTTTAAAGCAATACAAAGTTTTCAAGGAGTGGTTGAAAGGTATTAGTTCAGCCAAATTATTAAAGATATCAACTCTATGTTTTCAATAAAATTCCTCGCAGCTTGATCCTCTACGTATATTTTTATAATTTTCTTAAAATTTTGAGTTCCATTTTTGGCTCGTGGTACCTCTAAAGCTAAAATATTTTCATAGTAAATACCTCATTTGGATTTAAGTTAAAAGTCCCTTTATTCTGACACCCGGTTGGATGTTTAAAATTCTTTTATCCCTTTTTTGAGGCATTATGTCCTGAAATTGTTAAATTTTCGGCTGTGCACTATAATCAGATATTAGTTAGTATTCTCTTTACTTTGATACTCTACATGGATATTTACAATTTTTTTACAAATTCAACCTCCTTGAATTTCTACCTCCTGCCAACAGTGGGTTCAAAAACAACATTTTAGGGTAAAAGTATGACAAGTTTTGAATGCCAAGTTTTGCGAAAACTCAGTTAATGCATTGAACAGTTATTGCGAGACATGCCCGAAACGGACAGATAGACACACAAATGCCAAACGGTCGAATTAAAAATAAGAACTAATTCTGCTAATGATGGTGATGATGACGACGACGACGACAGCGAAACGCCTGCTGTGGAGATTAGAGATAGTAGTAAACTTTATGTATGGAAGGATAAAGGGTTCAGTGATTTTAAACACACAACAATATACTGTGTTTTGAGATTAAAATCTATTGGATTTTCCATTTATTACTAATACTAATTGTGGTCCACTTTAAAGTCAACGATACTAATAGAAATGCGTTATACACAAGTAAAAACGTTTTTCTACCTTGTCTAAAAGATGGCTCTGATGAATGTGCACATTAGAATCCAAATGGTGAACATTTTTATCACACAAAAATTGTAAGGGGCAACGTTTCGGCCAGCCAAACAGTCAGCAGTGGTATTCAGACTAACTATAAACTAACACGTGATTAATATACATAACAAACAATTATCAGCGGTATTCAGACTAACTATAAACTAATACGTGATTAATATACATAATAAACAATTATCAGCGGTATTCAGACTAACTATAAACTAATACGTGATTAATATACATAATAAACAATTCTCTACCAACGAGTGTGAAAATAACAAATATTCACATATTATATGATAAACAGACTAATCTTAATATAAATACTAACAAGGAAAAAACATACAACACCCATAAAACAACAAATGCACAGGAACACTTGCACCTTTCACCTTGATGGTGTGCAAGTCTTGCATTCTGCTTGCGGTATTTTTCTTGCTTCAGTGCGTCGGCCCAGACTTCGCATCCGTACAGGAGAGTCGAGCTGGTCACCGACATCAGCAGTCGCTATCTTCCTGCAGCTGGGCCTCCGACATTTGTCATTAGTCTGCTTAGTACAGCAACGACCTTAGCGGCTTTCTCCCAGTAGGAACATCGAATTAGCGGCTTAGAGGAACATCGAATTTGCTCCCAGTAGGAAAGCTTAGTATCCAGGTGCACCCCTAGATACTTCACCGCTGGCTTTGATATTATCGCCTTTTCCCCCACCACGAACTGTGTGATTGTGGGTATACGTCGTCGAGTGAGCAGCACAATCTCTGTCTTCTCCATCGCAAGGCTCAGATCGTGTTCTTCCATCCAGATGCGGACCCTGCGCATGACCTGGTTCAGCATGCGCTGCGCCTCCTCTGCATCTCTCGCGGTGATCACGGCAGCCACGTCATCACCATATGCTACCAGAAAGGTATCATCTGGCATCTCCATCCGGAGGATTCCATCATAGAAGGCATTCCACAGGTCGGGGTCCAAGATAGAGCTCTGAGCTACGCCTCCTGTTATCTCTCTGCTGCGTGGCCCATCTGCTGTGTCGTACCGGAGCTCCCTGTCCCTCAAGTAACTTCGTATTATCCGGAGCAGGTAGTCCGGCGCTTGAAAGACGTCCTCCAAAGCAGCTAGCAAGTCTGTCCACCTGGCCGAATTAAAGGCGTTGCGTACGTCCAGTGTAGCGAGTAGCACCATCCTTCTGGAGAAGTGATTACCCCGCTGGGCCACCTGGACGGCAGTCAAGATCTCCTGTATGGCTCCAATGGTGGATCTGGCCGTTCTGAACCCGTACTGCCTAGCTGACAGATCTCCCGCATCCCGAATTGCCGCTACTAGGCGAGGCCTGAGTAGACGTTCCAGTAGTTTCCCTGCCGTGTCCAGCATACAAAGAGGTCTGTATGCCGACGGGGAATTCGGGCCGCCCTTCCCTTTGCCGACTAAGACTAGTCTCTGGATCTTCACCTCTTCGGGAAGACACCGTCTTTGAGGCAACGGTTGTACATATTGAGTAGCACCTGGGGGCAGGATCTAGCGACCACCCTCAGCACTTCCGCAGGTATACCATCCGGGCCTGGTGCCTTCTTGTTGCGCAGGGAGCTAGCAGCTAGTGACAGCTCGTCCTCGCTGAAAATCGGGACGTCTTCCAATGGGCCTGGATATTCCTCACGATCCCTCAGTGGGTGACGAGGGAATAGACCGTCCACGATGAAGCGCATCCGATTTTCTCCATCCTTGGGCTACGAGGCCGGGCTCCAAGCCTGCTCATTACAAGCCTGTACCCAGACCCCAGGGATCAGAATCTAGATCACTCCTGAGGGTCTCCCACTTGAGCCGCTTGCTTCTGTTGATGGCCTCCTTCAGTCATTTCCTGGCGAGCCGATATTCGTCTTGCGCTTCGGCTGCTGCAATCGCGTTTCTCCGTCTGTTTCTAGTCGCCATGCGACGCGAGCGCAAGCAACGTCTCCTGAGGTCAGCAATCTCGTCTGTCAGTACGCCACTGTCTTCCCCCCGCGGCGTCTCGCTCTCCTGGGCATAGACACATCGCAGGCATTCCGTATGAGGCGCATTGTCGCACCAACGACTTCCTCTGTCGGACCCAAGCTGTTCATCACCGCCTCCTTTCCGATCGCGATGACATCCTGCAACAAATCCACGTCCAGTTTGGACACGTTCCAGCCAGGTGTTCGGCTGGGTTCAGCTATGGGCGAATGCTGAACTCTCCGCAGGGTGAAAGTGATATACTGGTGATCACTACCAGTATAATCTTCCAGCACCTCCCAGTTCATGACGCTGTGCGCCAATGCGTCGGACACCAAAGTAATGTCCGGGATTGTCTCGGCGTAACCAGGTCTTCTAAAAGTTGAGACACCGCCCACATTGACCACCGCGAGCCCGACTCTTGCTGCCATCTCTAACACGTACCGTCCCCTGGCGCACGTCGCAGGCATTCCCCACTCCACCGCTTTGGCGTTGAAGTCTCCAGCGACCACGCAGGGTCCTTCCATCTCACGAATCGTGTCTTCCAATTTGTCCACTTTCTCACGAAATTCGTGGATGGTCTTGTTAGGGGTGAGGTAGCAGCTCACATAAGTGATGTCCTCGCATCTCACCCACACGAAACCACTTCCGGCACCATGGCTTGAAGGGAGCGGCACGGTCGAGTCGGGAATCCAGATTGCAGCCGTCCCGAGTAAGTCAGCATACCATCCCGGTTCCTCTCTATCGTGGTGCTGCTCGCTGATGATCAGAAGATTGGCACCCACCTCCAGCTTCAGCTGCTCCAGGAGGGCGTCCGCCGTCCTGCTCCTATGCAGGTTTCCTGGAGAATCTTCATCGGCCAAGCCTGCTCTGGGCCCTCCCAAGCGTCTGTCGAAAGACCGCACAGATACCCGACCCGGGAACATGTTTCAGAGCATCGGAGCCCAAACCACGCTCCTCGCAGAGAAAACACCTCGGCTCAGCTTGGCAGTCTTTTTTCAGATGGCCTGCACAGCCACACTGTATGCATATACCCGCCTTCTTCCTGTCGGGCCCTTTGCAGTCCGTCTGACGATGGCCAAAACCAAAGCAGGCGTAACAGCGAATCACCAGGGCCCTTCGGCGCACTCTGCCATACACCCATCCGATCTTTATGCGGCCAGTTTCGAGTAGTTTAGCAGCTCCTCGCTCCCCCATCTCCACAATCGCTAACTTCTGCTCCCTGGTGTTTGCCTTCGTCAGCGTCACTCTCATGTCCCCAGCCAGGTCATCTGCATCGCGTTTGACGGCATTACGGACCTCCTCTTCTGTTGTGAGGCAGTCAAGGTCCCTTATCTCAAGAGTTGTCCTGGGTTCCAGGCTGCGGACAGAAGCAGACTCGCCCAACACTCCCCGCAACGCCTCACAGAAGCCCTCCTTATTGGTGGTCTTAGATCCCAACTCCAGGAGAACATCCCCATAGCGAGTGCTGCGGACGGACCTGATTTCAGTTCCCGTCGTCTCCGGGTTGGCATCTCTCCTGATCTGTGTCAGGACCTCCGCAAATGTCTTCCCCTCTACAGGCTTGATGAGCAGAGCATCGGGTCGAGCCTTCGGTGGACGCGTCCTCCTCCTCTCCGTGGTCGCCGGGGCCTTGCTCTCCTTCCCGGGCTCCTTCTTCTGTAGCCGTCTTTTCGCTTCGCGAACCAATCTCCTGGACTGCACCGTCTGCCATACACTGGGTGTGTCTTCTTTTACCTTCTTCTTATCTGTGGTCCTCTGTGGAAGGGGGCTGGTGGCAGCTCGCTTACTGCCACCTCCCGCAGAAGACGAGGCCCCACTTTCTTGGCCCTCCTCCGTCTGTGTGGCACGGTCTGCTCCCTTCACCTGCTTGGGTGCTCGCAGGAACTCGAGGACTTCCAACGCCTCCCGTAGTTTGGACAGGCCAGATTTTACCTCCATTGAGATGTTTTTCTGCCTGTCCGTGGCAGTCTTCATGCTGTTGAGAAGAGAGCGACAGTATCGCCACATCTCCCCCTCGTTGCTCGTGTCCGGCTCCCTCTGTTCATCTGTAGAGTTCTTGCCTGCAGGCATCTTCTGGGCAGTTGTTTGCCCCACCCCTCTCTGTGTACTCCCCGGAGGAGTCCTTTGCACCCGCGAGCTCTTCTCGAAGGGGCTCGGCGTTCCTTCCGCTGTATTGGGACTGTTTTCCATATTATTATACTACAGCAATGACCCTAATACCATGCTTAAACTTATTTAGACTAATTCAACTTTATAATAAAGTCACAATCCGAGACACACAAATTTTGAAGCTCTCTATAGAGCTCAAAAATTTAATAAATTGTCTTACAACAAGTATTCCTATTTAATTTGTACTTGTATACACAAATAAAAAAATCCAAAGATAATCTCTCTAAGCTCTCAACGATCTAAAGTCCAAAAATAAAATTCACCAAAAATTTACAATTAATCCGATTCGGATTACATCTGAAGTACTACACTTTATGCATAACTATGAAAAATGACTAAGTACTATTTACACCTTATTATATTAACAAACCAAAAATTTCCAAAGTTCTCTACAGAAAAAGTAACTAAGTCCTATACAGTACTGATGCACTGATGACAAATATTCTAAGTCCAATTTCCCTGCTGAAAGGTAAATTTCCCTTATGTGTGGGAAAGACGCCAAACTACGGTACTCTAACCTCAACAGCTGTCTGCTCTGTATCTGTGCAAATTTACTACCAAATGTCAATTACGGTACTGAAAGCCAACCATATGACGACTTTTCAATCAGCTGTTTTCTGTACAAAAATACTATACTATTATTTCTGTCTTTAAATATTACCTTCCTATCCTACACTATTCTAAAAATGTAGTATGAATGTGTTCAAACATTTTGAGTAGTCATGCGCAGTTCTACACTTAGTTTAAATATGTCTATTTAACTACTAACTAGTTCAAAATATTATACCCTAGTCCTACCTTAGGGCCACCAAATAATCATTATTTTACCTATAATAGGTCACTAATTAACCAACCACACACACACACACACTGGTTCCCGAGCCCTATTCTCGTGTTTTCACCACACCTTTCTCCGAAAACAACACAAAAACACTACTTTCAATTGACATATATTCAAGAGCACTAGAACAACGTCTGCTTAACAACCATATTTCTCCACTGACTCAATAATAATAATAATAATAATAATAGTAATAGTAATAGTAATAAAAACGTGGAAGACGAAGAAAAAGCAGAAGAGAAGAAGAACAAATAATAATATTTTCTATAAACATTTGTATTCTTTGAAAGAATTCTATTATTAAAAAGGCTTATCAAAAAATTAAATTAAATTGTACTGTATATATTTTAATACGTTTGTTTCAGTTGAACATATTTTCTACTCCTTTTTAATAGAAAACAAAATGTTTAAGTTTGAAGTTGAAAAGCCATCATTTTTGTCTGTTCCCGTGCACGGTTAATGAATTCACGAGCTCTGGCATGCATATTTAATGTACTTTGTTGAACTCAACATTAAGCTGTCGCTTTCGTAAATACCAAGCCGTTTTAGCTGCTACAGATGAAACATGTTTCAGCGAAACTACTTCTAGATCCAAGTATTATCTGTTATTTATAACTTGCTAAGCGCTGCTTATAAATTCATTTGCAAGACACGTACACAGTAATTTACAAAAACAAAAATGTATTTTATTTTAAAAACAACAATTTTGCATATTTGCTGTAGCTGCGTTTTTAAAAATACTGTTGTTAGTGCACAGAACGAATATTAAATCATTTGAAATGGTTATTAAGTGGTTACCTCTTTGCGATAGTTAATTAAAATTGATATTAATCTAAGATATTACTAAGCAGTGCACGTACAACATTGATGCAACATTTTCTGACTTTGATATTTTAGAATATTGCACGTTATTATTACTTAGAAATAATCTGAGCCATAAATAGACGGTTAGCTAACCTTAACTAAGCATAGTATTTGAATGGCACACTTCACAAATTGTCAGCAGCACTTTTTGTTGTCTTTAGTCATTTATTAACTTATTTTTTATCAATAATAGTTAAATACTATGCCTAATCTATACCGTTTTTTATTATAATTTGTTTGAGATGTAAGTATCTCAATAAAAAATAGAATCAGGGTTTAGATAGGTTAATCGTTTGTCAACTATTTGGCGGACGAATGAAATGAAAATTATTTCATTAAGTTAACATTGTATTGAAAATTCGACATTGCACCAACTAAGTTTTTGTAAGAATAAGATCCCCTAGAAGATAAATTACATAGAATAATAGCATATGAAATAAGGTAATTAATATGAGAATAGCCAATATCATCATGATCACTACTGTTAAGAATTGTAGTTGATTAATAAAGATGTTAAAATAAAAATTTTGATATGTAGATGCCTAGCTAAGTATTTTAATAATGTCGTGGAGTTAAATTGGCTAGGAACATGAAAATAATGATAGATAAGTGGACTGTATTTAAACACATTTATTGTACGTAAATTAGTACAAATCGATTTAGATTTGATGAAGGTTAACTAAGCCTTCAGGCATCATGACGTATAAGAAAAAATTATATTTAAGAAATGAACCGTAATTATGCAACACTAAGACAAACATGAAATAATTTAGGCCAAAGGCCCTACATAATATGTCGCGACATGAAAATAATTAAGCCGATAGGCGAAACGCAACGAGCGTAGCTAAACGACTGTTGTGTTTGAAAGCTCAGAGCACTGTGTCCGTCATATCTGCCAGTAGCAGCAAAACTAAATTATGAAGCAGATTAACCAACCTTCCATCAATATAATTCCCACATTACAAATACCAACATTATTCTACATAACTGCCCGCAAAAAATCGAGCGATTTTTTTTTTAATATATTGTTAACAATCTATATTATAAAAAGAAAACACAAGCCTGTATGTTCTTACTAATAGAGATTAACCATTAGTAATTTGATGTCTTAATTATCGACATTGGAATGTCAGATAACAAAGATTATAACATTAAGTTGTCCAGAAATAAAACCTTGGACTGGTAGATAATGATAAAGTTAAACAGGCAAAAGTTGGCTTGCAAACTGATTCATACATGATTATAAACATGCATGAATCAGCAGACATGCATACAATGCAGAACATGATAGCTTGATAATGAATAATCTGTAACTCATCCTTTGATGGACCAGATTTAAATTGCAAATATTTATGCAAATCATGATTAATAATTTAAGCCAGTCAAAGCCAGCTGATTTATACATAATAAGATTGCATACTATATGAAATGAATAAACAAAGATGATTACAAAACGTTACATGCATATAGAAACATAGATTAAGCATAACGCTGTACTATAATAATTAAATAGCGCATGCTATACCAAACAATTGCAAGAATGCACAAATACATTGACATGCGAGAATAGATGATACATTGTTGCATAGTTACAAGTATATAAATGCAATAACATGTGTGTCATAATCACAAAAATACATGATAGAATACAATAGAATATATGTGTGTTGCATAATTACAAAATACATGAATACAAGGCATAAAATACAATATAATAGTACAAGTGACAAATGCAGCAAATATGTTCATACAAAAATGTAATGCATGTGTTGAGCAATTACAAGTAACACATGGAAATTCACAGAATAATGAAATAGCAATGCACAAATACCAATAAAAGATGTGCAGCAAATATGCATATAAATATGATACATAGTTTGTATAGTTACAAAATACATGTGAATATTATACAACAAGATACATAACATAAGAATTAATACCATCAATAGACATAATACATAAACCACTACCAATAGCAAATATGAATATACAAAGGACATAGTATATGTGTTTTACAGAGTTATCAATACACGTAAATACAAGAATAAGTACAGTACACTACAATGACAATATAATAAAGTATAAATATAATAATATAATTCATGTTTGTACAATTACAAAATACATGCAAATTTGATATATGAGATGCACTACAATGAGATATCAATATATAACGTGTTAAAAAATGTTTGTGACAGCACATATCACCATAATTGAGGTCGGCCAAACTATAATAAACAATTAAGTAATGAAAAAAGCTCGTGGCCAAATAAAACATAACGTTGTGCTAAGTAGTTACATTGATATAGTGTCCACGGCTCGTCCCGCTCGGCAACAAACATAACTTGTGAATTGGTCTGCGAAAGGTGCCAACAGGCGTGCGAACGTCAACTACCCTAATTAAATTGTCTGGTCCGGGAAATGTGGCTGTGATTACCCCAAATTTCCATGCTAATGGAGGCAAGTTATCTTCGATTAGAAGTACCAGGTCACCAATGGAGACGTTTTCTTTAGCGAACTTCCATTTGTGACGTTGTTGCAATTAGTGTAGGTAGTCGCGCGACCATGATTTCCAGATAGCTTGGACAAACTTCTGGAGAAGTTGCCAACGGCCGAGACGAGAGATAGGAACGTGTGACAGATCAAGATCAGGTATTGCCGTTAATGGTGCACAGATTAAAAAGTGGCCAGGGGTAAGTGGCACTGGATCGTTTACATCCGATGAAACGGCAAATAATGGACGTGAATTTAGACAGGCCTCTACCTGTGATAAAACCGTAGTAAACTCCTCAAATGTGAGTATAGACTTTCCGACAACGCGGCGCAAATGATATTTCAAGCTCTTTATACCGCTTTCCCAAAGCCCACCAAAATGAGGTGACGAAGGAGGAATGAATGACCACTTAATACCGTGAGAAGTTGCAAATGATTGAATTGTTAAAGTGGCATCCTTGTTATGCCAAAGATTGTAAAGGTCACGCAAGACGTTGCGGGCCTTCCTAAAGTTCGTGCCATTGTCAGAATACAATTGGCTAGGTATGCCCCTACGGGCCATGAATCGACGTAAGGCGGCTATAAAAGCAAAAGCATTGGCTGTGAGGTCGGAAACCAATTCCAAATGAATGTCCCTAGTGGCTAAGCAAATGAATAGAGCCACATATGACTTGGACAGAGTCCTAGATCTCTGCCCGCCATGACGGATCATGAAAGGACCACCATAATCCACTGCACAAAATAGAAACGGCCTGGAAGGAGTAACCCTAGGAGATGGCAAGACACCAAGCCTTTGAGCTTGATATTTAATATTGAATCTGAGACATTTGACGCAGCTACGAATGATGGAACGAATCATTATCTTGGCGTTAACAATCCACCAGCGTTGACGAAGTGAATGATGGACAAGCTTTGAGCGCCAGCGTGGAGAAGTCGAATATGCTCACTCTCAATTATGAGGCGAGTGATGTGAGCCGAAAGATGCAAAACAGTAGGATGCTTATTATCATAGGGTAGCTGCGACTGCTGTAGACGTCCGCCGACACGCATGATGCCGAACTCATCAAGAAATGGGTCAAGAGAAGACAGTTTACTCCTTATAGAGACAGAAGCTCCATTTCGAAGGCAATTAAGCTCAGTAGCGAAATGGATCGACTGGGATTGCTTTATGAAAAAGTTAAGTGTAGAATGAATTTCAGTGGGGGTGAGAACTCCCGAAATTTTATTTGCCTTTAAGGATCTAGCATTTTTGATAAATCGAAAACAATAAGTGTACACGCGGGTCAGTCGGAGCAACGAGGAAAAGTCCTTGGAGAGATCGATAGGTAAGATAGAAATTAGAGAAAGCTTGGAGGTTTGTTTCTTTGGAGGTTTGTTTCTCCTCAACGGAACATTCAGGAAGCGGCACATTAGAAGGTGAAAAAGGTGAAAAAACATTGGGCTCAGAAGACTGAGACAGACAAGTAGGACCATGCCACCAAAGCGAACAATCGCGCAAAACGTCAGGGTGACATCCTCTAGAAATAATGTCCGCAGGATTATGTTGCGAATCAATATGATGCCATGTGTGGGTTTCAGTGAGACGCTGAATCTCAGCAACACGATTAGCGACGTAGGTCTTCCACCTAGAAGACTGAGCGTAAATCCAATAAAGAGATACCATGGAATCGGAGTAGAGGTGTACGCTATTGACAAAGGAACGGAGAGCAGAGGTGACCTTGAATAGAAGTCGCGATAACAACAAACAAGCACAGAGCTCATTGCGGGGTAATGAAACCTGTCGAAGTGGAGCCACACGAGATTTAGAACACAAAAGGTGACAAGAGGTCAATAAATCTTGATAAATAACTCTAATGTAAATGCAACATCCATAACCCTTTTCAGAGGCATCCGCGAATCCATGTAATTCAATTAACTTGGGCTCAGACTTGCTGCGTATGGAGCGTGGAACAATAATTTCACAATTAAATACAACTTGTCGCATAATGAACGCCAATACGAATATAATTGCTCAGAAATTGGCTCATCCCAACCAAGACTGCACAAACACAGTTGCTGCATAAACTGTTTGTAAAGGAAAACAATTGGACCAATAAGTCCCAATGGGTCGTAGATACCCTCTATAATTGACAGGATTCTTCTGTTAGAAATACTTGAATCAACTGGAAGTGACTTGATGTCAAACATGAATGAATCTGCAGCGTTGTTCCAAAGAATGCCCAACGTGCGCACATTGCCTTGTTTGTTTAACGGAAGTGATGAATTACCATGATTAGTAACTACATTTGGCTCATTTGAGGCCCATTTATGTAGAGTAAAGCCATATTGACTCAACAACGTTCTTAAGTCAGATTTTAATTTGATCAAATTAGAAATGGTGTCTGCACCGGTCAACAAATTATCGACATAAAAATCATTAATTATAGCTGAAGCAGCGTCAGGAAATGAAGCTTCACTATCCTTACCAATCTGAATGAGGCAGCGAGTTGCCAAGAATGAAGCGCTAGCTGTACCGTATGTTACAGTACGCAGCACGAAATGTTTAAATTGTTCAAGCGAAGAATCACGCCATAGAATACGTTGGTAATGACAATCGTTATCAGAAACTAGAATTTGCCAATACATCTTCTCGATGTGAGCGATTAGAACATAATTGTGTGTACGAAATCGTAAAAGAAAGGAGAAAAGATCTTGCTGGACATTTGGGCCCACTAACAAAATATCATTGAGAGATAGACCATTGCTAGTTTTAGCAGAACCATCAAAAACGACGCGAAGCTTCGTCGTGGAACTAGAATATTTAAAAACGGCATGATGAGGTAAATAGTAGGTATTTGAAACCTTGGAATCAACAGAACAATCTTCAACCAGCGTCATGTGGCCAAGATCCTTATATTCCTGTATGAAATTTGAATATTCACGTGCAAGATCAGCATCACGCTTGAACCTGCGTTCTAAACTTAAAAATCTCGCTTCAGCGGTAGCATAGAAATCACCCAGCTGGGCATTATCAGAAACAAATGGCAGTGAAACGACAAATCTGCCTTCATTATTACGATTAGTAGATTTAACAAAATGTTCTTCGCAAACTGAGTCATTAACAATGGCTGCAATATCAAGAACGGTTTCAGTCTCCCAAAACTTCTCAAGAGACGCTAGAATTTGATCATCGTCGTTTCTTGCCAAAAACGAAACAGCAGGACCCTTTAAATGACAATGCTTAGGCAAATTGCCTGCTAGAATATAGCCTAACTTAGTTTCTTGTATGACAGGAAAGTTAGGACCACGAACATATTTGTTTGCTTGAATCAAATCTAAATAAAACTGCGCTCCCAACAATATGTCTATGTCAGCTGATATATTAAAATTTGGGTCAGCAAGGAAAATATTATCTGGGATATTAAAATGTTTTACGTCAAAAGATTGTGCTGGAAGTTTACGGGTTAAAGTAGATAACACTGCACATTGAGCATTAAAAGTAAAATTTTGATAACGGGAAACAATACAAACTGATACCAAATTATTAGCGCAACATGTTGCATTATTAATACCTGACATTGGTATATTAGATTTGGTTAAATTAAGTTGCAATTGTTTTGCAAATGATGCAGTACAAAAATTAACTTGCGATCCTGCATCTAGTAGGATTCGCGCAAGTTGCTTGTTACCAGCGCGGTCGATAACAAATGCGACAGCTGTAGATAAAATAACATTGTTCACTGATTGCAATTTAAATGAGCAGTAATTACTACTGCTGGCAGGACTGTAATTTAGTTCCTTATTTATATGAAGTAGTGTATGGTGCCGTCTGGAACAGACCTTACACTAATGCTTGACTTTACAATTAGGAGAAAAATGATCTGGTCTCAGACAATTAGTGCAGCATTTGTGCTTTAGTATAAATTGCCTCCGTTCCGATACGCTCAAATCGCGAAATTTGTCACACATATAAATTGGGTGACTTGCCTTGCAGTATAGGCACGAATAATTATTTGAAGTAGAATGATAGCTTTTAAATACAGTGCTGCCAGCAGAGTTTCGTAACTTAGATTTTTCAGACTTATGGTTAAATTTTAGAATCGGTTTGTTAAGCTGCTGTCCAGCTTCCAGCGGTAGCGTGTTTTCTAATAGTTGCTTACGGGCATTTAGAAATTGTACAAAATTCTGGAAATTGGGAAGATTTTCAGAATCTATAGATTCTTTCCATAGTTTAAAGGTGGAATGATCAAGTTTTGTTGACAATAGCTGTATGACAATAAGTTCAAATGAATCTACTGACAATTGCATGGCTGTCAGAGAATTGACAGAAGACGTTATGGCATTTGTAAATTCTGCTAAACTCTGTACAGAGTCCTTAGTTGTAGATTTTACTTCTAATAAATTCTGAATATAGTATTTGGCTAATATAAATTTATTGTCATATCTAGCGGACAGCAAACTTAACGCTATTGAATAATTTTCGTGACAAATAGGCAAAGCCTTGATTAAATCTAGCGGTTCATTTTTAAGAGATGAATATAAGTAATGTAATTTTTGTACTGAGGTTAAGTCTGATCTAGCATCTACCAAGTCTAAAAATATCGAATAGAAGTGCTGCCATTCGAGAATGTTACCTGTGAAGCAGGGCAGCTTGATAGGTTTTAATTGAATATTGCTACTTAATGTCTGAGATTCAGTCTGGATGTTAAAAGTGTCTAACAGTTGTAAAATCTTAGCCTCGGATGAATGCAAAAGCTCTTCAACCTCGACTCTGTCCTCTTGGGCAGTATCTATGTCTCTAGAAATTAGTTCGATCTCAGACTGGACCTCATCGTATTTTATTGACAAACTTTTTAAACTTTCAAGTCTTACACTTAAAAAATGCTTGGTATTGCTATTTTTGTCAAAGTTAACTATTGGAGAATTAATTCTCACTATGGCAGACTTTAAACCGCCTCTCTTCTTAACTAACACTCTTACACTTTCTTCCGTCATTTTTTACGCACCTTTTATTGATGATATTGATGTCGTGTATTCGGTGAGGCGTCTTGCAGCGTTGAGGCCGTGCAGCAGATGGTAGTGGACACGCACGGACTGGATGGATGAATACTCTCACAACTTGAAACCGCTCAAAACCTGGCGTGTAGGCGTTGACACGTGGATTTTTTATATACTATGGTGCTGTCCATGAAGTCCAATCTCAGCGACGAAAGAAGTGTTGAAATAAATACCGACACGGTCGGATCAGTGAACATACTGATTCGCCAGAAATTGGATTAAAAAATAATTAAGTGAGAAGCCGCTTCGCGAGGTATAAAGTTGTAAAAGAAGGTTGAATGATAGATCTAGGCCCGGAGTGACCAAAAAATGTTAAGAATTGTAGTTGATTAATAAAGATGTTAAAATAAAAATTTTGAGATGTAGATGCCTAGCTAAGTATTTTAATAATGTCGTGGAGTTAAATTGGCTAGGAACATGAAAATAATGGTAGATAAGTGGACTGTATTTAAACACATTTATTGTACGTAAATTAGTACAAATCGATTTAGATTTGATGAAGGTTAGCTAAGCCTTCAGGCATCATGACGTATAAGAAAAAATTATATTTAAGAAATGAACCGCAATTATGCAACACTAAGACAAACATGAAATAATTTAGGCCAAAGGCCCTACATAATATGTCGCGACATGAAAATAATTAAGCCGATAGGCGAAACGCAACGAGCGTAGCTAAACGACTGTTGTGTTTGAAAGCTCATAGCACTGTGTCCGTCATATCTGCCAGTAGCAGCAAAATTAAATTATGAATCAGATTAACCAACCTTCCATCAATATAATTCCCACATTCAAATACCAACATTATTGTACAACTACAGTGATTTAACCTGTTCCAACCTCACAAATTATTTACAACCATCCTTTCTTTGGTCAACCTATATTGCTGTGTGTGTGTGTGTGTGTGTGTGTGTGTGTGTGTGTGTGTGTGTGTGTCTGAATATACTCTTATACCTTGAATGCCTTTAGTAAACTTTTACAGACATTAAATGTTTGTGGATTAAAGTTTTATCAAGATTTACAACTTGTCGCCTATGATTGAGCCACAGGAAAACGCAATTGTACTACTGTTTAGTTAAAAACATTTCTTTCTGTTTATCTGACAAAAAGCTTCCTCTTACTGCATGTATTAATAACACATTGACTCCCGACTTCAGGGTAGTGTATTTTTATTACGACTCTGCTTCCTGTCGTTCAGACAAGTAACAGATCTCCGTTATATACGTACTTCTAAGGACTCGAATATTACTTACTCGTATGTCATATTAAGTGTATTCTATTATAATGTTTTTTTAATAAGCTGGTACAAAAAAAATGGTTGAAATGCTTTTGCAATACACCTTTAAAGCATTAGCTATCAGACATGATGAGACTGAGGGATCTGCAATTTGCCTTACGTTTGCTAAAAATAACAAAAATTTAACAAATCAACAAACCGAATTTTGTGTATCCCCTTTATTAAAAGCTGTTATTTAGTTTAGTTAATTTTATATTTTACATTCAGATTATATTTAGTTTAGTTAATTTTCTATTTTGCAGTCGTGATTGTATTTAGTTTTTAAAGACACCTGACCTTCCCTTGTCTCTTGCACACCCCCTCTCCATCACAACACAGATGTTCCAGATACGCCCTAAACAGATGGTCACCATCTTTTAGTCACATCCTGTGTCTAGTAATTTCATTCATTCGCCTCTTTGACAATGGCTTATTTAGTCGAAACAGCTGTCAGAGTTAATTAAAATTTGAGAAACTTACCAAGTGTTTTTATATATTTTACAAAACCTTTGCATTAATATGTTTCACCAAGTGCCCAACGAGTCATCAATTAATATCGTGATATTTAGGATGCTTTACATTAATAAAGTCTTTAATGAAAAGTCAATTAAAGTGTGATCTATGTTGTTAGAGAAAAACATTTCTATACTCACCAATGCCAACTGAAAAACGTGGCTCTCGCATTTCAACTAGTTCCGTATTAAGTCGACATTTTCTCACAATAAAAGCGTTAAGCAGAAGCGCGGTGAGCCTTTGTGCGGCGCGTTATTTCATTAATTCCATGTTGGACGGGAAACAAGTATTTTGCTTTCTACGCACGCAGCAAATTGAAAACAAGAATATACAACAGAGTGGTCATATTACTACTTTCAAATAAGCTTAATATGTTTCTAAGAAAACATAATGGAGAACGTGACGAAAAATATTAAGTCACAGTAGTGAAAATGCAAGATTTTTCAGACTGTAATTATGTTTTAAATAGTAATACAATTCCCTCATAACATGAATTATTTTTAGAGTCATTAAGTACATTATTATTTTGCGTTAAATATACTACACAAATACGTAAATCTTTCAGAACATTTATTTGTTTACTTCTTAAAACCAACAAAATCACTCTTGTCAACAAAAAACCTCCCATAATTTCAGTAGTCACTTTCATTGGTACGTTTAATAAATCCCCGCGCACATACGCATGGAACGCCCTCCACAGTTTAAACTATAAAATCTGCTTTGTATTGTCGTCGAGATTAACGTGTGAATAATAAAACCGTCTTTTTAAAAATAAAATACTTATCATCAAAGGCGTTTTCTGTAGGCCTAATTATCTAAATCACGTAAATTTTTTCCAAGTAGTCAGTAGTGTATTAGAAGTATAAAAGGTTTGGTAAATTTAAACCAGAGAACAGTTGAATGTTCCTTTTATTAATTTTTTCCTGGAGAATGAATATAGCCGACTCTCACTACTTGTAGCTTCTCACAGACGACAGACACAACGTTGGAACTGTCATTCACATTATTAAACCATGAATGAAATCCGCTTACTTGCATCAATTTTCCTTTACAGACAGTCAGCTATTGTCACCTGACGAATGCAGTAACACAAGTTTGATTATTGACAGTCTGTGATTTTCACTTTGATATTGGCAAATATTGGTTAAGCTACTGCGGTCACACAATGTCGAGAACAGAATCTCTCTCTAGGACAGATTTGATATTGGACTCCGTTTATAATAGTTGTATTATATAATCATTGGTTAATGAAATTTTTTCTTATATCCTCAGCTGTTCATTGTTAATTTCAACAAACGAATATTAGAATTTCTTTCCGGCTACATAAATTGTTTAGTGACTGTTTCTTAAATAAAACAAAATTCAGTGACGATTCTATAGTAAAACTAGTTTTTTATAATGTGCCAACATAATCTCTAACAGTGAATTAGGCAATTAAAATTCTTCAGTAAATAAATATGTTTGCTTTATGTGTCTGTGTAAAATTCAGGTTCTTAAAATACCACTTCTAATTTTAAAATTTCTTGTAGTTATGTCATAACTAGCTAGCAAAAAATAAAATGATCATGTCGTATATTGTTTTGCGTTACCCATTGAACAATCTGAAATCGAACGCGAAAATCTGCCGGTCACAAGACACGTCAGTTTATATCTACGAAAATCTAAAATTGTATTTATGTGTGTGTGTCAATGTGTTATTGCAAAATTTGTAAACTTAAAGGAAAGAAAAAGGAAACTATTTAATACATATAAAAACACATTATATGTATTGAATGACTTTTATTTCTCCTAAGCGTTAGGAATATTGATGAAATAGCAAACATTATAAAACATAATTTAGTCTGGCATCTCTGTACTTTACAGGGATGAAGATAATCGGTCTCCGGTCTTCGCACTCAACTAGGAAAAAACTTGAAAAATCCAATTTACTTATCTATTGGTAGAAGTTTGGAAGTAATTTTGACGGGGATGAGCAGTTAGAAAAACTTACGTTCGCAGTATTTTATCTCGGCGCAAACTGGCTGAATCCTTAACGATGTAAATGGTAGGGGGAGAACAGAAGGCACTGTGTCTTACACAGAGAAGGATGTGATTTCGCAGAAACGTTCTATTGATTTACAAAAATGCTTCTAACAATACAATGGAAGAAGTCTGCATTGTATTTTATGTTGTTGTAATTTATATTACAATTTTTATTTATGCAATTCAGCAATTCTTCATATATGAACTGTGAGAAACTGAATTTAATTAGTGAAAAGGTATGCACGGCGGTGAATCAAACAATAATAACTGTACAATAATTAAACAGTAATATCGTACTGTATTCATCAAGTACATAGGAGGTCTGGCTCCAGGGTTTCTGTACAAATAACAATAAATGTAATAGTTGTGCAAACTGACGGGGCAACGTACACGCCTCAGGAACTGAAAAATTGCCGTAATATTGTCAGAAATTTCCGACGTTATAAAATATTTGTTATATCAAGTTGATATTAAAGTAGTCAGTCGCAAACTCGAAATTTACTTTTTTGACCTTTTGATTTCGCCTGGGAGTAATACCCTCATTCGTTTGCTTTCATCCCCCGGCGAAGTGTGCATTTTTTTATTGTGGTAGAATCATTACATACAACTTGTATCTCAATTTGCATAAAAAACTATTTATATTTTACTTCCACCGCAAACTAATATAAAAATCAAACGCTATAATTCCAATGAAGTGTAACAGGCATTTTGCTATAACAAGTCACTACAACAATCCCTGTTAGTAGCGTGTCAATCTTTAGCACAATACATTTGCTATGTGAAGCGATTTCTTATACTCAGCATATGCGTAATTCCCTTTCCCACAGATGGCTATATTTTCTCGTACTCAAGCACCAGAGATTATTAAATTCTGGTTATTTCCAGTGTGTGTGTGTGTGTGTGTGTGTGTGTGTGTGTGTGTAACACTGCATTTCCTTTGAAGTTAGGTGTAAATTGCATTTTGGAATCTTGAACGTATTCGTCATGGAATACCATAAATTTACAAAAATAATTTCTGTATCTTGCGAGTCTAATATAGAAAGCGTAAACAAAGGTTATACATAAAAACGTTTGTATAAAGTTTTATTAAAATAATAAAGAATTAATAACATCAACATCTCATTTTTGTTTTGCATTAGACGTACTGGTTCAACGTACCCGTATTATACCCCTACGGCTTCTCTCACCCTTGCCTGTCAGTGCTTCAGCCTACCCAGACACGTTATTTATATCTTTCCAAAACTGTCTCATTAATTCAATCACATTATATTAACCTTCGTATCCTATCCTTTTTATTACTGCCATTTCCAGTTTTTTAATCTTATTTTAAAAAGACTAACATTCCTCATACGTCAGCGGTTCTTAGATAGAAATGATGACTTTTGTTAACTTTCAAAGGTATTTCAAATCAGAAAAGTAATTATACTGTGTGTAATCCACAATTTGCTTCGCGAGCTTCCGCAACATCGCATAAACTACTTTATCTTGCATTAAAACAACTTTAAAAATTCGTATCACAATGAACCAAGTTTTGGTTAATGAAACACAAGTTTTTGATTACAAACTGTGTACAACAAACAATGCATAACTGTCATTAGTAACTACAATCTCTGCAATCCATACCTAAAATTTAAGTAAGATTAATAGTTACCAAACACTAATATACTGTACATACATTATGACAATAAGAAAACAACGGGCTTCATTGTTTCCTGACTATATTTAATAGATGAAATCAGTAAGTTAAACAATATTTTTATTTTAAATAGATCACAAATATGCAGCCTTCGAATACACATTTTTGCCTATATGCACATTTCAGTCTCATTAAAAATAGAAAAAATGTGTTTTCTAAGAAAACTATTGTAAAACTTCCTTTGCAATATACGTTGGATAACGCTTGTTGTTTACTTTCTCTAAGCCAGCTCAAAGCGTTTTTTGTGTATATTTTGTATATAAAACACACACATACAATTTACTTTTTTCGGAAATTCACTTTTATGCAGCGTAATCTAGTAGTACATAATAAACTAAGTTATAGTTTATTAGTTGAGTAAACTACAATGCATTATAGCCTGTTGTGAGCACATTTAAAACTTACTTTCTATGTAGAAAGAGTACACACAACAATAAAGTTATAATTTTCCATATAAATTATATACACTTATGTTATATAAATAACAATATATTCCATTAATAAATTTAAACAATGGACACATGTTTCTGAAACAATAAAAGCATTCATTTAAATAACAAATTGAAGTACTGGCTGTAAAATATGTTCTAAACTACATAATATAAGGAATACAATTTAGTTGTTCTTCGCGTAAAACGTTAAAGATGCTTTCACTAACCATTTTGTGTAGGTGTAACTGCTGTTACACTATCTTTACAAAGAAAATATTTGACCAGTAACGCTTTATTAAATCTGCGGATTTGAACGGACCTTAATTTTATTTTTCTCTGTCTACGCACAGTAAACCATAATACAGTATAATATACTATAACTATATAAACATAGTTATATTATAACTACTTTCAGAAAATATAAGTACTCTTCACAAAATATAAGTACTCTTCACAAAACAATGTCCGTAATACGTTCTTAATAAAATCAAGCTTAAATCCATTGATAGTAACGCGCGGTTATAATAACTGGAAGGGATTAGGTAGATCAATCCCGCTCGCAGAGCTACTAAAAATTTCAGTGAAATTTCATAATCACTTAACGTACGTACGTGTGTTAATAAGGCTTACAAATAGTTGTAGGAATAAAAGGAGTTACAATATTTATAAATTATTAAATTTAATTAGCGTTTCCTTAATGGCAGTTACTCAACGTTTGGTAAATAACGAACTTATCTTCAGCGTTAAAAATGTTTCGTCTACACTTCCCTTTACAAGGTTGTCCATAGTCCATGTCAGAACTCAGTCTCAATCTACGTGAAACCATCGTCTTTGAAAAGTGAGGTTTTACTGCACGATTTCACATTAAAAAATAAAGTACTTGCTTAAACATTCTTGGAGCAACATCCTTATATGAAGGGTTATAGAGCCTGGTCTTACATAATATTTTCAAAGAGACTCACCTTCAAAAGATTTATTAAGAATACAAATTGAGAATCAAACTAATTCCTAATGACGTGAAGTGTATTATTGTTATCTGAATAACAATTGATCAAGATAGAACATTTTAAAATCAGAACTCCCATATATTTTTTCAACTCTTATATTTCAGGTTGGTTTAGTCAACAACTTTGAAACGCAAAGAATTTATTAAACGAATTTATAAAATTATGGGAAATATGGGATTAAAATATGGGGAGAATCCTGAATTTCTCATTTGCCGTGAGAAAGTGGTGAGTCCAACCTTCAAGCTAGTCTCCCCCCCCCCCGGAACGGCTCCTAGTTACGCCACTCACACAGTAATTTCATTAAACTTCAACGAGCATTGCTACATGTATTAAATTTTAATTGATTTGTGAACGTCGTATCAAAACCACAAGTCTTTTTCTACCTACATATCTAGAAATTGGTGCATTAATAGTCTGCCGATATCTAGTACACACGTATAGGTCTATTCCAATCCGGCTTAGCGCAAGCATTTATATTGCCACTTACAAATGTAATAAAGAAATGAACTTTATAAATGTAATAAACCAATTCGTTATTCATTATTTATATAATCAACTAACTTCAGACTATAATTAATTAAATAAAAATATATGAGAAAGTGACGTTATATAAGACTGAATTACGTCGTCTTTTAGAATCACGTGGATGGAAATCATGATAATGAGAGACACGATGCCTTTCTTTGACCTTGTTTGGCCATAGTATAGCGTTATGCGTATGTTATAGTGTTCACGCCTCAACCCAAAGATGTTGAGTGGCGTTCAATATTCAGTTTATTTGTCCACGTGTAGAAGTTCTGAAGTGATTTTGACCGCGCCGAGTCGTAAAAGTAGTTATAAAACTTACGTGCCACAATTTATATCGGCGCAGACGGACTGACTGAACCGATAATAACATGTGAGTAAAGGAGGAGCTACATCCAACTAGCAAGTACATAATAACTGCTGGAAATATGGGTACAAAAGCAGCTTACACGTGTAAACATAAGGCATTAAGTAATTATTTTTAAAGTAATTAAGATAAGCTAACCATAATTAACAATTAACTTTTTACCAAACGAGAAAGTAGTGAAAACAATTGAAACTGATGACAGTTTTGTATTAACATGGTGTACAATCATACAGATAATTATAAATGAATTTCGGACTCGGATAAGTAATGTTTAAGATTAAGAAACGTAAGACAGAAATTTAAGTCTTACGTTTATTATTTTGTTTTTATGAGTACCTTCGTACCTTCAAATTATTCTGTGTGATTTATGATAAAAATGAGAATTATATTTTAAAAATACATCATGTTTTGGGTTTGCTATAGGAATGTACGAGCTCTATAAATCTGACAAAGGTGGATGTCGGGTTTTATAGTATATATTTTGTGACAAATTAAGCTTCTGTGTAATTTAATTTGTACATTAATTTAACTCATACACTTTATATAACATTACTAACAACGTGTATGTATAATTGGGGTTCAGGTGTAATTATAATACGAGTAACTCTTTTCAGGAATCGTAATTTGTTTCCATTTATTAATTTAAACAAATATAAAAAAAATATAATAGCCTAAAATAATGATTAATTCGCCATACGATATCCATTATCTATGGTTTCAAAGTTTCTTTACTTGCCGTGTTATCATCACAAACATATATCTTATATTCTAGATATTATATTATCAATTTTAATTAAAAACGTTTCTTCATTATACTATGATTTCTTGACTACTCAGTCTGAATGTGTGCTTTTTTTAAAATTGTTAATACATCCTTATTCTATATTTTCTTTATACCTTTTTACGGCTTTATAATCATTTTGACACAATTAATTGATTATTTTCAATGACTCTACGTTATGTGCTTTTACTAAGAAAAAGTTAAATAAATTAATTACTTGTTCATTCTCCAAGCAAGGATTTATATTATCGTTACATTGACTGTTCATTCATTAAAGAAAAATAATTAAAGAATATTCTGATTACACATAAATTACATTGGTTTTATCTCTATCTACACACTTATTATTTAATCTTACAAAAATGTTTTGTTTTTGATTTTCTTTTTTATTAAAGTCTTTCAATGTCTTTCTCTTTGATAATTATATATTGGTTTTTCGTCACCTTAAATTCTGCAGAGTTGTCCCATGTCCTCCAGTGATTCCGTCGGTTCGTTCCTCCTGGATGTCCTCTCGTCTCTCGTCCTTCATAGTAGATTGGCTGCTGTAGATTATGATGACGTGTTGCTCTGGATCTGTAGCTGTTATGATAGAACCGTCTCTAGTCCTCTGCGTCTCGTTCCTTTGCTAGTCGTTCTCTCGTCCTCTGTCAGGAGTTGATGTTCTTAGTTGTCGACTGCTTGTAGACGTCCGACGATTTCTTTGTTACGGTACTTTTTAATTATTATTTTCATTTATACTTTAAATCAAAATATTTGCCGTAATACTTTATAAGTTACGTTTTAAAAAAAAAATCATACTGACGTTAGACCTAGCGTCTAACTCTGTCCAAAGAAGTTAAAAAATCCGCGTACACGGACATAGCGTACCGCCGCGACTGAAGAATGTTAGAAGAGAGAGTTCGTCTCTCCTGGGCTCATATTTATATCCACCAAGAAAACTGCACCTGTCGGCTCAGGAACCAGCCTGTCGAAAACTGAACCATGGCGTGAGTGTCCCCACTCTCGTCTCATTTCACATATTTGCACTTTTCCGCCAAACACACTGTTTAATGCGGATTTCAAGGTGATATAATATTGTCTAAATTAATTATACATACGATGTGTAATTCTCATGATGATCACACCATTAGGGTAATTATAATGCTTTAAAAATCGCACAGAATTCGCACTGATTGTCCGAATTACGTAAAATTCGCACTGCACTTGTGTCTGATTTTTACACATTTTTAGAAGTTTATACATTGTTTCTAACATTTATGGTTTGCTTAATATTAAATATATTCTTAATTTAGCATTGACTTGGGGTAAGGTTGCAAACTTTCAGGCTCAAACAGGTTTCACGCACACACAATATTTACTTGTGTACACGCTTACAGCGGTAATCGCGTGATCCTGCGTGTTGATTCCTGTTTGCAAGCCAGCTCGTCTATTATAGATTATTAAAATTAAATTAAATATTTATTTTATTTCATATATGCGCATTACAGCCTATGCTTGTATTGTCGCTATATATATATTGCAACAATACATATATTTGCATATTTGCCCAGGGCGGTATGTTTTGTAAATAATTAGTGTATAATGAATACGACGAACAGTTTTAAACAATTTTGTGCGGGAGAGTACAGGCTGTGGCTTGTAGAAAGTGACACCTGCTTCGGTAGTGTTAAATACAGCGTTTGTGTGTATGTGTGTGTATGCCATTGTGTGTATGTTCCGACCTGCATTGAACGACGAGAAGGGGAGACACGTACGAATTGTTGGTTTGTCATTAATCAGGTTTTAACCGGATTAAAATAAACTAATTAATACGTTTTAAACCTGTGAATAAAGACTTACCTCAATTATAAATACACCATTACATTAAAGAATTTTTAACGAGTATGGTGACATAAAATTATTGCAAAAAAGTGCATTAATAAAGACGCTAACTCATTTAATGTTAATTACTAGCGTAATTAAATAACAATTAAGAAGTGTGTTGTATATGTGAGTGACCAGAAAAAAATTACGCAAACAATGATATCGCTCATGCTACGAGTGTGTTTACGAAGTCGCGAAAATTAACCAAAAAGTGATTTGTAATTAAAAGGACGCTTTGCACGAACTGACAATATCTAACAGGTCGAAAACAGTCCTGGACCTGTCAGATCGCCGTCCAGTATAAATACCACCAGCAATTTTGGGCCGGTCTCAGATTCAAGAAATCTTCACACAACGTCACGCTGCCGGTTTGCAAGACCACATACACACTTTACCATACACACTAAGACGTATGGATGAACTCTGAAGCATCACAAACAACAATCCGTAGAGACAGAGAACACAACATCAGCATAATCAGCATAATCACCATCATCATCATCATCATCATCAAATTCTCAGGATTCAGGACACACACACACACACACACACACACACACACACACACACACACACACACACACACACACACACACGCAACGGTAACGGCAGATATAGGGGAGAGTTGGACAAAACCGGGTACCTACAACTTAATGGCTTGTAGATCAATACAGGCATGAACTAATTTCTATATTTTAAGAGAAACATTAAAAGGGTGATGTTTTGTATTAATTAAATTGGTCCTAATGTAATAATTATTTATAGTTTATTTTAAAAACATGATTTTCTTAAAAATTGTAAATCACCCTGTTTTGTCCAACCGGTATGACAAAACGGGGTACTCATTTAAATCAATGTAAAAATGTTTGGTTCTCCTTTTTAAGTGATTTTGTCTTATAATTTTTGTGCCATTCTATATTATCGATTAATTTTATTAACAATTTTACATACAATACACATTGAATAATATTTAATACATATATAAATATATATTTAACTATTTATAAAAAAATGTTAATATAAATCATCATCAAAACACAAATAAAAATAGGATACATATTCAAAAAATGCAAGCAATGAATCAAACAATACAAATCACTTAAACAAAAATGTTAATCCTAGAATAAAATCCTCAAATTAAAGTTACAATTACTAAAAATCTAAAACATAACCAAAAATCAGTATATTATTTAATTATTTTTAATTGAAAAATAACTTTCTAGTGTTCTTATTTAAGAAGCAAGTTTTGATCACAAAAGTCACACATAAATATATCATTATTTTCATCGGCTCCACTGGACTGTTCGTGAGCCCAGTTTTTACAGTCTACACACTGTATCCAACCTTCATTTGATGCAGATTTTGAATAAAGTTCATCGCAGTAAAGACAGGCTGCATCAGTTTCTTCATCCTCACTGCTCGATTAGCTCACTTCTTTCGCACGAAATAACTTCCTTTTGGTAGCATTTGTTAATTTTTTCTTTTCTGGATCTTGTTCCTTCTGTTGTTTTCCAGTCTTCTGTCCTGCGGTCTTTTCCTTATGAATGTTACGTTCTGTGGTGTTGGTTCCTGCTTTTTTTGTCTTTGGTATCATTTTTTTATTTCCAAATAAACTGAAATAAAGAAAAAGTAGTATAACACAAAACGGCAATAATAAATTTAATTTACTCAATACAGAAATGTTAAATATTTTATTTTGAATAAGTATGACAAATAAAATTAATTGTACACTCAAAAGACACTGTCTGATTATAGTAATTAAGTTAGTGTTCAAATTAATTTCCCTTTTATATATATATTTTATTATTTAAGTATCGTATACAATAAAAAATTAAAGCTCGAAAGTAATGTCAGTTTTGGATATACTGGTACCCCGTTTTGTCCAACTGCACACTGTGGAACAAAACCTCAAGGCATCACTTTACCAAGCAAGCAAAATTCCAGTAAAAATATTTTATTAAACACAGGAAAGTGTACATAAGAAAATATTATGCTTACCGTTTCTCTACTATGCGTGAAGAAACCACCAATCTGTTGTAGAAATCACAAAAAATCGAAGACAAAAAATCTTGAAGCACTGAATTGAAGAAAACCATTAACTACATGTCCACCATACACAATGAACTCACACATACTGTCTCCGCTAACGTTTAGCTCCTAGTGGGACATAGTTTCATGGCAATCCGATAGATAGCAGAACCTACCGAGCCTACAGGACTGAGTACCCCGTTCTGTCCAACCACCCCGTTTTGTCCAACCCTCCCCTACGCAGGTGATGAATAAACAATTATATTTTTGTTGTGAAAAGAACTCTCAAAAAGAACTTACCTATGAACAGTAAAGAAATAAAGTTTTAAATTTAAATAGTAGTTAAATAAAAGAATTTAATTAAAAAGAAAATTTAGAAAAGAAATACTAATCTTTTGTTGTATGTTAAAATTTGGGTGTGTCAGTAGAATAAATAATAGATTGGAAGTAAATGTTATATTATTTTTATTTTGTTTATAGCAAAAATTAATTTTATTCTTGAGTTTTAATATTATTTTGTTTATAAATGAGTTGCTATTATTATTATTTAAAATTTGAGTCAAAGTGAGACACACTGAAATAAACAGGATTTAGATAACTTGTTTAACATGTTTGTTTAGCTAGTAAGATTATATGGTTGTTTATTTTTTTTATATGTTATGAACAGCATAGCAGGTTACGTTGTATTTGTGAAGCTTATAAAAGAGAATATTTGATTTATCTAATATTTGAAATTTTAATATTGGAATAATTTTCTATTAATTAATAAATCATAGAATGATTAATTTGAAACGGTTTTAATTAATTATTTCATGTCAACAACATCTCACTCCTCTTTGAAAATTATTTAATTATTGTGCAACTACATATACTTGACGCAACGAGAAAAAATCCTGCGACCAGGCCGGTGTAATACACTTTATAGTTGGGTTGAGTACATGGTAATGTATTTGTGTAATTGTGTATAATACTTGTTGTAACGTTGCAATATATATATTATATATTATATTTAATTTTTTAATGAATAAAAATTCTCATAATATTTATATAATATTATATACAAAATAATGTAATATATTATATATTAAATAATGTACTGTACAATAAACTGATTTATGATTAACAAAATATTGGTCGAACAAAAAATTACTTAGTCGAACGTTAGAAACTTATCCACTTTCTTTGCAACCAGAAAAATAAAAATGGTTAAAAGTGAATCAAAAATGTGAGATCTCAGATATCTCATAAAATAGATATGGGAAAGAATATTGTATCATATCTTTATATATATATACTTTTATTTAGTTGACAAAAACGTCTGGATTTAATATACTCTGTGAGAAAGAGTATTCATATACGGGAAAGCATATTAATATGCCTTTAATATATCGTGGCTACAAGCACAAAGCAAGGAGGAAGAAAGTTTTGTGTTAATACTTCAAAGGCGATTACAAGAGTTCTCTGTCTGAGTCATACAGTCTTCTATACAAACTCGAGTTCTTGCTAACATTGAAGTGTGTGTGTGTGTGTGTGTGTGTGTGTGCGTGCGTGCGTGCGCGTGTTTTAATATCAGATCAATACATTCATAGTAAACAATGTACTGAAACCAACCAAGATGAAAGGTAATAATTGTAACGTAGATTGTAATGATTAATCTGTTGTATGGCGTCGTTGAATTGTATCTAACCTAATTATCTACAGTCTGTCCTAACGTTGAAAATACAAGGCAGGATGACTTGTGTGTATTTGTTTACCAGAAAATGATGATGCCAGTATGACAATGACAAACAAGACTCGAAAGGTGTTGTCAGTTTAGCAAACTGAAATGTGACCATGAATACGTGATAAATCATCACTCTTCTATTTTAACTGATAAAAGGGGTTGTTTTAATATGGATTTTCTTAGATTATCTGCTGTTAACATCTCAGATAATTTTGAACACTTACTGGATAACGATGTACTCCTATGGAAACTATTATTATTTACTTTATATAATATAGAAACTTTCTCATGTGAAAACTTACTTGTCTTTTTCGTCGAACGCGTTTCGGCGTCGTATTCGCCTTCGTCAGCTTAGAAACAGACTGCCAGTACTTAGTAACGGTTGCTGCTTGGAAGGTATAGTGGGGGTGGTGTGTAGAGGAAGGGGATTGGCGCGGGGATCCAAATTATTGTTTGTTTTTTGTATAATTGTGTCGAAAAAGTGTATGTGATTTATATTGTAATTGTCGTTTAGTATGTTGTTTGGTTGTGTTGTGTGGTGTTTGTATATTTCAAACTGTTCAGCTGTGTTGAGTTTCCGACCTTTGGGTAAGAGGTGTAATATTTCAAGATTAGTATCTATGTTGGTGTAGCTATGGTTATGTGTGTGTATGTGTGTGGCAAACGCAGAATGTATATTGTTGTTGGAGAGGGCCTTTAAGTGTTCAGAGTAACGGGAGGAAAAAGATCTTCCCGTCTGGCCTATGTAGTACTTTTATTCAAAGGCAACACAAGACAAGTTGAAAACTTTCACAAATACATAAACACAATACACTGGAAATTGAACAAAACAATAGTATAAATTTTCTAGACCTAACAATTAACAAAACTAACAATACACACACGTACAAAATATACAGAAAACCTACCACAACTGACATGGTTATACACAACACATCAAACCACCCAACACAACATAAACATGCGGCCTTCAACCATATGCTCCATAGACTAACTAAAATACCCTTAAGTAAATAAGATTATACTGACGAACTCAACACAATCAAATACATAGCAATGAAAAACGGTTATAACCCCAATTTAATAAACAAACTACACAAAGCATCAAAACAAAAATAACAAAACGCAAAATACCTACAACACACAACACAATAAATACATCACACTCACATACCATAACTCCAACACACACAAACTTGCCAACACATTCAGAAAACACAAGTACAAAATAGCATTCAGAACAAACAATACCATTAAAAAACACATTAACGTTACAAAACACGGACATAGACAAATACAATAGAACAGGTGTATACAAATTAAATTGTAATAACTGCAATAGTTTCTACATAGGCCAGACGGGAAGATCTTTTTCCTCCCGTTACTCTCAACACTTAAAGGCCCTCTCCAACAACAATATACATTCTGCGTTTGCCACACACATACACACACATAACCATAGCTACACCAACATAGATACTAATCTTGAAATATTACACCTCTTACCCAAAGGTCGGAAACTCAACACAGCTGAACAGTTTAAAATATACAAACACCACACAACACAACCAAACAACATACTAAACGACCAATTACAATATAAATCACATACACTTTTCGACACAATTATACAAAAAACAAACAATAATTTGGATCCCCGCGCCAATCCCCTTCCTCTACACACCACCCCCACTATACCTTCCAAGCAGCAACCGTTACTAAGTACTGGCAGTCTGTTTCTAAGCTGACGAAGGCGAATACGACGCCGAAACGCGTTCGACGAAAAAGACAAGTAAGTTTTCACATGAGAAAGTTTCTATATTATATAAAGTGTAGTGCTGTGAAAGAAGATGATGAACAAACAAGACAACTATTATTATTTATGTCGCAAATAATTTACAACCGAATGTAGCATTGCAAAACAGTGTTTTATTCGGTATAATATTGCCTAGACATTACAATTTATTTGTAATATTACCATATAGGGGAAGACGGGGCAAGATGACGATGCTAACAAACATTATTTATTAAGTTGTAATAAAAAAGTTAGCAGCTAAAACTTTTTACATAAAAATAAACAACACATTTTCCTGTATATATTGAATATTTTATTTTAGTAAAAATCTGGTTACTTTTTATGATATACAATTTATAGTACAACATTCCAAAAACGTCATCTTGCCCCGCATGCGGGGCAACATGACTTTCTTGAAGGGGGAAGATGACGGATTTTTAAAATTTGTATTAGGAAAATCTTTATTTATAGAATACTGAAATAAAATACTAGTATTGTTTATAAGTGAAAATTTATTATTACAAATGTATAAAAAACTGTATTACATGTACACATGTATGTTAAAAAATATAATTTTTAAAAAGTTTTAACAGTAGTCACAAACAAATTTTCCACCTTCATATTTCGAACAGTTCTCATGCCACCACATTTTACACTGGGAACAATGTATCCAATCTTCATGTGGTGGATCACTGTAGGTTTCATCACAAACTGGTCATTTAACATCATCTTCCGTTTCTCTGCCGCACTTTTTTCCAAATCGTAATTTTCTTGCAAATTTGTTCTTGCTTCTTGCTCTTTCAACTTTTCTCTTTTCCTTGGCTTCTCTTTTCTCTTTTTCCTCAATTAATCTCTTTTTAACCGGGGTACTTGTAAGAACAGTAGCTATATTAACCTGTCTCTTTTTCAACGTTCTTTTTGATTTAGGGAGAGGTTTCAAATCAAAAAAAGAAGGGAATGATTTTACAGTGTTGTCTTGTTTTGAAGAAGGGCCTGGTAATGGCACTGTAGTTTCGTTATTTTCTGGTGACTTCTCAGGTAAGTATGGTGGCTCTGGCTGCACACGGTAATCTTCTATTGCTACTGCTGAATGAAAATCAGTTCTAGTTCTCATCACAGCAGTATCAAGAGGTAAGTCGTATATATTCGCATCTGGATTATTAGCATTTACCTCGGCATCAAATTCAAGTTCCCTTTCACTTGTTTCTGATGGCACGAAATCTGCATCAGTAAACACTTGGGGATTGTAGGGTTCAATCCCTGTGCTTCTAAAACCGTTTACCGCGTTGCCCACTGTAGCTGCCTGAAAGTATGCTATACTCAATAATTCACCAATGTGACGGTTTGTAACAGGTTGAAAAGGATTTGACACACTAAAGTTATCACACGCCTGGCTAAAAAACGTTTTTAAAGGTCCGTAGAAGCTCACATCTAATGGCTGTAACTTGTGAGTTGTGTGAGGAGGAAATCCAACCATGGTTATGTGATTGTCTCTACAGTGGTTTATGGCATTTAAACTTATGTGGGATTTGTGGTTGTCTACTAGTAATAATACCGGTTTTTTCTGCTGAAGGGTTTACGTGTTTTGTAAAATGTTGTAGAAATTCTAAAAACAATTCAGCATTTACCCAACCATTGTCACTGCAGTGTCCGGCTGTTCCAGGAGGTGCTTTGTCAGTTAGGTCCGGTCTCATCCGTTTCCTGGGAAAAATAAGGAATGGCGGCAAATAATTTCCGTTTGCATTCATGCAACAAATTATGGTTATAGTTTTTCCGCGTTCTGCAGTCACTATTTTAGAAACACGTTTTACCCCTACTTGTGATATAACTTTGGGAAGTTTATTTGGCACCGTGGTTAACCCAGATTCATCTGCATTGTAGATGTTGCAGGCAGAAAAGTTATGCTTTTCTCGAACATTTCGTAAAACATCAAAAAATTTGCTTACTTGCACTCGATTAAATCCCATCGCCCTGGCAATGGATGTCGCTTCGGGCTTCCTCATACTAAACTTGATTGTTTTCATGAAGTTTGCAAGCCAGTCCTCTCCTGCCATACGTGTTTCTTTTTTGAATGGGTGGTCAGTCCCATGGTTCTCGGCGTAATCAAAAACAAGTCTTCTGCACTGTTTTTTGGCCATTCCAAAGAACTGTCTGTCTATTTGTGTTAAATATAATTTTAGTTCTTACAATTGTCTTTCACTTAATACATTTCGGTATCTTCCTCCATGAACAGGCATCTCCTAAAACAAAATACATTAAACGTGAAACATAAGATACAGATATTATAATAAACAAAATTATAATAATCCCAGGTAAAAAATAACAAAATATTATATAATTATTATTGAATAGATATTTTTCATAAACGTGTTCATTAAGGTAGGCCCGCTTTGCTTATTATAAACGGAAGAACAATTTTTACATAAACTGTTAAAAAGGAGTCATTTTATACGGAGATCATAGATCACTTGAACAATAAGTACATAAGAATACTTAAAAGTTCATGGAAATTCAAATAATTCTTGCAACCTTAAATTAGTCTGGTAATGACAATTGTAATGAAACAGAAACAATACTGCCATGACGTAATGTTTGGTCACTTCCGCCACGTGGCTCCTACAAGTGTAACAAACATGTAACAATATTCTGCTTGCAAGGTTAGTTTCTTTGGATTTAAATTCATAACAGTTTACCGTTAGAGTATCATAATTGCAACACACAAAAAACAGCAATGACTTATAAGTTACATAATAGCATATTAGCATTAACTCTCAGGCGAGACAGTCTCAACAATGCAAACACAACTTGAACACAGCCACGAACAGTCGTTCGTTGTTGTTGAATTTTTAACAATCGTGTCAAAAATGCAAACAGTTTACAGTTTGAATGTTGTGTCTGGCTTACAGGAAACCAATAGTTAATCGATTACTCAACACCAAACTAATTTAATATTACGTCTACTGTAACACGATTATTATGTCTACCTCATCTTTCTTCTTTAAATATCGACGTAACGTTGCTTCTGGGACATCATATGTGGTAGCTGCAATTAAACACGACATGACTCCCTGTTTAACGACTAAAACAGCTTCTTTCATATTTTGTTTACTCCACTCTCCTCTGTTGGAACGTTTTTTGTAGTTTCTGACCATCTGAAAAAATATCACATTGACTAAATTATAACAGCTCTTATGATAGTATTTATTATTATTTCGGCTAATTTTGTATAAGAAAAAATAAATCTACAGTGCTTTATCAAAGATAACTATGAAATTACAAAGAAAGTCAGATTCAATAATTTATACGTTGACAGTAGAGACTAGTGTTAATATCACTCTTAATTAACAAGGACCGGGGCAAGATGACAAGTCTGTCATCTTGCCCCGGGCAGTCTAATGAAATGTAATGGCTAGTAAAACATACCCTATAAGGTAATTTGGCTGTGCGATTATATGAGAACATTAATGAGAATATTAAAGATTGTAATTTTATAGAAATAAAATTAAAAAGAATTTGATCTTACCTTGTAGTCGTAAGAGCTTATATCTAAGAATCCAAAAATAATAACAGCACCACTAAACACTGAAATCGTATAGCACACACTTTCTTTATGGTAGATACCAATTCACTGCCGAACGGTTAACTGGACGTGAGAACAGTGCAATTGCGTGGTGGGGAAGAAGCACTGCAATCCAGCGTGAATTATGAAATTTAAGTAGTTACTCATCTTGCCCCACTCGTCATCTTGCCCCCACTTCCCCTACTGTATATTACCGTCTGAGATCTGCCACACTTTACTAATCACACTTCATGTGTGCGATATAAAAGTTCTACCACGATTCTTGCCTTAAAACAGTATGGACAATGTTGTGAAATACATCGGTTATTAGGCTGCTGACACACGGGCCACTCAGTCGCGCCAAGTACCAGTGGCTCGTGTGCAAGGGTTCGCTTCAGAGACGCGCCACTCTCCATTTGCTCAGTGATAAAAGATTGTTTCATTTAGTATTTACATCAGTTTCATCATGGACTCTGACGAGGAAGTTCTTTTTCCTTCCGAATTCTTTTGTACACAAGAAGGATCAGTACCATGGCAAGACAGAATGATATATTGACCTTTTTCAGAGAAACCTTGTTTGATACTGTTTCACTATCAAACCATAGTCATAATAAAAACTATTTTAATAACTTATTTTGTGTCTTATTCAAAATGTGTTTTCCCTAAAATATATCTCTTAGTAGAAATATTTATTTAAAAATAAAAATGGTTTCTATTTATATGAATATTGTTCGTTTGTCGCATCTAATTTGTTTCAAAGATTTTGATAGATTATGTTAAGAACGTTACACCCACGTACATTCTCTTTACCTCCCTCCTCCCTCCTAACATCCCTCTCTCTTTCACGCGCGCGCGCGCGCGCACACACACACACACACACACGCAATAATCGTATTTTAGTAGACGAAATATTAACCAGTTTGGTGTTGAGTAATCGATTAAAACTATTGGTTTGCAACTGTAAACTGTGTGCATTGTTCGCAAGATTGTTTTGGCTCATAAGTATGTGCTCAAGTAGTGTTTGCATAAAACATTGTTGAGACGGTCCCGCCTGAATTCGCTAATATGCTATGTAATTTAGAAGTCATTACTCTTTTTCTTGTGTTGTAATTATGACACTCAACAGTAAACTATGGCTAGAGACTGATCTTGCAGGGAGAATATTGTTATATAATTATTTGTCACTTGTAGGAGTCATATGGGCTAGACGCAAATGTATACGATTATTGCAGAGACTGATGTTAAATTTTGTATGGTGCAATTCTACACAATACAATAGTTATTAAAGAAAATATTACATTCATAATTACTCAATTATTATTGTATTATTTTTATATTATTATTAATAATAGAGAAAATATATATAGAAAAACTTGTTCAAAGCGGAATTGCATGGGACCGAAGTTTTTTTCGGATTGCATAAGTTCTCGCATTATACAAACTTAGACATTAGTCAAATACTGCACTTCGTAGGCCTTGTATATGTATTTTGTTTCTATTCTATTACATACATCTACATTTCTGTTATAATATAATTACACAATATAACGTCTACCAACGTTAGGCATTTATGACTTTAGTTCTTTTATGAAGTTTACACTTTAGTTTAGTGCAGTAGGCCTACTTTATTATTATTACTGCTATTATAATTTTTATTACATACTTTACTACAGTACTGATTAGAAACATACCTGATTTATTTTTCATCAGGCTGTCCATTTCACTGAAGCCTGATACAAAAATATAACAGAGCTGTTCCCATGCTCTCCCTTTTGCCATTTTGTTTGAATATTCATTGCATCTCGGGTCCCAAATTGCCGGTCTCTGTTCCACTTCAATTATAAATCGATCAGAATCAAAATCCGACATGATAGTTAAAGTTTTTAAATAGTTTTTAGAAACAAGAAAGTCTTATAAAGTTTAAAAACAAATAGTAAGAAAGCTCCAAAAGGTTTATAGAAATTACAGTGTTAGTATACGCTTCACAACACTACTCTGAACACTGCTGTGGCGCGACTGAAAGTGGCCCGTGTGTAAGCTCCAACGCCACAAATCGTCTCCATTCGTGGCGGGGACTGGCTTCTGCCTGCCACAGTCGTGAGTCACAGTCGCTCGTGTGCAAGGGTACAATTTAAAACCATGCATAACAACCGGGCGCGACTGAGTGGCGCCACAGAGTGGCCCGTGTGTCAGCAGCCCAAACTTGCTCATGTAAAGAATGTGACGTGCTCATATATATATATATATATATATATATATATATATATATATATATATATAGTGGTGAGTTTACTAGGTAGTATTGGCGAAATCTGGCGAACATTATTTAACGTTCTTGTTCTCATTTTACGAACATCAGAGGATCTTGTTTTCATTTTGCTTTCACAACATTCACAGTTGACTCACTTGAAAATAATGACACATAAACGCTTAGACACACAAATTGGATATTACATAACATGATATTTTAAGAATTTTCAGATTTTATTAAACCTGAATCTTGATATATTTTTAAATTGCAGCTTGAAAGAATCAACTTCATTTATTCATTATTTTAGATCCAGAGATATCCATCTAATCACAAGAAAGCATCATCAAATTTTTATAAGTAATTGCATTTTCTTTATGCTTTTTTAGCTGCCACTTTAAAAGAGGAAAATGTTGGGGCTGATATTATTTTTTCCTATGAGTTAACTAATGCGCCTTTGCACATTCTGCTGTCATTAACAGCTTTTTATATTTCATCATTATTTGTGACTCAAAACAAATACTATTTTCCTCCATATTTTTTATTCATTCTTAAAAAAATTGTTTGTGATTGTAATTTTGTTCTGAGATTAGAAAGTTTTTTTTTCTCAAGTCATACAATAATTGCACTTCAGATCCATGTCATTTGTGAACTTATGAATTTGCAAGTTGTAAGTTAGGCATAGTTAAATTAGTTTTAATTGTACACTTATAAATACACAGTTGTGTATCTACGTGAATGAACTTGTCGTACCCTTACGAAAAATTGAATAACAACGATTGAATAGGTGATCGTAACAGCTAGAATTCTGATATCACGTTTTATGTAAAACGTGAAACGAGATTAGCTGGATTTGGCAGGTCTCAGACTGTAATTAAGAAATCGTACTAATACAAAACAAGTCATAATGTCCAAGAAATATTATATACATAAATACGTATAACAAACAAATTTGTTCTGTAATAAAAACTTACTATTGACGTGGTGTTACTAGCCAAAAGGCTCGAATTCATGAGGCTCGAAATTCATGAGCTGGCCGACATACACGACATTAACTACACAGAGTGGACCTAACGCAAAATTAGAATGTTCGGACAAATATGATGATAACACTTATATATAATCTAAGCAAAGACAACATTTTAAAGTATGAGAAATAATTTTTTATATTTTGTCAGAGTTAATCTGTACCATCTTTACCTGGAAGACTTAGAATTAGCACCAAACCATTACTTCAGCATTACTTCGTTCTTGGTCGCAGGTGCAGTAACTGAAACTTCTCGTAACAGTGCAGTAGTGATTGTGCAATAAAACGGTGGTTAAATGTTCAGCAATCAGTAATTGACGGGAAACGCACGAAACAACGATTTTGTTTTACTGTAGTTTCTGAGAACAGCTTTACACAAAGCTTTGCGCTCAGGAATGTTTCCTATATAAATGTTCTTACGATAACACGAACATTGAACTACGAATGCTCGAATTTTTCAAACGGTCTATAATCTCACGTATAGAATACAAATACTTTTACCCAGAAATTTTAAAAAATAATTTATAAAAATTGCTTAAGGTCTTCTTATAGTATGAACAAAATCATATCAGTGTCTTAAACATATTTTTTAAAGCTTAGATTACATTAAGCAGGAATCGCCACGCCAACATTTAATTTTAATATTTTTATTAGTCCAATTATTTTGTACTGCTACTTGACAGGAAAAAATATAATAGATAAATGTGAGCAGGGAAAGCACCGAGTTACAACATAATTCTGTAAATCTCCACTATCTCTGATGTAATAGGTTTGTTAATAATACAATTAAATACATATAACTTTAAAAACATGTAAAATAGTCAACGTGTTTATGTTTCAGATTGAAAAGTAGAGAAATTTTTTTTGTGTTTGTTACATAATAGATAAAATTATGTTTTATATTTTAAAGTTTGTTTACAGTCAACGCTTCTGTCTGGTATCGTTTGGTAAGGAGTTCCCGCACTAACAAAGGAAACTGTGTTACAGTATGCCGACAACTGTCGCCTATATGAGGTTAGGGCGTACAAAGCTTTAGCAGAGTCTTTCCGCTTTGCTAGTAAAAATGTCATACTGTAGACTATGCGAGAATTTGTTATTATCTATAATAATGTCAATAAAACGTGATTCTCAAGCGAAAACGTTAGTATTCCTGAATATTAGATCCACATTTAATATGTTTTTATTCTGCAATTCAGTAAAACTAATTAAACTATCACTATTTGTTTCTAGCTTTAAATATCATTCGAAAAAATAATCTGTATTCCAGTGTCTGTCTATGGCCTAATCAGTCACTTCTAATCAATCCCTACAAGTATAGTCCTACTTACTTTACTGCTATACAGTACGCTCTACCGTATGTTCTAGGTGTTAAACACGTATAACATTATTTTTACATTGTGAAATTAGATTCTGAACTAGGACGGTAGCAAAACATTAGTATCTATATAGTTAAGTATTAACTATTTTAACAAGACAAAATATGCAGTTTAATGACAGTAAGTTGTATATGATTTAATATTCTTCTTTAAGTACACTAGTAAATCACATTTAATAGTAAAATCAAATAAGTTCAATCTACAAACAGCATATTTTTTCTTCTAAGCAGGCAAAACGATATGCGACTGAAGGAGAGTAGTACTGCAGTTTTAAATCGATAAAATAGATTACATATGAATTGCGGAGTTGATGAATCCATTAAATATGTTTGTTAAAATTTGTTTCAACGACTCAGAAAACCAAAAGTAGAAACATCTCACTTAAAGCAAGGCTTAGTAATAAGTAACATTTAAAGCGATATTCTGCCGCTGTATTCAGATCTATATGTTAGAAGTACATAATTGTTCGTCAAACAGGAATTAATTTTAGTAAATCAAAGAAGAAGCAAAGAAAACTATTTCAAAAGCCACAATACCCTGCTAAACATTTGTTTCTTATGTAATATTATTATTACTGCTATCAAATTATTGTTGATGGTGATTATTATTAGTATTACCATTATTGTTGCTGTTGTTATTTTACACTATAAACTTTATTTTTATTATTATTGTTTGACAGTTTGCAATTTACAATCTTCATCTGTAACAGAGTGTTAAGAAAACGATATGTAGGAATGAAGTGTGAAAGTGTCCACTTACGTTTCTCCTTATGGAAGAATATTTCAAGGATGTAGTAAATCTTGAGACCAAGTTCTGCGGAGTCTTCTCTCGTCGGGACCGTTGTATAGCTGTTCTATTAGCTAGTTTTCATGTTCTACTACTCGTTGGCTATATTTTGTTGCAATCCTCTTGATTCGTCCGTTATGAAAGGTATTTTTAGGTCGGTGTGAAGTGTATGATTGCTGACGTACCATGGGGCATCCATTAAAGCTCGCAGCACTTTGGATAGTTTTAATTCTTGTAGGTTTGGCACATCCCCATACCTAAGTCCGTAGGACCATATAGGTTTCAGCATGGTTTTGTGTAGTAGTAGTTTGTTGTTTAATGAGAGCTTAGACTTTTGCCCGAGGAGCCACGACATCTGTCGGAACTTGAGATCTGACTGGCTTCGTTTGATTTGGATATGCTTCTGCCAGGTGAGTCGTTGATCAAGGTGAAGTTTGAGGTATTTAGTTTCAGTCTTCACTGGTGTGTTATTAATTGTTAACGGGACAGATGCCATGCCGAGTAGTGAATGTGACCCGCGCAGATTTCGTTTCGTTGAATTTTTTCGCCATTTCTTGTACCATTCGCAGAGTAGATTTAGATGCACTTGTAGGCTGTCAGAAGTAAATTGAGGATTTTCGTTAACTGATAGCACTGCAACATCATTGGCGAAAGATGCAATGGTCGTGGCGTTTGTTTCAGGTAAGTCAGCTGTGTAGATGAGAAGGAGTAGAGGTCCGAGGACGCTGCCTTGAGGAACACCTGATTCAATAGAGTAGTAGGTGGATCTAGAATCATTGTATATTTGACTGAGAAGGTTCTGTTAGTTAGGTACGACTTCATCAGAAGATAGTAGTTGAAGGACAGTGTGTTTTTCAGTTTCAAGAGCAGACCAGGATGCTTATCGAACGCTTGGGAGATGTCAAGGAACACTGCGTTGCAGAACTTCTTTTCTTACAGACCCTTTGCGATTTCATTAACTATCTTGTGGGTTTGTTGAGTTGTCGAGTGGCGTTCCCGAAAGCCAAACTGAAGGTTAGGTAGCAGTGTTAGAATATCATGGTCGTCTTGAATTCTTTTTAAGAACAGTCGCTCAAACACCTTACTGAATATGGAGAGAAGGCTCCATGACGGTAGGACGTCGGTTCATGGCTTATTTGGTTTTAGGATCATTATAATTTCAGTATATTTCCATATTGTGGGCTAAGGTTAGCATACGGTTGTTAAAAGGAGGATGGTTTTTCTAGGTAACTGTTTCAAAATGAGGCCTGAGATCAGATCGTAGCCTGGCGCTTTGCGTGTGTTTAATTTACATATTACTGCCTTAACTTCTAACGATGCGAAAACCTTTACAGGAGGACACATTTGACATGGTGCATTAATGAATTCCATTATCTTCTCCGAGCTCAGCTTTGAACACTTCGTTCAAGTGTTTGGCAAAGACGTCAGCTTTTTCTTCGTCAGACCGTGCCCATTCACTGTTGGGATGTACATGAATTTCAGGTCCTTTTAACCTTTTGTTGCTCTCCAGAGTGTGTTGTCGTTTGGAGACAGCGTTTCTAGTGATGAAACGCTAGAAGTTCAAGATTCGTAAATTTCTAATTGCTTTTTTCAGTTTTCTTCAGGATTTATTATAATGGTGTTGATCGGTGACATTTCTTGAACTCTGCCAAATTCTCCATGCCTGGCGTTTTTCGGCTATTAGTTGACGGATGTGTAGTGGTATACTGGTACCATTAGTTGTTTTGTTGTCACTTGTGAGAGTGGAGTATCAGGCTATCTGTTGTATAAGTGTAGTGATGTACTGTGCAGCTTCATCCAGATCGGTGGGACATTTCAGTCGTAGTTTGAGGTTAATGTTTTCTTCTATGTAAATCTGGAATTTATTCCAGTCGGTATATCTTAAGGTTAGCTTAGGTGGCGGCAGTTTGTTGACGATAGTTGTGCTTATATTAGCGACGACCGGAGTATGGTCAGAGGAGACCTCAATGCAAGATTCGACTAGACAGTTGGATTTTGTTATGCCTCTGGTTACGAAGAAGTCTAGGACATGAGGAATCTTCCTAAAGTCTGTTGGCTAATATGTAGGTTTTGCCGTTGGCAAAAAAGTCGAGGTTGTTTCCTACATGGTGGGCCAGAGGTTTCGACCCTTTGTAGTAGTGAGTCTCAATGTCCAGTGTTTGTGTTTAGCGTTCCAGTTACCGCCTATGATAAATTTAGCTCCAAGAGTCTGGAAGAAAACTTTCTATTCATCAGTAGTTATAGTGTATCTCGGTGGACTATAGGTTGCAGTGACTTTTAAGTTCCATGGTCAATCTTCTAACTCAATAGTTTTTGCTTGGATTTTCGTAGTCTGGTAATTAGGTAGTTCGTGATGAGGTATGATTTTGCGGATAATAACTCCTGAACAACCGAGGGCAGTGCCGTCAGGATGAGGAGTACTACAGACAGAATAATGTGGTGAGCAGAATACTATTTGACTGGTGAAGTGTGTTTCAGAAATGAGTATAATATCGATCTTGTTGATGTTTAGAAGGGTAATTATCTCTTGCTTGTGATTAAGAAAAGCGTTGGCGTTCCATGTTGCGATTCTAAGAATATGAGTCATTAAGGGGATAGTTTTGCGATGAGGGTTGTCAGCAGATTGACTATCATACTGTTTTGGCTTACCAGTTGCGAGAACATTGATTTGAATTCAGGAAAGTGGTCAGCTGTTCTTCCATAGTTTTGGTCACATTATCACTTCTAGCAACAACTTGTGCGTAGATTGGCTGTTGCTAATATGGAATAACAGCCTGCGTTGTCTTTGTGTTGAGTAAGTGGTTATTGTGTATGTTGAGGTGTATTAGTTGTATGCGTCTGGTATTGAGGAATTGGTATTGTATATCGGTTTCTCGATGATACTAGGTCACTGTAGACAGTGCAGCCCTTATAGTTTACAGGATAGTTCCCTGATATAGACCACATTTCGCTGCGGTATCTTTTGGTTTCTTCCAAACTTTAGTATCGTGTAGTCCGGCAAATTTTACGCAGTTATATGGTCTGGTAGAATAAGTTTTGGAATGTCCGTAGGCCTGGCACCTGGTACACTGGATAATACTTTGGAGTTTCCTTGGCGGTTCGACAGTAATTCTTGTCCTATATAGAAAATTTATGTTGTAAATTTCTTTATTATGTTCTTGTGGTTTCAGGTCAATAAAGAATAAGGAACGAGCTTCTTTGCTTTTTCTGCGAACAACTTTATTATATTTTGCACTTTGTAGCCTTTGTTTTCTATGTCCTCTTTTATTTCCGCAGTAGGAAGAGGGTGGTGAATGTGTCTAATTACGACTCTGTGAGCGCGTTTTTCTTTGATCTGGTATGTATGATGTACAGTGATGTATGATGTTCTCCCCCCTTAGACACCGTACTAGTTTTCTGTATGTATCTATTGTATAAGCACTGATTTTGACAGTTTCATTAGCCAGAGCTTTACTGTAGTAGGTTGCTGCCGCAGTCACTGTGGAAATGTTTTCTACCATGGTTTTGACGTCTTGACTCCGTATATAAATATAGGAAGTGGTTTGAAGGTTTTTGCCGAATATTGGTATGATTTATTTCAATTTTCTCAGCATCACCTGCAGTATATCTTGGTTGTGGATAACGGTTATGGATTTTGATTAGAGGAGAGTTTGAAGTACTGCTGTCACTGCTGGTTCTTTTCCTTTTGCACTTTCTTACTTCCTGCCATGAGTGTTTGTTTACTGACTCATCTGTGTCTGGAATTGTATCCGTGTCGTTTGCATGTATGATGCTATGGGCATCGGATGTCGAGGGCTGTAAATTTATTGGGGAATTGTAGGAAGCTGGTTGGATATAACATTTGTAATTGTTGTGGCGAAAATGACATTTGAAGCTGTGGAAAGTTAGGTGAAGGAATACCTTGTTGTTGCCAGTATAAATGATTCTGAATGTTGGGCGGGCACCCCATGGACGAAATGTGCTGTGTAGTGGGAAACATACTGTTCACTCACTTGGTGCCAAGTTGGTTACTTGATAAATTGTAATATTACGTGAAAGGTATTACTAAGCAGTGACGAGAACCACACACACACACACACACACACACACACACACACACAAGCGCACATACGCACACCTAACCACTGCAAACCGGCCGAGTGAGTGTTTTCGTTAATATGATAACTTTATACACTGGTCACAATACTGATAAACGAAATAATAGATTTCTCCAATACACTATACAAAACATAACAGTAACAATACGATATGAGCGAGCACCATCTGCGCGGTTCAGCGTCCGAGACGATACTAAACTTTAATTGAAAAATATTTTGTTTATAAGTTAATAGCTAGATTATTAGTACTGGGAACACAAATGTATTATAAAGGAAAGAAATTTAGTAAAATTTGTAGAAATGTTTTCAAATACTTGAGAGGCCTAATGCGCGTAGGAGGTAGAATGAATGACGTGATTTCATATTGACATTTACTTTTGATGTATAATCAATGGAAGCAGAAAACGTGAATAGGAAAACATGAATAAGAGCAGTAAAGCAACTGTAATTATCGTAGATTATTGTGAGCTATATAAGTATGGAAATAAGGAACTTTTTCAACGTAACAGGAAAGTTACGTTTCCATGAGGCTACTTTACGTTGTACCATAACATTAATTAGTGTTGCAGGTACTAATATTGTTGTGGAGCTGAGATGTCTGAAAGTTGTGTTGTGTACGTGCGCGCAATTATATAAATCTAGGGTTTCAAGTAGTGCTCTCTGAGGAGTACTAGTGGTGTTTCCTTCTTTACCCACAACTTTATCTATATACGGGGTTGAAGCAACTACGAGCTGGTTAGGGTGGAACAGAATGAAGTGGCGCAGAAACAAAAAAGAAAGTGTCAGGCAGAATCTGGGATGTACAAAAATGATGTACAAAAGCTGTGAGTTTCCAATGTCGTAAAAGTGCACTTTTACCGTAATGATTTTAGTGTTTTTAATTTTTTAACGATCTGCTATGAGTGATTAAGATTTCTGAAGATGGCAATTCGTTGCCGAAACGCGTCAAAATAAGACGAGAAAAACGAAGTCGCACGACGGATATATGGTAAATATCTATTATATTAATATAAGCGACTTGGAGACAACTAACCTAAAATGTATTATATTAAAAATGTTCGATTTAACAATTATTTGAACGTGAAAGAAAAAAAGGAACCTCAGTTTTTCTGTAAGCCTCTTACTGATGTTAGTTAATTCATAAGTAATAGATTACGATAATTGTAATAAGCTGCTTAAGTTTTACGATAATCAGTTTTTTTTATCAGTTTTAGAGTTTAAATTAAATAAACGCGTTTTTCCTCTATTAAGGATAGACGCTCTTCATCCAACTAAATTAAATTACTGAGTGGTAAGGTGAGATATGTTACAAAGTCAGAAATGTTGAAAGATGAACACAAGTTATTATAATCGTTAGCCGAACTGTACGCACTATTGTATAATATATGTACACAGACCCGCTGGGAGCTCGCACAGTGTGACTTGTAAGCCCCTTTAGTGTCTTTTATTGCCTGATATTACGGCCCTGTCTCCATTCTTGTTTGCATTGTTATATAGCAGTCGCTGCATGATATTTTCCCCCACAGTATCGTTTACATTACTCCTGTCTCCATTCTGTTTGCATTGTTATATAGCAGTCGCTGCATAATATTGTCCCCCACAGTATCGTTTATATTACTCCTGTCTCCATTCTTGTTTGCATTGTTATATAGCAGTCGCTGCATAATATTGTCCCCCACAGTATCATATATGTTACTCCTGTCTCCACTCTTGTTTGCATTATTATATAGCAGTTGCTGCATAACATTGTCCCCCACAGTATCGTTTATATTACTCCTGTCTCCATTCTTGTTTGCATTGTTATATAGCAGTCGCTGCATAATATTGTCCCCCACAGTATCCTTTATGTTACTCCTGTCTCCATTCTTGTTTGCATTGTTATATAGCAGTCGCTGCATAATATTGTCCCCCACAGTATCATTTATGTTACTCCTGTCTCCATTCTTGTTTGCATTATTATATAGCAGTCGCTGCATAATATTGTCCCCCACAGTATCTTTTTCGATAGTCTATCACGTCTTTTCTCATTTGTATAATACCCGTGAACATTATGTTAACATTACGAACGTATTCGACACTTATTATATCTGAATCGTTCCAAGTTTGAAGTTATGCTGTCAGGCGTCTGGAAAGAAATTGCAAATGTTGAAGAAATCAAACTGAATTGTCCAAAAGCAGAGAAAAGTATTTCACGAATATCACAAATGGCATTAATTATTGTTTCTATTTTACAAAAACCAGTGGATTTGCTAAGTTCGACTGCATCGTGTTCGTACGTAATTGACGTAGCTGATAACATCACAAATATATTTCTGAAGTATTTCAAGACTTATTGGTTAAATACTTTCAACGTCTGCACTAAACGTGTTCAACAGAAACTGAGAAAATTTTAATTTAAAAATATCACTGAAGGAATGTTTGTTTTTTTACACTACGTTAAAAACTACTTTTTCACACGTGTGTTAATTGAGTTAGGTAAATTAAAAAAGAATTTATAGCCGGGCTATTTGGCGTAGTCTGTCATTGTCTAAACGTTTCGGTCACCAACCGGAAGCTCTCCACCCTTTCGTCGAACACTTTTAGCTTGTTTCAACTGTTAGACAATGACAGAACAAAGCGATCGACCACGGCCAAACAGTCCGGATATAAATTATTTTATCAGTGACTCCGAGCGTGATAGCCTACGTAACACACTTAGGTAAATTAAACATTATCTAAAACATTAGATAATGTTTATCAACGTTAGTTCTCGGAAATTTATTTCCGACAGTATTAGTGGAGGAGTAGAGAGGAAGAAGAATAAAAATCACAATTTGTTTAAATAAATTACTTTTAACAATTACTTATATTTTATAATCTACAAAGCCCTTTTTGTCATGTATTCATAATCCTTAATAAAGCTTAAAATTTATTTTGACCTATGTAACTACATTCACATACAACATACGATGAGAAAATAAGAAATTATGATCATTGCGCAATTTGAGGAACAATTGTCATTTAGATTAAATAAAAAAACCATTTACATAGAAACTACCGTAAAAAATAGCATAAATAATTACGCAAAAAATAACCATGTAATGGCAAGGTTTCTTTTCAGGCCACTCTATCAAAGAAAATCACTTACAACACTCTAAATCATTTATATCAATTTTGAAAGAAGTCTTTAAGATCACTTCTTTAGAGTTAACCTTCAGAGCTCTGTTTTTATATAATGTGTTAGGACACTGTTTCCAAAGCATTCTTTGCAAAGAATATTCCTCAGAGTACTTTTTGATTTAACATTTTAGAACTGTATTCCAGAGCAATGTTTTTGTGACCACGATTGTTAAAGCACTTCTCAGTTCATTTTGTTAGAGCTAATATTCAGTTATTTTTTTAGATCACTTTTATAGAGATATCTTTCCAAAGCATTCTTTTCACAGCTCACGTTAAGAACTATATTTTTCAGAGCAAGTTAGTTATAACATGTTTTTCATTAAAATCTTTCATAGCATTCATATAGAATCCTAGCATAGAGTCTAGGATTATTTTTAGGTCACTTTTATAAACACTCAAGCATTCATCTCAGAGCACCGGTTTATTCTCAGGGTGCTCTTTTGAAATAAACTTTTCAAAGCGTTCTTTAAGAGAATATTTATTTAAGAGCATGGCTTTATACCACGCCTGTAGAGCACTCTTTTCAATCTAAACCCATCTACATCTACATCTAAAGCGTGTAACAAGCGTGTACCCTGTCGTCGGCTGAATCGAGACTGCCAAATCGAGTCTGGGAAGATGTTAAGCCAAATTATGTTACGAAGATGAGGGTCTAGCTATCAACGTTCTATCTGGATGAGGATCCAGGACGTTGACACCAATGAACATTTTATTAATGGTGTCAACTCTTGGCCGGTTACCTTGGCAGCAGCGTTTTTCAACGACGCTGCAAAACCCGGTGCAACGATATAATAAATGTCTCTATATGGTTGATGATACGAGTATAAAACAGATATGTATGTAACTGTTGTATATAATAAAATATTTGTCTGCCAATCTGAGGTTGATTTTAGAATATACCTCAAACTTTTCACCTTTTTTTGTACCAAACTATTTTGCACAAAATGTATTTGTTTTAAATATATTCTGAAACAAACTCTTCAAATGTTATTTATTTGGATTAAAATAATTTTTATTTATTCTTCAAGAGACTTGTGCATTTAAATAATTTTACTTTAAATCTCTCTCTCTCTCTCTCTCTCTCTCTCTCTCTCTCTCACACACACACACACACACACACACTCACACACACACACACACACACACACACGACATACCTTATTAATAATAGGTTACTTATGTAAGTGTATGTTTATTAGTATATAATTCTGTAAAACTGCAAGAAACATGAATCATCAAGACTTAATTGAAAAGAAAAGGTGTGTGTGCGTTTACTGACATACACCTTTACACACACACAGACATATATATATATATATATATATATATATATATATATATATATAAAGTTCCTTGCAGTATTTCTGTTATAGTTGTTATAGTATTAATAATACGTTTACTTCTGTAAGTGTATTTTTATTAGTATGTACGTATGTTAACCTAACGCAAGTTTTACAGAATTATGTACTAATAAGCATAAACTTGCAGAAGTAATCTATTATTAAGACAAGACATGTGTGCGGTGTGTGTGTGAAATTTGATATAAACATCTTTGTATTTTCTGACACGACATTTGTAGTAAAAAAAGATAATTGTTTAGGAAACGGTTTATATTTGAAATATTTTTTTTATTCATGAGTAGATAAAGTAAAGGGCGTTTGCTTGACTATTTCTGTAAGTTCATTCAATCAAAGTTCCTTGTTAACATTTTGCACTTCCCGCCCCTAGTCGGTTTAGCTCTTATGAATATATAGACGTGATATTCTGATTATTCAGTGAAAAACAAACAGTTTTCCACTTAAAACAGTCTCTTTTTGTTACTTAAAAAGTGACGAAAATGTTCTTTCAGAACTTTTCCAGCTAACAAAAATTTTTTATAATAAATCTACAACAGGAAAACTATTTTCATTAAATTTTGACAAACAGAAGATTTACTGTTGCAAATCACCAAAGAAAAAATTTCCCATTTGCGCTTTCAAGCTTCACAGCTCATCATCAGATTGGAAATATACAATAATAAAACGATACAATTCCTTTATACCTCTACTTGTCCAACAGGGCGTACACATTTTCGTAAAAAATCTCTGCGGTAATTAATTAAATAAATAAATTCATTAATTTAACTTAATTTAATTTTGAAGCCCCTCGATACTAGTATTATATTATTAAGAATGTAATCATTCTGTTATAAAGCTTGTGAATCCTTCTTTCACAATTGGTAAGAGCCAAGTTGGGAAACTTTTCCTGATAGTTAATAGAAGAGGTAAAGAAGGAGAGATAAAGAGAGAGCAATAAATTGAGATATAAAATACGTAATGCAAGAGAAAAAGAAGAGCTAGAAATCTAAGGTCAGAGAGAGCTCGCGTAGTTTTTCGTAGGTCTGCTATCTATTGTTCTTCTCACAAAGGGGATAGTGAGTACTAATTTTGTTAAACGTATTCTTGCTTTACAAATAATACGTTTTCGCTCTTGATATAAAACCTGTGTAACTACAAGGTTATATATCAAGTATTTATAGCTTTGGTGTTTTGCACAGTACTATTTTTAAGGCACAATAGTAATGCGTGCACGCGCGCGCGCGCGTGTGTGAGCATTCTCTGTGGTCAGTGTTTTTATATGTGCACGCGTGCGCCTGTGATAACAGATAGGCTATACAGATGACTGTAATTTGCTACCTAATAACAGGGTTATTAAAACTATTATTACAGCTATAACGAAATTTTGATAAATTCATAGTATGATTATTAAAAGATAGTCTTTCTTTGTCGACTTTTATTTTCATTAAGATACTTTTTATTTAATGAACTTTTATTTGTGTAACACAAAACGAATATTTTAGGGAAGACAGACAGTTTACTGAAAACGTTTGTGACGTATGTATTCATCTTCAGCAGGTCAAATAACAAAGTTTTGATTTATTATCATTTTATCGCATTACATACTCTGATTCTACGAACTTCAGTTGTAGTTTCTGTGAAGAGAAAGCTACAAATTTCTAAAAATTTGTTTAGAAAATTATTGAGATTCTTGGCCCTGTAGGTAACAACATTTTAAACGTGTAACAGGATAACACGTTTAAAGCATAGTGCCATAGTCACTAAAGAAATCTTCTCAATCCTTTTTTTTAACAGTCGGTAGGAATTAAAATTATACCAGGCGTTGATCTGAATTTTTATGTGTACATATTTTTAACAGGAAAGGGTAGCAGACCAAGAGGACGTAAATCTTAGTAATTCTTAACACGGTTCTATCCCAGTTGAAGGTGTCTCAATGTAGCGCCCTACTTTCTTAATTCTATGGTAATCGAACGGTTTACGGTACCCAGCACACGTCTGCAGCATATCTATGTCGCGAAGCATTTATGGGGGTGTTCGTATGTCCGTTATACATGTGAGTGTGTGTGTGTGTGGTGATTAAAATACCAATATTTTTAAATATTTCTGAAATATATTTTTTTAGACGTATACAATAAAACAATTATTTCTTTGCTTTGTCTAATTTTTCCTATAATATTATATTCATATTGATTTTTAATTTTTACATAAGTTTGAATCATTTTACGTTACATTGAACTTCATGAGCAATATTTGCAGCCGTAGAATTCCGGTGCTCCCTTTCCTATGTAGAGATAAAACACAAATTTTCTTGAAGATGGGAGAAGAAAAACTGCCGCCCTCCGAGGTCTGTTCTCCTTCTTTAGTACACCTGTCCACCACAGGTTCCAACTGCATGCTCCATTTTTGATGTCTTCAGGTGTTCCAACCATCCTGCTTCCTCGTCTTCTCTTTCCTTCCACCTTTCCCTCTATGATCCTTAGCTCCACACAGTTTCTACGAAATGTACGCCTCAACCAAGATGTTTTTCTCTTTCTTATTGCCTTCAGCAGTTTTCTTTCCTCTCCTACTCTTGTCAAACTCCATCGTTCCTCATTCTATCAGTCAGTTTCACCTCAATCATTGTTCGCCACAACAACATTTCGAAGCTAGGCACCTTTCTTCTTTCTTGTTGATGGGCCATGTTTCACTACCACACTCCAAATAAAAGATTTAACAAGTCTCTTTCGCATCTCAATCGGAATCCTTCTTGCTATCAGTAATTCTTTTACCTTTTCAGAAGAGATCTCGTACAGTAGTCGAATGATGTGGGTCAAAGTAACAGCCGCTTAAACAATTAACGAGTGTACAGAAAATATTAAAGAAAACAGAATATAATGTAATGGGGTAAAGGTCACTACCTTTAGGGTTGACCACACAAAATACCTGTTTACAAATAGAATCCTAAAGCACCGAAATGGCATGTGCTTCTGAAAACTACAAGATCTCACAAACACAATTTTTTCATGAAATTAATAGATTAAAACTCCTATTTTGAGTTGTTTCTATAACACTATGTATATAGATTACGTTTGTAAAGTAAGTCTTTATTGGCGTATTCCTCAAGCTTTGTGCCTGTGTACGTCAGGACAATAGATTTTGCTTTGTAAGAACTGTTAACCACGAGTTTTTCTTTCATGGTTATTTTTCGTTGCAAGTTTATGCAGACAGAACATCAGTTGAGTGCACGCCAGCTGGTTGACGCTGACTGCTTATTGAATGCATTACATTGCGTTAGTGGTATTGAACTAATTCACGGAATCTCTCATGTCAAAACAAACTGAAAAGTATTTATATAGGAACGGCACGGGTGGAAACAGATGGCCAGCTCAGTTTCCAGTAGTGCTCGCTGCTACATTAGTCAGGTGACACATTTCACACAGCGTGTGTCGGGCGAGTGCACAGCTTTACAACAAAATGTAGCTTTGATCACATTCAGAATGAAATGTTTGATTCACGTCATGAAAATGTAGCGTCACTAAAAAGTAGATACAACCGTCATTGTAGTAACCACATTAAAATAACTCAGAACATACGCGTATACAGATATGACGCCATGAACGACATTTAACAGGTTTTTTCATTTACATACGTGTTTACAAAGTTACAACTCATAAACCCTAATTGAATACTAAAGAAACAAATCACGGTGTTATCAAACATATATATTCTTGGTCTTGGAATGTACATACGTTAACAACAAGACGCACGCTCTATGGCAGGTATTGTGCTCTAGACTTCGGTGTTTCCAATTATTAGGCTTTCCCATAACCCTCTGCATTCTTCTTCAGCACAGAGGCATCTAGCCGTCTGTTGTCTCTCTTCCTTGTGGTCCATGATTCACTGCATATAGAAAACTCGTCACAAAAACTATGAGTTTTCCTTGTTTTAAATGCCTTATTTGTTGAAGTTAACAAAAGTGATTGACGAGTAAATAATATAAGTAAGTTTTTAAAGTTAAACCTGTATTATAATAAAAATAAATCATACCTGACTATACTTGGCTAAATATATTTTCAATTTTAGTAATCGAATTGCATTGAAATAATATGATTTTATTAACTTTACTACTGTCTTCTTCTTCGGATCAACTCAGAGGTTGGTGGGCTTGTAACCTCATCTTTCCCGTAGACAGTCTCTTGATCACCACATAGCTACACCGTACATGTACTCCTGCCTGGGCCTTCCGGTCCCACTACGCCCCTCGGTCAGGGTGATGAATTAGTTTGAATAGAGTAACTGGTGTCCAACCTTATTTCTTCAACTTTCTTTACCACTACGTTCGACACAAAATTGTATAGCTTTACAGTGTAGAAAAATAATACTATTTGCTGGTACTAATTTGTTGCCTGTGGTGAGTAAGTAATACTGTGCCGAATAAGTTCGGTTTCATAAAATTGCGTACGTGTCAGAAAAAAGCAAACAAAAAGTTTCATATTTTAATCAATCCGGTAGGAGAAAGGTCACTCATACACTTATGCAAGTAGACTTATTGGATCGATCATTATACTTTGATAAACGGGTACAACTTAAAAGGAATATCACAGTATCCACATTTTCAGTCAACAAAAATAGAACGCTTATTAAGATACAAGACTACCGTATAAAATCTAGCCGATTGGGCAACTTTACTAAAGCGGTTGGTGATTGGCGCGATGTCTTTACGGGAGTCATTTTTGAATTGAAAATTATCGTTTATTTAAAATCAGTATTGCACTGTTATTAACCGTTTACTAGCAGCTGCCAGCAACAGCATTTTCCTGCACAAGAAAATATTAGCACTTGCCCGCAAGTGCTGGAATACTATCGAAAACAACTGTGTATTATAATGTTATGTATATAATTCTAAAAAGTATGGTTATACTATATATTAATATTTCACTCCAATTTATTTGTATTTAAAGCTTTGGAAAATCACTTGTCGTTGGCGCTCCCATCTTCCAAGTTACTGCACGCTTGTCTCTTATTCTCCGGCAGTCTGTATAAATAAAATTCTATCGTCTCGTGTGTATATTGACACACACGCGCGAGCACACACTCAACATACACATTTTATGAAACTTGATGGAATGGATTCAGGGTATATAATGAAAATCCAGGAAAAATAATGATGAAAATCCATTTTCATTATTATTTCACGATGGGCCTTCTTAAAATTTAAAGAGATTCTTAGCCGGCCATGCCGTTTCTGTAGTACACCACTGGGAGGTGATTGTGGTGTACAATCTATATTACTCTCTCTCTCACTCTCTCTCTCTCTCTCTCTCTATATATATATATATATATATATATAGATATAGCAGCCCATCAGTTTAACCAATACCCCATAGAAATTAGCTGTGATTGTAGAACATTTTTGATGCAGAATAATTCGCCATCAGATCGGTGTTCAACAATCGATGACGTTGAACTGATGCCCTAAATTGAAGAAAATATATACAAACGTTTATACAAGTAACAATTCACCCATCAATTCAAACTCGTTTTATACACTTTTACTCGTTATGTCTATGTATATATATAAACTTTGTATATATGAATCTACATAATTACACTCAGAATCTTGAGGGCTTATCTTAATATAAATAAAAGTCATTGTATATATGTATGTATGTACCACATGTCCTCCTAAACCACTGGACCGATTTAACCAAACTTGGCACAAATATTTTACGCAACGAGAGAACCAACATAGGACAGGTGTTTTTTTTCGATACGATCCTTTGGGGGGGGGGTCCTTTAGGGTCTAAAAAACTATTAGATCTGGTTACCATGGCAACCCAATAGAATGCATTCTGGTTGCCATAGCATCGGTGGAGGCATCCCGCGTAGACTAGCCCGGGAGTCGTCCGACGTGCCTTCCCCGGAGTCCGTCCACGGAACCCGGGGAATCTTATGTCGGTTCTCGCGAAAAACGGCCGGGCCCGAGTTCCAGTGCCTCGCCCGGCATGTCGAAAGCTTACGCGGCCTTCGGAGAAACTTCCGTACCCCGGGGAGGTCTCTGACCAAGTCCTAGCGCGGGAGTTCAACCTGCCGGGATGCCGGAAAATGCAGGCGGTGTCCCGGCATAGGTAGAAGCCTCCTGCGTAGGGAATTGCGCGGGAGTCGTCCGACGGGCCTTCCCAGGAGTCCGTCCACGGAACCCGGGCAGTCTTAGGTCGGATCTCGCGAAAAACGGCCGGGCTGAGTTCCAGCACCTCGCCCGATATGTCGACGGCTTTCCGGGCTTCAGAGATCCTTCAGTACCCCGGGGAGGTCTCAGACAATGTCCTAGCTCGGGAGTTCGACCGGCCTGGATGCCGGAAAAAGCAGGCGGTGTCCCGGCATAGGTAGAAGCCTCTTGCGTATGGAATAGCGCGGGAGTCGTCCGACGGGCCTTCCCCGGAGTCCGTCCATGGAACCCGGGAGGTCCTAGGTCGGAACTCGCGAAAAACAGCCGGGCCAGAGTTCCAGCGCCTCGCCCAGCATGTCGACGGCTTTTTTGGGCTTCGGAGAACTTTCCATACCCAGGGGAGGTCTCTGACAATGTCCTAGCGCGGGAGTTCGACCGGCCTGGATGTCGGAAAAAGCAGGCGGTGTCCCGGCATAGGTAGAAGCCTTTTGCGTAGGGAATAGCGCAGGAGTCGTCCGACGGGCCTTCCCCGGAGTCCGTCCACGGAACCCGGGAAGTCTTAAGTCGGATCTCGCGAAAAACGGCCGGGCCAGAGTTCCAGCGCCCCGCCTGGCATGTCGACGGCTTTTTCGGGCTTCGAAGAACCTTCTGTACCCCGGGAAGGTCTCTAACAGAGTCCTAGCGCGGGAGTTCGACCGGCCTGGATGCCGGAAAAAACAGGCAGTGTCCCGGCATAGGTGGAAGCCTTTTGCGTAGGGAATAGCGCGGGAGTCGTCCGACGGGCCTCCCCCAGAGGCCGTCCACGGAACTCGGGAAGTCCTAGGACGGATCTCGCAAAAAGTGCCGGGCCAGAGTTCCAGCGCCTCGCCCGGCATGTCGACGGCTTTCTCGGGCTTCGGAGAATCTTTCGTACCCAGGGGAGGTCTTACAATGTCCTAGCGCTGGAGTTCGACCGGCCTGGATGTCGGAAAATGCAGGCGGTGTCCCGGCATAGGTAGAAGCCTCCCGGGTAGGGAATATTGCGGTAGTCGCCTTATGGGCCATCCCCGGAGTCCGTCCACGGAACCCGGGGAGTCTTAGATCGGATCTAAGTACGGGCGGGCCAGAGTCCACGGTTCTTATAAATAAAGATATAGGTTATGATATCGAAGGTGGTGTATGCGTCTTAAGAAACTTCTTAATAGTGCGTGAATTCAGAGTTGTGTCAGTTTGAATTTAAAAAGTGGATATGTTAAGATAGAAGAAAGTTATAAGCGAGTATAAAACAAAATGTTTTGATAGCGAATGTATTCAGATCGTAGTGTTCAGACAATATAAATGCGCTTGCTTCAGTTTCAATTTAAAAATTGATAAGCTGAAATCTATAGAGGTATTGTATTGTTAGAATAAGTTTAGGAGACACTAATTTAACTAACACATTATTTCACCATTAATACAATGAATTATAAAATGACAGCTAAGTACGCAGCGCATGCAAGTATTGTAGACATTTTATTGAAAACAAATTTAGCTGTTCGCCATCTCCCAAAGTTAGAAATCGAGCAGGAGCATCACGCGCAACAGGATTCTTCTCCAGATATAAGAATAAAGTTTATGACATGTTCTTAAACAGGTGCGCTACAGAGTAGTCTATTCCTCCAGTGAGAATGTGAACGTAACAGTATAAGGAAGATTATACAATATAGAAATAATATAACGTTAGAACAAGAATAGGTGCCTATGAGCCTATGAATATATTATGAACCCGAGCAACGCTGGGTAAATCGGCTAGTATCTAGTAAATGCCACGATTTTTGTTTGTTTTTGCGTTGTCTTTACGCTAATTTTTTTTTTAACGTTCTATACATAGCCTATCTAATATTGCATACATGTAAAATATATGTAACATGTTGCATGTTGTCAAAATTACTAAAATACGTTACTAAAAGTGATTACTGTAACACATACGGGAACAAGGGTCTTTTCAAGTATTTGTCTACAAACAACTCTCACAGCGTTCACGGCCCGCCAAGTTCCCCCACCAACGTTCCCGCCAGTCCCTTCTCCTACAGGAGCGGTGTGAAGGAGGAGTGATGGGCACGCCACTACACACTAGGGATGAGCATCGCCAGAAACCATCGATGTTAGTATCGTGAAGAGTACATCGATGTTTTAAGATTTCAACCATCGATGTTTTTATGCCAATGTTGCAATTCAAATTAAAATCTATGCTTTTTACATGTTTGTAATAGTACAAATAATTGGGGATGAATAATAAATAAAAATAATTAAAAAGAAAAATAATATACCCCGATACTTTACTCATTTATCTTATCAGAAGATTCTGAAAAACCAAATGCCCTTGACAGGCATTTAAACCACCACATTTTGACAGGCGGAATGTGGAAACCTCAACACTGTACCCGAGAAAACAATTTAAATACATCCAACTTCCCCGTATCAGAATTTCCAGGGCCGTTGACAAACTCGTTGAGAATAGGTTAGGTAAAGGCGAGGTGACGTTAAAATAATTTAACTCACATTCATAATTAACTAAATCTGTTCATTATTATTTATTATTATAATGATTATAAAGTGTTTTGAACAAACATACATAAAACCACCCTTTAACAAAAACAGAAACCTCTTTACATCTATGTCAGGTTTGTTTACTCCTAGTGAAAGTTTAAATTAGTATTCCCACAGAGAGATAGGCCTATAAATTCTCTTATTTTCTTTTAAACAGTAAAAGCTTAATAAAATCACAGTGTAAAGTAACACTGTTAATACTTTTAGATTCAATTTATTTTTTATAACAAATTATACAGGTACAGTAAAACCTCTCTAGTTCGACCCCCGGCTGGTCCGACCGCGGCTCAGGCACCGACGTGTTGATGGCTCACCAGCTTGTTTACATACTTGTCAGTTGTTTTGCTGACTTAGTGAGCCGGCATCTAGTGTCTAGTGCGCAGTGTTGCCAGGTCTTCCGAAATTTCGGAAGACCTTCCGATTTTTTTTAATGTTCCAGAAAATACGAAATTTGGTGTAAATTTTCCGAATTTTTTCCTAGTCTCGTTTCAGTGCTATGTCGCATTTCTAGAGTTTTGTTTTTGCGTACGATATGACGTCAAATCTGGTGTTTCATTGCAACCGCAATTATAGTTGCTTTCAATAAAAGTTTATAAGAGGTCTTGTCAAAAATTATAGTTCCTTCCTCCTGTCACAAACAATAATTATGACCACCCATACACAATGATGTAATAAGCATTTTGCAATATCCACATATTGTATCATACTGCTATTCAAATAAGAGTGACTAATCGTTATAGTTTAGTCTCAAGCTGACAGAATCGCACTACATGACTGCACCTGAATAAACCGATACTGTAATGTCTAGCCTACACCAGGTCATAATAATAATAATACATTAATATTGTCTCTCCGGTTCTTTACGGATAGTTTACATCTGCTTGTCTTTTAACACACACACACACATTCGCGTACCAGGCTGTTATTACTGTTACTTCTTGTGCTTATTAAGTGGTCTAGAAATATGAAATAAAGAAAGGTGAGTGTTATTGTTTGTTCTCAACTGGCCACTTCCACTATTATCTCACTAACTTTTGGTGTTATAATTCACCACACAGTACACTATTACTAAATGTTTTTCAAAAAATGTATCACTCAAACTTTACAGTTTTATTAATAATTTACAAGGCATGAACAACACCATCAGAACTAAACACATATGTCTTAAAATCACACTCGCACTTCTAATCACTACAACACTCGCTGTGAACTGATTACTACTAAAAGCCAGCTGCTGCTTACAAAAATCACTTCACCTTCAAAAGTACGTTCATTGCACAATGGTAGACAAAATTTTCAAAAAATGTATATCAACTATACCATAACGAAGGCGAAGGCCAGTACACTGTTGGAGAGACAAACGCAGAGGAAAATGAAAACACATTTTCAGTTTAGAACAACTTCGACAAAAATAAAACCTAATACATTACATGTAGAAAGAATGATGGATTTTTTCAATAGATTTTACACACTTAACAGTTTGTATTAGGAACTAGATCCTGTCTGTATTTTTTCTGTAAGTAACTGATGGCTTGTTTCACTATAACTGTTTCCATATTTTTTTTAATGTTTTGTAGCTCAGTAGTTTTCTGTATAAGCTACGGGAAAATTCATAGCAGATGGCAGGTAGGTGTATGTATCACATGTAATAAAATATAAAGATGATATTTCAGCTTTAAAAAAAAAACAGTCATGTGATGTTATTATGTAATGTGATGTTTGACCTATACACCCAAGACAAATAAGTTAAAATCCATAGAGAACTAAGAATATTGATTTTCATATAATTTAATGCTATCTTGTGTTTTGCATATGGTTTTACTGTGGTTTAACTGTTAAGACCTGTAGAGACTTTTTTTAAGAAAATGTACACAGTAAAACCCCTATAGAGCTCCTTAACAGACCATAAAAAAGAGCTTTATATGGTGGTCAAATTTCTACGGATGGGGGGGGGGGACACATTCTTAACAAGGATTGACACCAAGCATCTTTCTTCACAGTGTCAAGTGGAAAGGGGACTTTCAGCTCCTTTGACATTAAGTGATCAGAATATTTTAGGAATGTGACAACAATAAGCCAATGCCACCTGGATCCCCTTCTGTTGCTGAAGGTCAGAGTGGCACTGGTTCACAGCAGAAAGAATACCCTATTATGACAAATTATTTTCGACGGCTACCTGCTATAGGAACCCTTTAAATTAAACATGAAAACTACTTTCAAATGAGCATGATACTTTAACCCAAACAAATTAGGTACCGGTATCTGTTGTTTTAACCAATTTGTAATTAACATTTTTTGACAGTCTAAAATAATCCAGACAGCAAGAACATAGGCCTACAGTATATGTTATTAAATTGTTCTTTAAATTTATTGGGTTTCTAGAACTGTTATTTTTCCATATGCATTGTTTTGATTTTCAATCCCTGTCGTTGAGGTTTTACTGTATTTTCTAAAACCTTTCAGAAAACCGCTGTATTCTCATTCTCAGAACAGTAACCTATGTGTTGTTAGTAAAAATCATTAGTAAAAGTTGTGGTTAATTATGCATTTATTATGTATTAAATACTAGTCTACCGACTAATTAATACAGTACCATTTTTTATACACAATCAGGCAAATTAAATTAACCTGTTTGAATCTGAGAGCCTGATGAAATCAAACAAAGCAAATTTTATACAACAGGTATGTGTAAGACAAAATTTCAAAGACAACAAGATCAAATAATAGTGTGTGTGTGCGCGTGTCTGTCCGTATGGGGGGGGGTTGAGACACTTTGTTTTACATCAGCAAAATAATTACATTTCTTACATACAGTTTTACTTAAAAAGATAAGCATAATTATAATATTCCAAAAACCTAATTAATATAATATTACAATTTTAATTATTGATTGTATAATAATCCCTTAATTATGTTTATAAATAATTGTAGGAGTATTCATCAGATGTATACTGGAATTGGTACAGGTAGCCAGGGGTGCCCATCCCCCCCAAGGCCTAATGCGCAAATCCCCCCCAAAAGTCTCAGCACCCCCACACCAATTGAAAAGTGCCCGCCGGTCTACAAGCTTAGCACACGGTCACGCACACATTTTTACATTCACGATTTATTATTCACGTACCCTCTGACTCATTGACAGGATGTTGCTGCAGGCTGCCAGGGTCAGTTTTCCAAATTCCAAACCAAAATTTACTACTAGTTGTACTGGTAGAGACATTTATGCCGCCAGTTCGTTAAAACAATCATAAAGATATGCAATTGCTTTAGTTTTTTACTAATAGCTTAGTTTGTTGCACAAACATGGTAAAAATTTCCATCAATGTTGGATTTAAAATGTTATTCTTTAAAAATCCCCCCCAAAAATTCTGATAGTTATTATTACTGTACTGGAACTGAACACATTTGTCCATAAATTAGAGAATTATAACAGAATTACAAATATTAAAAACACAAAATTGTGTTAAATCAATCAGTCATGTAACAGTGGTTATTATTTGTTTTTTATATTGATGTAAAATAATATTTAATGACTATATGGTCTATAGAGAATAGTATTTTGTATTGTAAAATTATGTAGACGTCGACATTTACACTCTTCCCCTTCTCACTCGCATGCTCTCACTCACTCTCTCCTTTACTATCTACCACTCCCTCTCACTCGCTGTCTCACGCAGTCTAAAACACATACATAAATCTCTCTCTCTCTCTCTCTCTCTCACACACACACACACACACACACACACACACACACACACACACACACACAGCAAGATACACAGGCTCGCGCGCACACACACAGACAAACACACAAATACATATACGAGTACACTTACACACACCCGCACAGATTTCGTAATCTCCACAACATGCTCTCTCACACTCCCCCAGTCTCATTCTCTCTCTCTTTCTCTAAATTAAGGATTTTATTATTATTTGTATTTAGTATTTTTAATATTATTTAACAATTATACATCACACTTAACTACAGAAATCACAGTTTCATTCACAAATTACAAGTGTGTGTGTGTGAGAGAGAGAGAGAGAGAGAGCGTGCACCTGTCAATGAGAAATAAAATAACTTATTTCCAAGAAGTCTTAAAAGTAATTAAGTATTTCAGGTCTACTGCTGTTTTTTAAAGGGACCTGATGAATATTGTCTTATACATTTTTCAGAAGCCTGCAACTTTCACTTTGAAATTTTTTATTATGCATGTAATAGTGCCTTTGCACGTGCATCTTTCGCGAATAATCGTCTTTATTAAATCATGATTGCTCATTCGGTTGGGACGAACAAAGTTGATTAAATACAGCTGTAATTAAGAAAATGAAAATACGATTGTGAGACAGAAAGCTGAGCTGTAATGTTTATTTGGGGGTAAAGTAGTGAGATATTTTAGCGAAAATACGAAATCTGTATCCATATCCTCTGAATTTTGTATGTGTAGTAATTTGACAGAATTAATACGTCTCAACATTCATTTCAAATTTTGAAGCGCTTTCAAGAAGTTTGTAAACTATGTTAACAAAAACTATATTTTGTTATCAGTTATATATTATATTTATGAATATGGTTAAATACAGAGATCTATGGAAATATACACACAATGGAAAGCTACGACTAAACTATTTGTCATTTAGGTATTATGGTTACAAATTTAACTAAAATACTAACTAGTAGTTCAGAACTTTTAATATTTATTTTATGATTGTCCGATCTACGGTTATGTTACTAATAACTTGTTAGTAAAATAGCAGAGTAGTTAGGTTTTTTAAATTTTTATGATAATATAAGAAATGTCTCATATTGGAATTTAACTAACTTAATAATAAATCTAATATCTTCAAATAAATACACAGCAAGTTTATTTTCACCTGACGCAAGTTTCACAGAAATTATTCTGTTTCTTCAGAGGTTTGTTTGAATTGTAATTGAATGTTCAATTGTAAGCGAAACATTCAATTACAATTCAAACAAACCTCTGAAGATACAGAATAATTTCTGTTAAACGTGCGTCAGGTAAAAATAAACCTAATTGTAGTGTATTTATTTGAAGATATTATATGGATGACCTGCAGGAAACTCACCGAGTTACTTACAAAGTATTATTAATAAATTTATTTCGTTCTGGTAGTTCTGGTCGCTTACAAGTGCTATGATAATGTCTTAGTGGTATGACTTGTACAAATGTTTATAGGACCGCTAGCGAATTATATTACTACTACAGAGTTAGCAAACAGCGGATAGTCAGATATGCAGCCAGGTGTCTAATGAAGCATAGATAAGATCGGCGCTTAGAGCACGCTACCCATGAAATACGTGGTTTGATTTTTTGTAGAATTTCTATTGCTAACTGTAAGAAATTCCTAATACAGTCAACTTAAAGCAGAGTACAAGTAGTGATGCTTACGCGTGATTTTACGTACTGTGAATTACGAGAGATAATAGTTGCTTTGATGCCTGTCATTCTTTTAACGGGAGAGTAATAAGTGGTATTGATCCCCTTTTACTATTTATCTCTGTACTATCACTGAGAGCCGTCGCTCTTATTTATGCGAACTGGCAACTCGAAATCAAAGTGCCGGCCGCATTTGATTAAAGAAGTGGCGGCTCGTTGAATAAAGACGCCAAGTTTATATCAGCAGACACTGTAAAATTACATTAATGTTTATTGAATTGGTATGTGCATTTATTTGTTAGCATTGGCACACCATAATCAACGCTTAGCACTGTCTCCGTTTCAACATCAGTCTTTTCTCGATTTCCCAAGAAATTGTATAGATATTGTTGAGCTAAATTTATCTCTATGCTGCGTTGTATCTGTGGTCTCTTCATACTTTAAAACCTGCCCGATAAGAAATTTTTATTCCTCGTTTGTTTTGGCAAACAAGAACTATAATAAGCTTGTGTTGAAAAAAAAAAATTAAAGTGGCACGTCACGTTCCAGTGTTCAGTGAATTGTATTGTGTCATAAGATTCAAGGTGAGTATCGCCTTCCACTTCACTTACGCGCGTACACTAAGAACACAAACACAACGTCAGCACATTCTCGTACGATAGCCATACGCGCGCGCGCGCGCGCACACACACTCACACACACACACCATGCCAAAACTCACTCATAGCAAAAGGACACTTGCACCTTGTTTACTGCTGACAGTCTACATGAATTTTTTCTCATTGTCGTGCGGGTCTCTGCTTAGTTTGCGTGGTATAACCATTACGCTTAATTTTCTTAAAATTTTTCCAACGAATAAGAGCAAATATTTTAGAATATTCTGAACATTACTGATTAATAAGCGCATTGTGTTCTGCACATTTTTATTTATTATTTAATCTTGCATTAAATATAACAACAGCTTATATTGTAAAGTACAAACGATGAACGTATTTTAGTGGAAAGGGTGCAATTATTTAAAATTATTATTTAGTTAGAGTGTCAATGAAAACTATATTTTTTAGATAGTTTTGCGTATAATGAAGTCTGTACAGTTTTTGAATAATATAATAACAATTGTGTTTTTGTCCCCGTTGTTTAATTATTACAACGCTAATACAGAAAAATATTCTCATGATTGAAAACTCAGTGGTACAACGACAGTAGCTTGCCGGAAATGTACACTTTAGTTTATATTCTTTAAGTTATATGCGATTTTCAGATGAAGAGCGTAAAATTTTGTAACTAACTGGTGGTTTGATGGAGCAATCAGAAACAAACTTTATTCCCACCAGTTTTGCGCTGTTAGTCGTCGGTGATAAAAGTAGCCTAGGTGGTTGCGTCGTTCTTTAAAAGTATTTCTGTGTATACGATGTTCTTTGTATATGCCGTATCACCATCTTGGCATAGATCGAGTCTACACTGCAGTAGGCCTACTCTGTCAAAATCCCCTGAAAGTAAACACAGCACAGCTCTGGTTGATCAGGTTGCAGTTGTCGTTTAACGGACACTCAATAAATCGGGTTTGAGTTTCTAAAAATACTATTTTATTTTATTTATAAACTTATTATTTGAAATTATTTGCATTATTTCCATCCAATTAATTTTGCCAAATATATGGTTAGCAACTGAATACTTCTTACATATAAATTTGCTGGGAATATTACAAATATTTCCATCATGCTGTGTTTCCATCACAGGAAAAGTTCTGTTCCCCAATCGAAGTTTCCACTCCACAAATTGTAGTTCATTAGCACTGGCACACATATTTTATGTCAAATAGAGTATGGTTATAAAGGTCAAAGTTCTGTTTGTTTGTCCCGCCTTTTGGACTAACCTTAAGACCTGTCTGAAGTCTCCACTAAAAGTATCACTTTTCCATCTGTCTGAACTTTACTTTATAATGGATGTCTCGAAGTATACACCGAACTATACACTTCATTATGTTTCGAAGTAAATGATCCATACCGCTACTGCAGAGATCGTTGACATCTCATCAATTAGAATAACTGACTCTTCGTGTGGAAATGTAGCTTTTCCTGACATAGCCTTAATGGAGGAAACTGAAGAAGGAAACACTGGAACAAGAAGACCAAATAACTAATGGAGTATAACTCCTGCATGCTGCCAAGAATTGCGCAGATTTGCATGTCCATTTTGTTGCTAATGCTAAATGAGCCTGCTCCCTAACAATATTCAGAATATTTGCGAATACGTAGGACATGCTACATTCTGCTGCGGCTTCTAAGAAGAACAGCTTCTCAATTGTCTCGCCTGTTATGGCCCACATAATTTTATTTACAACTAATTTCTGTTTTTCATTTAATTTGCTATGTATATTAGCACCATGACTGGCCTCTTCATTCACATTGCATACAGGGTTAATAAGCATTGGATTATTTGGTATTGGCAGGCCGATGCTCCTGCAGTCCAAACCATTAATTCTTAGAATGTAATCTATATCCTGCAATGCTGCATTTCCTTCAAGGGCCTGCGTATCGTCTACATTAATGTTTTGATAATCGTTTACACTTGAAACAGTGATGTTGGTTTGTAGAAGTAGCACATTAATGAGAACTCTTGAAGTTGACAGGACATGTACAGTATGTGCTCTGCATTTCCTCCCAACATTTGTGCCAATCTGTGTCAGTTTCAAGTAACCCACATGCAAGAGCCGCTCCTTTGTATGGCTATAAGTTGCGTATGTACTGCTGTAGATGCGTGGACATGCGAGGATGATCCTCCTTTAATATGAAGTAGTAACATACGTATATAAAATCTGTTATGATCGTTTGGTGCGACAGCATACATTCTCCCTATCATTTTGCAACCATCTCTATTTCCTGGAATCCACTTATTGTCAGTGAATCTGTAAAGTCCTGAAATGCCACTATACAGGAATTGACAAGCACAGGGATCGCATTGATTAAAATCAAATCATGATTTCATCAGTGTTGTGCGTTTTATTGCAGGTTCATGGATTGCATTCTCATCCCCTGCCCTAATACACATTAAAATATCCATCTTCAAGCACAGCTAAGCGAACGATTGTATGTGACTGATCATGCATTTATTTTGAATGAAGGCACAGAATATCTGATGAGAGCTAAAGTATGGCATATTCGCGAATGTTATAGTTACAACATATCCAGTTAATGATCGTCACTGATGCATCTTACGAATTGCATATATGTTGAGTCACATTATTTATACTATAGGCTTACATAATTTTTTCTTCTCAAACCGGGACACTTGTAAAATAATTTGTCATGCAATTTTGAAAATATCAAGTCTTAATTATTACATAACTTTAAGCTTTCTACGCCTTAATTACACAATTAGGCCAACTTGGGTACATATTACAGAATACTATAAGTGCGTTCAAGCGTTCACAATCACATAGAATTACAATTACAAAATAGATACATATTTTATTATATGAGGAACAAAACTACCTTACGTTCTTACTGCAAAAACCTAGTTATCAGCTGGTTTAAACCATTCATATTTGTTGTTACTGGTGTGGACCTTTTTTAGAAACGGTTTGTCATTCTTAATGTTGTCATAAAATTCACCACAGCTGAGTTCAATGTTTAATTTACAAATCATTAGACCTTTCACTGTGGATTCCGCCATTTTACCTCTTTCTTCAGACCATATATTATTTATAATTGAAAATGCCCTTTCAACAGGAGCAGAAGAGCCTGGCAGGCAGAAAATGTACTCGACAACGCGGCTGAGATTTTCCACAGAAATATTTCGATTCTTGAAATGCCGGAACAGTTGAACCCATTTATCTTGACAGTTCAAGTTATTGGTTTTCCAGTTGTCACAGTTTGAAGACCAAAATGCTTTGGCAACCACCACTTCATCAAACAGTTCATCCATTATTATGGCTGGTTTTCCAAGTGTTTCGTTGATTTTTTCACCAGCTATCTCAATTTCGGGCCATGTAATGGCATTGTTGTTTATCCACGTAAATGATTCTCCTCCACCAAAACTATTTTCCCACAACTCAATATAGGAGAAACATCGGTCATAAAAATCTGTAAACTCTCTTATTATATTAATAGAATTGATACCACAATCCTCATCCTCAAGTCTCTTCAATAGTTTCTTAGCTTCTTTTTGTACAAATTATTGTCGCGCCTTTCTTGAAGATTGTGTTTCAGATTTTCCAGTTCAATCACAATATCGGTTGCACTAGCTGCAGTTTTCTCCATAGCCAAGGTTGTTTTATTAAACAAGGTAAGCTGTCCACGAACAAACCACAAATACATTTCTCCACTATCACGCTCAAAGAACTCTATTATCATTTTCGGGCACTGTTCTTGGCATAAAAAGTAAGACTTAAGTCCTTCATACATGAGAAGTATCTCTCAATAGCTGGAAGCAGGGAAAGGAACCGGGTGGTACCATGTTGTAGAACGTTTTTGTACTCAATGTGTACAAAGTCGCAGAACTCTTTTAATTCAGTCACTCGCACAGTATAAATGTAGAAATATTTGTATATTTTTACTACAAGAGCTTCTACTTCAATAGGTAGCACATCTACTGCAGTTTGCAGGCAGTTGTGGACTATATGAGCACCACAACCAATACCGACAATATTTCTTGCCAATTCTTTCTTCAGTCGAACATAAACATTATTTACTCCTTTGCGTTTTACGCCTCCAAAATTTGTGTTGCAATTATCACCACAAAATCCAACGACTTTCTGTACTAAGTCATTTTTCTTTATAACTGACACTAAATAGTTTGCCAATATCTCGGAAGTTTCACCAGGAACTGACTGAAATTCTAGAAGCTTAACTTTCACTCCTTGTTCTGGCACAAAGTACCGCACAATACAGGGGACAATCTTAATTGCTTTTCTGTTAGAAACATCGATTGTTAGTGTCACAAAATTTGATGTACTCAAATCGTCGTTGAGTTCTTCAACTGCCATTGGTGCAATCATGTATATAATGATATCCTCACATTTCGTTTGAGCGAGACCCAACTTAGGTTCAAAGAACTTGGATATTAATTTTGAAGAACAATCTGCAGTTTTGAAACTTAAATCGTGAGCAGCAGTGTGGAAAGCAAAAGTAGCTTCCTTAGCAGCAATTAAAAGATCTTTGTCGACGGGATCGGCACTTCTAAAAAATGACGAAATTGTTGAGGAACCAGCAATTGCAGTTAAACTAGCTTTATCCTTTGTACTTTTCAAATGTTCTTTTGTGTCTGAACGCCCGCCGTGAGAAACTGAAAATTCAGACAAACAATGTTCACACTTTACTCTGTCCTCATAACCACGCACTTTTTTCAAAAATGGATAACCTTGCTTTAAAGCATCAGTAAATGTGCTGTTCCTTTTCAGCATCTTGATGTTCTTGAAATGACACACTCTTGGAACTATTTATATCAGACTTTAGACACAATCTAGCAGTGAGCGCTATCACGTTATGGTAATCACGGCATCAAGCTAACACTAAATACAACCAACAAAATGTTCGTTAGAATTCAAACGATGCCAGTCATGGTTGCCAACCGAATTTGTGGAAGAGTCTTTAACTGTTAAGTTACGGCCATGATGATGACAAATTATTAGGCTACATCTACATTTTGCCACAAAAAAGTCAAATTGGCAACACTGAGGCCAGCGGACCGTTCCATTTATTATGCGGTAATTCAATTTTTTTTATATGGAATAACTTTTCAAACCGGGAAAATTGACAAACTGGCCGGGACCCCGGGATCAGGTCGTCAAACCGGGACAATCCCGGTCAAACCGGTACGTATGGTAAGCCTATTTATACATGTATTTATCGGTTTTCAATATTGATGTGAGCATTGTACTGTAGAATTAGGAAGTGATTGTAGAGAACGAATCACGATTATCAAATGATATATTCCTTTTAGTTCAACAATTCCGTCATCTCGTCTCCGGTACTTTGGAAAACCATTGTTATTTTCAATAGTTTAACGTAAAAAGTTGCTCGGTTATTATGTGTACATATTCCATCAATCATGCAAGGAACATTAGGATTACGAGCTCTACAAGATCCATGTATCATTCGAGATAACAATTTTATGAATCCTTGGAAAACTGACTGGGTCAGGTATTTCTCCGCACAAAATTTAGGATAAGCATGAGGCAGTGTATTAATCACGTTTCAGGGATTCAATAATAAATATGTGTAGGATAACAACTGCTCACAATGAGTGATTTTTTAGTAAATCATTTTTATTACTAGTTGAGTTTACAACAAACACTCCAGAAACCTATCACGACGATCGGCAGATTTTTCATTTTCACCAAGTTAAGAAGTTATACCTGTCCATTTCGGATTGCAGGTCATGGTTAAAAACCTGTCCATTTTTCCAGATTTGCGTACTGTACGATCGCCATCAGATCCTGGTACCCAAGAGTCATTTTACGTAGTCTGCTCCTTCATGTTCGATAATCTCGGCCGGTGTAGTGTGTAAGGATTATTAGCCAGAAAGCTGCCAGGATTGTGAGTAACGAAGTTGAAACTCTTCGTTTTCATTACGAACCAATACGTATGTCATATTCTGTAAGAAGTTAAGTGTCATGTTAAGTAAGAAGGTTTGTAATCTATAATATGCTGATGACATAGTACTTCCAGACGCAAGCAAAGAAGAATTTCATTTATCCGCAGAATGAAAAGGCCAACAACGATGTAGTGTTAGATAATAAAGAAATATAAGACAAAGTAACGACTGTAGACAGATCAGATAATAAACTGCTAACCTACTCCGGACATGTAAGTTACAACAACTGAGCAGAGATTCCAAAAACACATGTTAGAGTAGAAACACAAGGAAGGAAGAATACCAGGCAGTCGAAGAAGTAGCTGCAGAGAGAGAGTATAGACTCGGAACTGAAAGGGGCCTTGAGACCACTGCGATAGGTGATTGGACATTGGACATCAGACAATAATGTCGTCTAATACGTATTTTGTTTGTGTGTGTGTTGTGTGTGTGTGTGTGTGAGAGAGAGAGAGAGAGAGAGAGAGAGAGAGAGAGAGAGAGAGAGAGAGAGAGAGAGAGAGAGAGAGTGTCTTAGGAGGAGGGGGAGAAAGGAACGTTGAAAAACTCTTTTACGTTATGAATGCTTAAGCTTACAAATTGTTATTATTATTATTTTTATTATGTTTTTACTATAAAATATTCATATTATTTTAATATGATATTCTGGAACACGTTTGGTGGAAACGTAAAAACAGACAGCTGATAAATAAGAGGTTGCGAGTTCAGACGTAGATGTGTATATATGTGTCAGCCAAAACAGTAGCATGTTTTGTAAACGTACACTTCTGTGTCATTAAAACATTAAGAATGTTATTTGACCTTGAGTAGGTACTCGTGTTGACGGGAATGAGAAATCTTGTCTCTGTGCTGGAGACCTGTGGTGTTAACGCTGAATAGACACAATACATATCACTGTACATAGCAGTGGCTGACGTATATTAACCATTTCTGAGTTCGCGATACCACAACTCAGATTAAACTGTGCACAATGTTTGTAGAAAAGACTGACGTGTGTGACGTAGACGCCAGTTTGCAAAATGCATTATCCATTCCCACCTCAGTCCGTAGGAAAGATTCATTCCCGCCAGAAATGTAATCACGTTTCGCGTTTATCTTGTCTCAGCCGCATATTACTATGCGTTTACCGTGTTCCAGTGTCCTTCATATTTCATAAACACTTGAGAAATTTAATTGTTTCTTATAGAGGCACCCTTATACTCCTTACGTTTTCGGAAGGCACCTAAGAGATTAGGAGACCCTCGCCCACCAACGCGCACACACACACACACACACACACGCGCGCGACCAGTTTGACCTGCCTCTAATGGCGCTTCGATGAGTCACCTACTAGGCATTGAACGACAAAACTATGAAAATTTGTATTCTAGATTTTACATAAGTTATGATACATTTCTTGGATTCTATATTCAATTTCCTTCAACATGGGTCCAAACACGAAATAATTACGACATTTATGAGCTTAAAAAATCTAGAATACAAATTTTCATAGTTTTGTCGTTCAATGCCTAGTAGGTGACTCATCGAAGCGCCATTAGAGGCAGGTCAGACTGGTCGCGCGTGTGTGTGTGTGTGTGTGAGTGCGTGTTGGTGGGCGAGGGTCTCCTAATCTCTTAGGTGCCTTCCGAAAACGTAAGGAGTATAGAGGTGTCCGGCAGGTGTAAATGTACATAACCTCCTTGGCTCATTCTTTAATAAAAATAAGGGAAAGAAATAGAACGACTAAGGAGAGAGAGAGAGAGAGAGAGAGAGAGAGAGAGAGAGAGAGAGAGAGAGAGAGAGAGGGAGAGAGAGAGAGTGAGCAAGAAAGGGAGACATAGGTACACAGACAGAGAGGAGCTGTATACATTTTTACCATACTTCATTTAGTTTAGAAGTCACACGACATAATTTGTGCAGAACATCAATTAAACGCGCGTCCAGAACATCGCAACCTATACTGTATATAATGCGACACAATATGTAACGTTTGTACAGTTCACATAGGTTTCTTTTTGATAACTACTACAGTATATTACTTTTTATAATATTTACTTGAGTACTTTATAATTTATAACAAATGTGTTCGATCGCGTTATAATAGTTTATTTAAGTACTAAGTAGGCCTGTAATGTGAGCGCCGATGTTGCTTGGTATAAGTCTATGTAGGCCGCATTAATTATGGCTACATGTAATTGTAATTTATTAAGTTTATTATTTTTAGTGTAGTTTTTTGTTTAACTTTATGTTGCTTTGGGATATTGTTTTGACGATGCGCTTTAGACCTACAATGAATTTGCATGTTTATTAGAACATTTTTATATTACAAATTTTTTATTTTACTACATTTTATAGTCTACATTTGTTACTAATAAATGTATACAAACTATCTACCAGTAATATTATAATATGTAATTTCTTAATTTTGATTTAACAAATATTCTTAAGACGTTTGCTGGACGTGTTTTCTTACAAAAATCTACACATTTGTATTTATTTATTAAGTACTGTACTTTGTTCACTGGATTGGCGGTCATTTTTGCTCTTTTGTCCCCTTTTAATTGTAAAGGAGAGGCGGCCGACGATCTCCTTTCCCCGGGCGCCATAAAGCCTAGCTATGCCACTGATGATACATACAGGCATTTTAAAATTCATTTTTGAGTGTATCTTTTTTTGTGATGTATGCAAATAATGTACAGCATAGTGCTTTCTCATTTCTTTGGGCCTTCCCTATTTTTGTAATTCTCATATCAGTATTTTATATCATCCGCATTGGCCCCAATTGACCCGGATAAGGGAGTTCTTGCAACGTATTTTAAGTGAGTTAGCTTCAGTTCAATTAACATCTGTAGATTATACACAGCACAAAATTAGTATGTATAAAGCTAACCATTTATACTAAAACCTAACACTCTTTTAATACACATTTAATAACTATTTAGGCGGTTAGCATGCACGACTCTGTCCACATTTTTTGGAAAATAAATAATTATTATCTTTGTAGCGATATCTCTATATGTTATATAAAAGAGGTATGAATAAAGCTGAGTTTGGTTAGTTTTCCGCATTCACGCCTGTTGCGACGTTTAACGGCGGTCCATAATGACTTGATCGATTGCGTATGTACCCCACACAAGATCTAAAAAATCCGGACCGCGACTGACCGTTCCGTACTACTACGGGATTATGGAGCACAGATTTAACGCGTAATAACGCTTTCAGTTTTGTAGCAGTACGGGGAGACAACGACCTTGTCAGCGCAAAACTTTGTGGTTGTATACTCACCACACAAGCAGACCCCAGGCTTTAAATGGGCTGACTGGGCAAATGCCCAGGGCGCCTGTTCCAAAGGGGCGCCAATGAACGAAAAACAATACGCGTTAAGACTAACACAGTAGACAGTTGAGTGTTATTGTTAAAATTCTAGGAATGAAGGAAAACACGTTCGAACGCACGCCGGCACGCGCCAAGGAATATGTAATGAATAATATTATATTACGCATAGTTTCCTCTGTGTGTGTGTTTGCATTATAGCCTTTTGCTTATATGTTTGACGTATAGCCTTTTGATAAAGGATCAGCGGCGGATGTCGCCTCATATCGTTACTCAACATCAGTAAATTGCAACTCTTACTGACAACAAACTTGTTTACACTGCGGTAAAAAAAAAATTAATATAGTCGTTTCCTCTTTCATGTTTCCTGTCAGTATACGCTTTCAATGTTATCGCGTTCACTTCGTTGTGCAAAAAAATGTGTTCTCAGTAGTGAAAGTTACTAAGAGTAGTTATAATTATAGTTATAGTTATAATTATATAACTATAATTTCAGTTATTTCATCACAGATAAAAATTGTCAAACGTTTATCTTCATTATAGTTTGTTGTTTCCCTAGTGTAATCTTTATAAATCACACCGACGAATTTATCTTTTCGTCTAGGCTGATACGTCTGGCATTGGAGACAAAGGAAATCACCTTCCATTTCAGATAAAGCTATATAGCCGCATGCTTCGCCACTTCCGCAAATGCGGAAAAGTTCTAGTTATTTGATAAACACAACAATGCAAACATTCCTAGTCGTCATTTGAAGGCAATCCCCGTATCTTTAGAGTAGGTCTAGTGTGCGTGAATGTGTTCAGAATTAAAATAGGGAGGGGACGGCACTCATAAATACTGCACAGGGCGGCAGAAGCGCTGGGGCCGGCCCTGATGCCAACCGATGTGATCGTGTTCGACGAACTGGATTGTACTTAGTATTTGTGTGTGTTTTGTTTACGTACCGTATAGTCGTATTTTTTTTATTTGCCAGTAAAAACTAAAATCCGTTCATACACGACACACTATATTGCTCTTAGCAGATTTGACAGTTTTCTTTGTTAATGACTTGTGTTATTAACTCCAGTACTACAGTGTAAACTCGACCAAACTTCGTTTGTGTTGTGTTTTGTGTTTGTATTTTAGTGTTTAATAGTTGGTGCTGAGATATTTTGGTCTCGATAAAACACGAAATGAATAAAAAACTAAGTGGTGCTGAGAACAGGGAACGTGTTTTCAAAAGACAAAACGAGGAGGCACATTTTTTAAAAGAGGTTCCCAAAATTGGGTTATTTTTCACCCCTACAACTCAGCCGAGTACAAGTACAGCCACAGACACTGACTTTTTAGATGAAGACGAACCATCCATCATCCACCAATAAAAAAAAAGTAGACCTAACCGATCATTCAAGTTACGACGAGGACGACCTAAGCGACCATGATGGTGTAGGCTCAGATAAATCAATTACACCTTTGTTGAATAATACCGCAGATGCAGATGTTAATATCGAGCCTATTAGACCAGTAACTGATATCTTGAATGAACAACAGCCAGATTTATCTAAAAGCAGCTACCAAACGCTAGGCCAACTATCTAAAACATTTATTCTACAAGATCCTGCTACTTGGAAAGTGGATTTATCTGTTGTTGTTGAGCATATTTTAGAAAATCCCCTCCCGAACAAGACTTAAATACGGATTTTTGAGGGTCTGAGCGCATTTACAAAAATGAAGTAAAGCGCACTTTATCAACTAATTTGTTTAAAGGCACGCTCCTAAACGGGGAAACCTGCGTAAGAAAGTGGCTGCTGTACTCCCAGTCTACAGAAAAGCTATTTTGTGTTTCCTTTCACAGCATCTTTCAAAATATGCTAATAAAGGTTCAGGTCATGTGTCTTACTTATCAGCCCATTCCCGTGACGAATTTATTCACATTATGGCGTTGTGTTCTAGAAACAATTTCACAAGAAATAAAGGATGCCAAGTACTACTCTCTCATTGTCGATTCGACTCCAGACTGCTCTCACATGGATCAATTAGCAGTAGTGCTTCGATACATATCTTTGATGGAAGCAGAACCTAAAGAACGTTTATTTAAGCTCCTACCACGTGTTCGTCATTCATCTGAACAACTAGAAGAAGCTTTATTGAAATGTCTGACAGAATTGGGCTTAGAAATTAAAAACTGCATGGGGGCAAAGCTACGACAACGCATCTAATATGTCAGGCCCCTACAAAGGACTTCAAGCCAGGATTAAGGGGGACAATAAATTTGCAGACTCGCTTAACCTTGTACGTTCTACAGCTGCCAAGTGTTGTACAGAAGTATTAATATTTTTACTTTTGTATAAGAACTTTACAACTTTCTCTCGGCATCTACATACAGATGCGAGCTTTTGAAAACGCATCTTGAGAAAAACAAAACTCCAGTGGTCAAATCTTTGTCGGATAGCTGTTGGTCTGCAAGGGCGGAAGTAGTAAAAGCTCTAGTGAAAGGCTATAAAGAAATACAAAGTTGCCTTCAAGAAATATCTGAAGACCCAGGTGTTAAACCTGCTGTGAGGTTGGAAGCTCAAGCCATTGAATTAAAATTCCAAAATTTCCAAATAATTTTCTTATCACTTTTTTGGAATGATATTTTAGAACGTGTTGATAAATGTAACAATAACTTGCAAAAACACACGCTTGATCTTTTAGCAGGTTCCAAACAGCTACGAACCTTGGAAACTTTTATAAAAGATAAAAGGGAAGAGTTTAACACGTATGGAAAAACTGCTATAGACATTTTAGATTGCAAAACACCCACCTACAACAGGAATAGAAGACAGAAAATATTTGCAGATGAAACCCGTGGGGTTGAACGCGATCTTGATGAAAGGACTGCATTTAGGGTTAACGTGTACAATATAATAATTGATTCCCTACTAGTAAACTTAGCAAGGAAGAGAGAATCGTATGATGCTTTGGTGGATCGATTTGAAACATTGACACTTCTGTTATCAGAAACTTCAAATGCTACAAAGTTGACTCAGTTTTATGATGATGACATTAATGTAGATTTCCCAAATGAATGTTGTCACTTTAAAGCTTATATTGATTTGGAACAGATACAACGGATACCAATGTTTATGTTTACACGCATTAAACAGAACAACTTGGGTATCACATTTCCTAACTTGGAAATAGCCTTAAGGATCTTCCTCACCTTACCAATCACGAACTGTACTGCTGAAAGAGGATTTTCTGTACTGACAAGAGTGAAGAAATAGAAAAGGTCTACCCTTTCAGACAGAAAGCTCAACTCTAGTATTAATGTGCTGTGAGAGAGACATCACCTTGAAAACAAATTTTACAGAACTCATTGATAGATTTGCTAAGCTGAAAGCTAGGAAAGAAATAATCATTTAACATTTTTTTGCTTCTAAAAAATCTTGAAGATGTGTTACTAGTATTTTGTGTTTTTTCAACTATTGTAATTTTACATAATTAATTAAATGAAGTAGATTTGCTAAACTGAATGCTAGGAAAAATCTGTAACTTAATTTAAATTTTTGTATTTCTTAAATATTTTGAAGGTATATGACAGTTAGTTGTTTTGGGGTATTGAAATAATATGTATTTAATAGAATTAAATAAAACATTTTTAGTTATTAAAATTGGATGATTTTATTTTCTCCTTAAAATCTGGTGTGGGTGGGGGGCGTCTGAGTTAAGTCTTGCCCAGGGCGCCATTAACCTAAACCCGGGCCCTGCACATAAGTGTAGGTAAAAACTATAGTCCTAACTGTATCAAAAAGTAATTTCGATTTTTGTGACCAAGTGCCCTTGCGCAATGCAATTTACGTGCGACAATCTTATTTCGTACACTGCCATCCATCTGTCAGAATTATTCTCGTGTGTATATAACATCGTTGAATGACCGCGATCGCACTGCTAATTGTGATAACGAATGTGCTTATTTTGCAAAAATTCAATGAATCTGGGATCTGTTGGGAATATGCCGAATTAATGTTAGCTACGACACTGTTACACTGGAATAGTTAAACGTAACTGAGGTTGTATAAGATTCTGTATCTAATGTGTCGTATAACGTGTTACTTATGAAGCTGTTGAGACTTTCTGGTTTACATTTAGGCAGAGAGAGTGAGTGAGAGAGAAAGACAGACATCGTGTGATAAGAAATACCGTTTATAGTACGATAGCCAAAACACAGGATGTTTACTGCAGGTGGCTTCTGAGAAAGTCCTTGAAAATAATGAACGAATAAGTCAGTGGTGGGGGGACCAAAGTGTATAAAATAATTATACAGCCCAATTCTACATCATTGACTCATCAATTCTTACACCTGAATACAGAGTAACAATTGGAGCGACCTGTTAAAGGTTTAGGATCTTCTGTTGCGCAATTGATGTGTATAACTGAAGAAAACTGTTGTGTTAGAATTGGAGGTTATTGTTATGAATGTATAAACAAAAAATGTGGTACTTTTCTTATGCGGTTTTTATCACTGAATCTGATGGTGGTAAAATAAAATGCCTCTGATAATTAGTACTTTTTATATAGTGGGGTCGAAAAAATTCAAGAATTGATGCCTCCTGTAACATGATGGTGAACTGATGGGAAGATACGTTTATATATATATATTATATAACTTACCAAATCCCATAGATTTTGGGTTATATGTAGAAAGTTTTAAAAATCAAGTATAAAATAAATTTAAATCGAGAGAACCATATCTCGCGCTGTAGCGAGCATTCCAAACAATTGTAAACGCACAGCGGATATGTTCCGTTGGCGTTATGTAACCACGCACACGCACCGTTATAAATTAGGGACACGCCCTAACTTTAAAACATTTATATTTCGGAAACGAATAAATATAGGCAAAATCCAAAATAGCCAAAATGTTTACCGAAATATTAAGAATACGGTGTGCGAATTTCATTAAATATAATTAAATAGTTAATGAGCTATTTCATTTTATTTAAATAACTTCTATAGTAAGTGAGCTAGGGAGTTCAAATTTGGATATGTTATAATTGTAAAAATTACGAATCAAATGTATATGTTAGATTAAGGATAACTTGGCTTGCAGCCAAGATAATCGCAATACAAATTGCAACCGAACATCCGACCAACAATTGGTTCCGGTGTATTCCAGAATATTAAAAATAATAATAATTCTCGGACTGTGGGAATTATTTTTCGTTCTCGCGGAATGAGGTGACTAAGTTTTAAGTAGAAGGGAGAATGTTTCAGCCAATCAGATCATTCTAAAAATTTTGAACAACCGTTGATTTCGGGCTGAACGCTCTTCACTCTTCTGTTGGCGATCAAGCTGTCTACACACACACTCTCTTCTGTTAACGTTCACGCAGTCAACACATACTCTTCAATCAGGACTTAAACAGTGAACACACACACACACTTCTGTAAAGTATCAACTTGAGAACAACATAGACACTCTTCTACAACGACTGGACCGTGACGACGTCTACGTACGATATTCTTATTCATCAACAAATAAGCGTACAGCGCAATACACCCAAACTGTTGGCGTACGCATATAAGAGATCGACAATATACTACGAGAAGTCACGTCCAGACAACAACAGAGCGAGGCCGTCTAAATCGTGGTACGAGCTGAAGAACTGACGACGCAGAGCTACACCCGAGACGAGGTATACACACACACACACAGTGCAGAGTATCCGGATCGAGGGCCTGAAGCAGTTGCAGCAGTTAAACCACTGACGTTAAATCCATCAACAGTTGCTGAAGGAACCGAGTTGCTGATCCCTGAACTCTTCGTTGGAACCCAGGACGCAGCGGAAATCATCGCCACTAGCTGATTGGACTAGGACATCGAGGGACCCCAGACGACATCTTCGAGAACTTCAGTACCAGGAAAGTCAAAATCATTTATAAATTTTTATATAAAAAAACCATTTTCTTTCTTTTGTTAAATCAATTGTAAAGTCAATTTCATTCAGATGCCTATAAAAACAGAGACTCTAAGTTAATAAGAACTACAATATTGTGATAATCTGTAGAACAAGTATAAGTTAATTAAGAAGAAATAGATAAGAAGTAGAGTAGATAAAAAGCGCTATACAAATCTTAATATTAAATCACTTAAGAAACTTATACTGCAGTATACGTGAAACCAATCACAAAGTAAATAAAAAGCACGTAGAACAAGATTCACGGCTAATTTATTTAAGAGTATTTTAAAAGCATTCTGAAATAGTAAACTCAATATTAAAATCTTGAAAAATCATTAATTAAATTATTTAAATAATTAACTTTGAAGGTAATAATAAACAAGTTCGAATAAATTCATATTTATAAGCTTTCCTTCTGAAAGCTAATATTCATTCTAAAAACATTGATCAAATTACTCATTACTCTTTAGTACGTAAAAATTACATTAGGTATAAGTTTTTCATTTTATGTGCTATTAGAATAATAAACCCCAATTTTATACCCGACACTGTTTTGTTATTGTTGTACTCCAAAATCTACCAACATCACAAAACTATTCACAATAATTATAACGATTCACTTTGTGCTTGTACTTTTGAATTAATCTACTTGCAAATTCAAATCACAAATTCCTACGGCCCTAGTCGGAAGAAGAAGACGCAAGAACGCACAGCAGGTAGGTCAGTTCACACACACCATAACAGTAAAGTTATAAATGTCGCCCTGAACTTGGGGCTTCCCGAAGTTAACAAAGTTTGATTAGTAATAATATATATATTTTTTTCTATATAAGTAACTCGACGTTTCTTGCAGTAATTATATAAATTTGTGATGTTATTCAATTTCTTTCTTCTTCAAGTAGTATAATTCGTATATTCTTAAAAAAAAAATATACAAATTATACTACTTGCAGAAGAAAGAAATTGAATAACGTCACAAATTATATATATATATATATATATATATTCAATCACTATCTGCTACAGTTCGTTTCTTGATGTATATAAAATATTTAAAATTTATATTTACTTTACCTCAAGATGTTAGTTTTCCTTATTTGGAACATGTTTCGAGAACCATCGTGTTTTGAGGATGGTTCTCAAAACGTGTTCCAAATAAGGAAAAATAACAACTTGAGGTAAAGTAAATATAAATTTTAAATGTTATATATATATATATATATATATTGCAACGTTACAAGTATTTCAAAAAATTACACAAATACATTACCATGTACTCAACGCAACTATGAAGTGTATTACACCGGCCAGGTCGCAGGATTTTTTTAATTCTCGTTGCGTCAAGTATATGTAGTTGCACAATAATAAAATAATTTTCAAAGAGGAGTTGATGATATGAAATAATTAATTATAACCGTTTCAAAATAATCATTCTATGATTTATTAATATTACTCGAAAATATCCAAATATTAAAATTTAGAATTATAAAAATAAAAAAATATTCTCTTTTATAAGTTTACAAAAATACAATATAACCTTCTATGCTGTTCATGACATATAAAAATAAACAACCATATAATCTTACTAGCTAAACAGACATGTTAAACAAATTACCTAAACACTTTTTATTTCAGTGTGTCTGAATTTGATTCCAATTTTAAATAATAATAGCGACTCATTTACGAACAAAAATAATATTAAATCTCAAGAATAAACTAATTATTGCTATAAACAAAATAAAAAATATAACATTTACTTCCAACCTACTATTTATTTGTGCTGACACACCCAAATTTTAACATACAACAGAAGATTAGTATTTTTAAATTTTCTTGTTAAATTAAATTATTTTCTTTAACAACCATTTAAATTTATGTACAGTGATTATATTTAAAACTTTAAGTCTTTACTGTTCATATATAAGTTTCTTTTTAATAGTTCTTTTCACAAACAATAATATAATTGTTTATTCATCACCTGCGTACTGCCGACTTTACCGTTGCGCGTGTGTGTGTGTTGTAACTAAACGTTTATCTTCCTTATCTGGTCTGCTTCCTTTTGTTTTAAGCCCCATTGTTGGGCTAGCCAATTTGTAACTAAACGTTCGTAATGTGTGTTACAAAAATATATAAATATGTGTTAGTGTAGACATAAAAATTGTTTATTAAAAAAAATTTTTAATTAAACTTTTTTAAATTAATTAATTAAGAACAATTAATTAATTAAGTTTCGTGGTGTTCCGAAACGTTTATCACTTAATTTAAATGTTTTATAGGCTTTTGGGTATTTGTTAAAAATCTCCAGCCACTTATAGGATTGTCTCCAATAGCAATCGATCCTCGTTTATTTTCGGTTTGGAGGTTATCTTCCTTCTGGTGGTGAGATTCTTGTAGTAATTTCTTATTAAATTAAGGTATTGTGTTTATTGTCTATATTTAGAAATGAAAAAACTGTTTAAATATGAAATATATTAATAATTTTATTAACAATTAGGTATTTTGACTCTTGTCGATATGTAAATCGATTCTCAGGGTAAATTGAATTATTACAAATTTTTATATAAAGGTTCTTTGAACAGCTATGTTAGGGAAAGTCAGAGAAATAGGGCAAAGATTGAAAAGTATAACATTACAGGGTAAATTCTGAATTATAACAGTACATATATTCGATTTAAAGTATAGAAATAAGTAAATAGGTTGCGAACCGTCCAACAGGCTGTAGCAGGCTGTGTTGATTTGAGTTGTTGGAAATCAGCAATGGCCGCCGTTGAAGATGGAAATCGTCACTTCGCAGTTTTGATGTTCAAATAAAGATGTTTTCCTTGTGAATTTACGTCCTGGTGTCTGCAAATCTTCCTTCTGATGTTGGTGTAGTGTCTCTGGTTCAGTTTCGGTGTTGTATTCGGAAAATTGGTGTAGTTATAAGTCAGGTTCACTTTTGTCGGTTTGGGCACTTTTTTGGTTAGTGCTTTTTTGGTTTACTGTTTTATTTGGTTTAAATGTTATTTCCACTGGTGTTTTGTGCTGTATAATGTTAGTTCGGTGTTGTTATATGTTTATTTCACTGTGTATGACTTTAAAATTGTTTTTTACTGAAACTCCCGATTTCACTTTCGGATCATTCAATTATTCGCCATTACGGTATTCGTAACTAGGTTAATACGGTTAAATTGCTCGTGTCAAGTGTCCCGTACGATCTTCAATAATTAACTAACTTACTTCCTTCATCTCCGACTAAAACCTTAGCCAAAGCAATATTATTCCTTCCATTGTTCGAATTTTATTTCGCATCCTGTGTATGTATTACATGTATTCCTGTGCATGTAATAAAGTTACATTATATAACTGATTATACTTTGGTTATTCTTCAAATTTATTAGCTAGTTGTTACTTAATTTTATCCTTCAGTTCATTCTGCGTAATTTGATAACAAATAATGCCGTCTTATTAAGTTTTTGATCTAAAATTGATAATTATTCTTCATTTTGTAATTTCTAAGTTTTAAGGTCTAGCTTCCTGTTATTTTCCAAATTCTGCCATTATCAAGTTATATTAATAATTATTAAATCTCATATTGTAATAAAAGGTTTACTTTCTTGCAGGATGTTTATATTCCCTTTCTTTCTTGCAATTAGATGAATTGGTTAAGTTTTAAAATATTATGTTGGGATATATGTCTCCCCTCTCCAAGTTTTTGAGTTCTGTCATTTCAATTTTTATTAATAATTCTGGCTATAATTTTACAAAAACTTTCTTAGTTATATTTCTAATTACATGACTTTGTTTCTGATTCACATTATCTAAATCCCTTCAGTTTAAATATATTTAAGTACTTAGTTTCTCAGTTTTGATGATGTTTAGTTTTTATCGTTTTGGCCTAGATTCCTAACGGTTTTTATATACAAATTTTTATAAATAATACTTATTGAGTTATACCCTATCTGACTTTCATTGACATTGTAACATAAATTAAACATTTTCTTCTTGTAAACAAAATAACAATTATTATGTTTCAAACTATTAACATATAACAAATAATTCCAATTAATAGTTGTCTTTTTAACAAATCAGACATTTTTTATACTCAAATATATACGTAACAAATATCATATATATAGAATGTTTTTCCACTCTAATATCTTAATTAATTATTCACAATCATACCTATAATAAATATTTTACAATTAAAGAATGTTATTGGTTCTGATCTGTTTAAATTTTCTTATTCCTAATACATTTTAAATATCTTATGCTACATAAACAAAACCTTATTTACTATAATCTTATTCTATATTCCTTATATTAAATTTTATTAACAGTTTTTATCTGTTTTAATTGGGTTTTGGGTAATTGTACCCTGTCACTTCACTTTTTTATTCTGTATCTGCCCTTGTTTTATTAATCATTCTAATGAATGTCATTTAAACAGATTGGCAGTTCTTTGCTATAACACATGTATTATATTACCTCTGTACATAAATTAAGTCACTTCAAAGTTGTATTATTTCATTATTTACATAGTTTGTAAATACCAATAATGAAACATAAGGTTCATTTTTTATAATACTAAAACTTGCACTGGTTCTCTTTACATTCCTTGATTCTATTTCTAAATGGTTTTATAGTCTTACTAAAATCAAGAGATCTATTTGTAGATTACAATGAAGATTTATTCTTTGGTATCATATTATTATTTCACCTTGGTCCACTTTCAACTCTTACTCTAAACACTTTTTTGTCTTATATCTATTGAACATGTGGATTTTTGCATTAATACTTTGTTATACTTTTTTATTATTATAATTTTTATTTATTTTGGGGTATGGGTGTTTTTTAAAAGAGCATTCCTTCTTCTTGTGGATGTTGTCTTCTTCTTGTTTCTTCATTGATGTCTTCTTTTCTTCTGGTTTCTTATAATTGTATCTTCTTCTGGATGTCATCGGGTTTTCGGGTTTCTTCTTCACCTACTCTTCTTGTTTCATACAACAGATTTCCTTCTCTTTGTTGTGTTTAGTTATTTTCTGGGTATCTTCCTTGTCTACTCCTAACCTTCGTTGTGGGTTTAGTTATGTTCTGGGTTTCTTCCTTGTCTACTCCTTACCTTCGTTGTGGGTTTAGTTATGTTCTGGGTTTCTTCATTTCCTACTCCTTACCTTCCTGGGTATTACATTTTTTCACCTTTAGTTATTAAAATTGGTTTTGATGATTCACCACTTGTAACCTTTATTTTATATGAACTTATATTTTAAATCAATGATTGTACTGCACGGTTGTTCTGAATTAATTCTTTATTATATTGCTTTCTTCAGATTTAAAAATGTTATTATATTATTTTAATGATCAATTCGCCATTTATTTTTATGGGCTTATCTGTCATGCTACAGTGTGTGTCCTGAATCCTGAGAATTTGATGATGATGATTATGCTGATGCTGTGTTCTCTGTCTCTATGGTTTATTGTTTATGGTTTATGGTCTATGGTTTATGGTTTATTGCAGCGTGACGTTGTGTGAAGATATCTTGAGTCTCTCTCTGAGATCGCCCCAAAATTGCCGGTGGTAATCTGACAAGTCCAGGACTGTTTTCGACCTGTTAGATATTGTCACTTTGTGCAAAGCGTCCTTTTAATTACAAATCAGTTTTTGTTTCATTTTCGCGATTTCGTAAACATACTCGTAGCACGATCGATATCATCGTTTGCGTAAATTTTTTCTGGCCACTCGCATATAACACACATATTAATTACTATTTAATTACACTAGTAATTAACATTAAGTTACCTGGCGTCTTTATTATTGCAAATTTCTGCAATAGTTTTTCATCACTATATTCGTTAAACATTCCTTAATTTAATGGTGTTTTTATAATTGGGGTAAGACTTTGTTCACAGGTTTAAATTGTATTAATTAGTTTATTTTTATCCGGTTAAAACCTGAGTACAGACATACGCATCACCCCATCGTTGCCTGTACTAGCTTGCTTTCACACACACAAACACACAAGTGCTGTATTCACTCGCGGGGCAAGTGTACGCTTTCTGACAATTCTTAACCTGCATAATATTGTTAAAAACTGTTCATCATATATTTTCTATGCTAAATATTTACAAACATACCGCCCTGGGCAAATATGCAAATATATGTATTGTTGCAATATATATATAACTATCGAAACATGTGTAATTTACAAAATAAAATATATTCTTCTAAAAAGTTGTATTATTAATAATAATATAAAATATATAACAAGAAAAATTTGAACATTTAGGAATACATTATAAACAATAATTATTCTATAAATAATAATTATTCTTAAAGTAAATATTATCTTATTAAAATATTAATAGCAAACATTCAATTTTTAATTAACGAAGTTAATATTATTTTACAGTTGATTTGCTATGAGTTAAATTTTTAGTAATAATTCAAAGTCAGACGCCCAAGCAATTTAAAAGAATTTTATATTATATTCATACTATAACAATACATATAATTTACCAAATTTAATGCAATTTAAATTTGTGGAGCCCCCGTTCTTTGCGACGCCAAAATGTGACAAATTAACCTTCTTGTGATATTTAATCTGTACATTAATTTAACTCATACACTTTATATAACATTCCTATAAGGGCGTGTATATGTATTTGGGGTTCAGGTGTATCTGTAATAATAACTCTATGTAACTTGTAAAGGTATTTCAAATTTATTTAGTAATAATGAAATTGTGCGCAATGCACTTGATTCGACTTAAAAACATTCATTAGTGCTTTGTTACTATGCCGTAAGGCTTACGCTGTATACATCCTTAGTGACTAAATATTCTATTCTAATAATTACTTTATTAAAAATATCATTTCCTGACTACTCAGTCAATTAGTGTGCTTATAAATATCAGTGCTTAAATATCTTTTTTAGATATTGTAACGAAATTCAAAATATTAATAGCTACTGAATTTATCTTTGTTTTTCAGTACTGATTTATAAAACTCTAATTTTTCCTTAAATGCTTTGCATTCTTTCTATTTCAATACTAATTTGAGCTCTTGTTTACGTTAATCTTACTTCAATAATATCTACCATTTTAACTCTATATTTACAAGAAATATTGGCTCTTAACTTTAAAGTAAAACAAGAATGTCTTTAATTGTCTTTGAGTTAACTGTTCGATTAAGAGATAAATAAGTTGTTTATCACCTTATTGTTGTCAATCATACTCAATCGCAATCGATCCATCTGTAATCGTCCTCGTCTCGAACTCCAGCATCAATTCCTCTTGTCCAGCGTCGCTTCTCTTGTCCAGCGTCGTTTCCAGACTTCAGTAATGTTCCTCTTGTCCAGCGCAGTCGCCTCTAGACTCCAGCGTCGTTCCTCTTGTCCAGCGTAGTCGCCTCTAGACTCCAGCGTCGTCTCGCTCTCTGGAACTAAGTCGTCAGCTCTCTCGCTCTCCGGAACTTCATGTTACTTCTTCTCGTGCTGTTTCGGACGTCAGTTGATCATCTTATATGGATTTTCTTCTCGTGTAATTCTGTTATTATTTAAAAGTGATTGTATTTACAACTTAGTTACATAGTTGTATGTAACTGGAAGAATGAAACTATTTACAAAAAATAAATACTCCGTGCGTACGGACAGAAGCTCCCGCTGCAACTGTGGGTGATCAAAAAAGATACAACTGTAGCGTGTGTGTCCTATTTATACCCACGTCTTGGTTAACACCTGCAGTTGTACGAAATCGACATGTCTGAAATTGTCTCTGGGTTTTGTTCCCCCACTCCTCGTCAATTTCGCTATTTCTTATATTTCTGCGAATTGCAGAGTCCTGTGAGTATACTCTTATACACATCTTATACTATTTTCACTACACATGTTCACTGTACTTTTGGACATTGTAACTTAACCCTTGCAATCTGTACACAGTTATTTCGCCACTACACTCGTACGGTGTGTCCCTTTCACGTGGTTTTCGTACACAGTATGTAGTTAATTTTATTACAATTTATTGTGTTTTTGGATTTTACTCCTTATTTATATTTTATGAATAATTACGGAAAAACAGTAATTACGCAATTATTCATACTGGGGTGGCAAACTCGCCTGCACAGACCTACGTCACACACACATGCAAAATACTGTTGTACACACTTTCAGTTACATCTGTGTGTGTGTACAAGTCGATTCAGGTCGTAACACCTGTCCATATTTTTGTCTGAGCCAAGCTTGCAATCCCTGACATGCTTACTGCTAATACATTATTAATTATTTTACAATTTATTATGTATATTTACATTTTTATATTCAATTCTCAGTACAGCACTTATCTGTACTGTCGCATTATTCCTCTGCCTGGTAACAAAAAAATTTAATAAATTTATTTATTATTATTATTATTTTTATTTTTTTTTTTACTAGACAGTCACCTTCCTCTCTCTTATATAATTACTTTTTTATTTTTTTTTTACAATTGTATGTAAAAAAAATATAACAAATAATAATGAATAGTATTCGTCATTTCACCCTTAATTGGAGTGTACACATTACGTCTTCCCTCCCCTCTTCACGCGCTCACTGCTCGTGACCTTGTAGGGTGGCTTCAACAACAGCTGATCTGACTTGTTTCATTGACCTCATTACTTTTCTGTGTAAAACTTCCTAAATGACGTTGCGTGGAGTTTACCAAGTTCTTTCTTCTTTATCTCATCATATACAATGAAAAGTGTGTTGTCCTACTCGCTGTCTTAACGTATATGGTCCATTTTAAAGTCTGAAGAATTTCTTCGCTGTATTCTCGCTTCTTTTCTCAACAGGATTTGCTTTGAGTAGTACACTCTCTCCTACATTAAATTGTTGTAGTTTGTGAGTTAGGTTAAATCTCTCTACTCTCTTGTTACATCTTCCTATTATCCGTTGCTTTGCATATTCAATTTTTACACTTATTGGTACAGGTACATTCTGGTTATTAGGTTTTTGTATATACTTGGTCCAAAATCTGTTTGGCTTCTTATCTTCTTCCAATTCTATTGGAGTATATCCTGTTGCTTCACTATAATTTTCGTTGATGGCCTTCTCAAGAAATGGTAGATATTCTGCCCGTTTATTGTGTTGATCATGGCAGTATATTCGTACATATTTACCTAATTCCTTGTTAGCTCTCTCAGCAAGGTTTCCTTGAGGATGTCTCATGGATGTGAGTACAGGTTGTATTCCATTTTCCCTTAACGTTCTCTCCCATTTTTCACTCTGGAATTGTACACCTTGGTCACTGAGTACCTTCTTCATTTCTCCATATGTCGGAATATATTTCTGCAGTAGTATCTTTAGAACAACTTTGGTTGTGGGTCGCATAATTGGGTACAGTCGGACTGCCTTGGAAAACACATCGATACATACCAATATGTGCTTCACACCTCGACTTGATCGTGGTAGTGGTCCCAGAAAATCCACTGCAATTAGCTCTCCCTTGTTCTCCTTCTGGATGCTCTTCATTTCTACGTATGTGTGTAAATTTGGTCCTTTCGCAGTTTGACACTCATAACACTTCTTTACCTCCTTCTTTATTTTTCGATACATATTATTAATTGTAAAATCCTCTCGTAGACTCAGATAACATTTCAGAGCGGCAGCATGTGCTGGTTGAATTAATATCCGTAACATGTCGTTCGTTAGTACTATCTTCCAGTCTTGTCTTACTAACCTGAAAAGAATTCCATTAAGTACCTTATAATGATTTGGTAGCTGTTCTTGGCCCTTCATTTCTCTTATTGTCACGTCCAAATCTTGTTGTTGTGCTAAATTTTTCAGCATTTGTTTTACTTCATCATTCTCTTTAAATTTAATTGATAACAATCGTACTTCTTTCTTTTCGCTCTCATAGACTTCTTCACATTCTTCTTTGATGTAACGGCTTAGTGTATCAGCTATCATATTGTCTTTACCTTTACAGTATTTAATGGTGAATGAGTATTCGCCAATGGCTAAAATCCATCTTAATAATCTGGCATTTGTTACTTTGCATTTCAATAGAAATGATAATGCTTGGTGGTCAGTATGTATCTCAAAATGAGTACCATAAACATAATATCTGAATTGCTTAAGAGCGTACACTACAGCAAGTATTTCTTTTTCTGATGTGGAGTAGTGTTTTTCAGCTCCTTTGAAGACTCTACTGGCGTAGGCGATAACTCGGTGCTCTCCCGTAGTTTCTTGTTGATACAGTACACTTCCTACTGCGTAGTCACTGGCATCGGAGTAGATTACGAATTTTCCTTCTCGTTGACGATGATGTAACATAATATTTTTGATGAATAACTCTTTCACTTGGTTAAAGGCATTTTGGTGTTTCTTCTCCCATTTCCATTTCTGTCCTTTCTTCGTCAGCTCTAGTAGCGGTTGCGTATACTTTGCATATAACGGTGAGAATCTTCTGTAGTATCCTGTTAGTCCTAAGAATGCTCTTAACCCTTTGAGATTTCCGGGTATAGGGAAATTAGTTATGCTGGAAATTTTGATAGGATCGGGTTGAATACCAGAGGAGGAAATAATGTGACCTAGGAATTGGATAGAGGATTTGATAAATTCACATTTGTCTAGGTTAAGGGATATGTTCGCTTGCCTAAACTTGTGGAATATCGTGCTTAGATGTTTTATATGTTTGCCTAACGTTTTAGATACAACTAAGATATCTTCTACAAATACCATGGTGTAGGGTTCCACCTCAGGTCCTAGGGCTCTTTCTAGACACTTTACGATGGCTGCCAAACTCGTGCTTAATCCGAAGGGTACTACCCTGTGTTGGTAGCATTTATTTTTATACAGGAAAGCGGTGTACTTTCTATTCTCTTCACGAATTGGAATCTACCAGAAACTTGAGCGTAAATCTAGCTTCGTCAGATACCTCGCTCCTTCACACTTAGTAAATAATTCGTCCGCAGTTGGCGCACAGTCATACTCCTTTAATACAATGCTGTTCAGCTCCCTCATGTCAAGTCATAGACGTATCTCACCACTTTTCTTCTTCACTATCACTAGAAGATTCATGAAGTTGCTGTTCGATCGCTCTATGACTCCATTTTCAATCATGCGCCGAATTTCCAGTTCAACCTCTTCCTCATATCGCATTGGGATAGGGTACGTCCTCCTAATGACTTTCGTAGGGTCTGACACAACTATAGAGTGCTCGTATACTGTCGTCTGCGTCGGTACTTCACTAAATACATCACTGTATTCTTCTATTAATTTATGCAGTTTATCTTCTTCCTGTGTCGTCATTCCTTCATCACATGTCGAGTTGGACCATACTGTATTTGTGGCTTGTACAAAGTAATAGGCATTTCACTTACCTTGCACTCTTCTTCCTCGCTATTCATATTTAATTCATATTGTACATTTTTATAATTACACACAATTGTATTATCATTAACATTAATCTTAGAATTTATTGCATTTAGTATATAGATACCTAAAATTCCATCATAAATCATTTTATGCATAATTATCATGGGGTGTTCTAATTCTAGATTTTTATATGTTAGAGTTACATATGCTTGTTGTTTAACTCTTTCTTTTTTATTGGTAGCTGTTGTGATATTTAAATTATTTACGGGCAAAATTGCAGTATTTTTAAAATATTTCTTATTGCGTTGAACCCATGCAGCGTTAAGAACTGACAGCTGGCTGCCGGTGTCAACTAGCATCCGTATTTTACACCTGTTTATGCTCACAGACACAATAGGACATTGTGTTTGTTGTTCGTCTTGCTTTATATCCTGTTCGGTGCTTAATAAGTCCTCCCTAATATCGCAGGGGTATATGTTGTTTATTTTATGAGTTTGCTTCCGTTTATTCAGTCATTGTGATGCTTTTGATGTAGACGGCTGACTGTGGAACGTTACGGTCTCCATCTCATTCATTTTCTCGCTATCTCTCTTCAATTATTTTCTCGTCGTACCTTCGTACTGCGGCAACGCGTTTTTCAGCTGGTTTTGAAAACTGTTTACGATTGAACGACCATACAACGTCTCCTTGTCGTTTAGCTGTATTTATTCGTTCAGTCTCTGTAGCTGTGGGCGTTGTAGTGTTGTATATTGGTGGCGAATAATTTATTTTGTAATTATCACGGGGCGGTGTAGTGTTTTGTATTGCTTTCTTGTCATCTCTATGATAATTATAGTGGTGATTTGCGTGTTTTTGTTCCCAGTATTGTGTGTTCTTACATTTATTGATATTCTCCGACTGTGTCACAAGGATTAAAAATTCTTCTATGGTTTTAATTCCTTGCGTATAAACTGCTAACTGGATATCTCGCTGAAAATGGTAAGATAACTTTGAAATAATTTCATATTCTGAGAATTTAGGTTTAAGATGCTTTACACGTTCTATTTGCGTAATTGTGTATTGTTCAATACTCTGCTGTCCTTGTGCATTGAACTTTCCATATTCGAGTTGATCCCGTACTTGTCGTTGGGTATGTAAATTCCAGTATCGGTTCTCGAATGCCTCACGAATCTGCTGATATGTACTGACGTTATCTCTAATAATAGAGTACCATTGGCTGGCTGAATCTCTAAGATATCGCGTGACGAAGTCTATCTTCTCGTCGTCATTTATTGCACCGCCAATCTTCTCTAATTCCTTCTCTACTATAGCTAGGAATTCCATACTGTTCTCTCCTTTACCACCTGAGAACTTAAGTCTGCTTCTTTCTTCCATTGGTGTAGGAAACATGGTCATTTGGTTCTGTCGTCTTCTCAACTCACCTCGTAGCCGATTCATTTCCTCTTGAATTTCTTCTTTCATAAGTGATACGTCTCCCGAACGGTCCTTCGTAGTTTCTTCAATTCTATTCTCAATGACTACAGTACGTGTTTCTATTTCTCTAAGTTTACTGGTATTTGCTCGCGACATATTATTAATAGTTTGAATTTTATCATCCTGCTCTCGCGTTATAGTATTTAAAGTATCATTTAAATTATCCTTTATTTGTTTATGCGATCCTTTTAAATCTTTTCTCCACTCGAGACGTAATTATTTTTGTTTATTTTCAATCCGTATAACTTGCTCATGTAAGGCTTGTTTAAAATTATCCTCAAAAGTATCAATACGTATGTTGGTGTCACCAATTTTTTCGGTTAACTGTGCATTACTGTCAATTATACTTTGTTTTATTTTAAGATTATCAATTTTTAACTCTTCTAGCTCTCCGGATATTTATGGTGTCTTGTTTAAAATTTTCAGCTTGTTCTTCTAATGGTTTCTTATTAGATTCTTTTAATTCGTCTATTTTAGCACTTATATTTTCTGTTTGTTTTGTGCTTGTCTCATCTACCCAAGCACTCATCATCGTTTGAAACGCCTCTATGTCCAAATTTCCTGGGGTCGTCATGTTGAAGTATTATTTAAATATTTAGTAGTTATTCTTTAACAATTATTATTGCTAACCGTTCCCTATGTATTTATTTATTTCTTTATTTTTATTAAGAGTTATTATTAATACTCATTACAGTTACACCTGTTACATAGACAAACAATATTATTTGTGGGCGCCAGCTGTGTTATTCCACAACAATTAACCTAATATTCAGTTAATGTTTAATATAAATAATTATTATTACATACAATATATTTTTCATTTAACAAACCCTTATTTTTAGAGCAACCATTTAGCTAAAAAAAAATTTTAATAGTTAACTGGTGGGGATCATGCCACACGTTCATGGGCGACAAAATTATATAACAATACATATAATTTACCAAATTTAATGCAATTTAAATTTGTGGAGCCCCCGTTCTTTGGGACGCCAAAATGTGACAAATTAACTTTCTTGTGAGATTTAATCTGTACCTTAATTTAACTCATACACTTTATATAACATTCCTATAATGGCGTGTATGTGTATTTGGGGTTGAGGTGTATCTGTAATAATAACTCTATGTAACTTGTAACGGTATTTCAAATTTATTTAGTAATAATGAAATTGTGCGTAATGCACTTGATTCGACTTAAAAACATTCATTATTGCTTTGTTACTATGCCGTAAGGCTTACGCTGTATACATCCTTAGTGACTAAATATTCTATTCTAATAATTACTTTATTAAAAATATCATTTCCTGACTACTCAGTCAATTAGTGTGTTTATAAATATCAATGCTTAAATATCTTTTTTAGATATTGTAACGAAATTCAAAATATTAATAGCTACTGAATTTATCTTTCTTTTTCAGTACTGATTTATAAAACTCTAATTTTTCCTTAAATGCTTTGCATTCTTTCTATTTCAATACTAATTTGAGCTCTTGTTTACGTTAATCTTACTTCAATAATATCTACCATTTTAACTCTATATTTACAAGAAACATTGGCTCTTAACTTTAAAGTAAAACAAGAATGTCTTTAATTGTCTTTGAGTTAATTGTTCGATTAAGAGATAAATAAGTTGTTTATCACCTTATTGTTGTCAATCATACTCAATCGCAATCGATCCATCTGTAATCGTCCTCGTCTCGAACTCCAGCATCAATTCCTCTTGTCCAGCGTCGCTTCTCTTGTCCAGCGTCGTTTCCAGACTTCAGTAATGTTCCTCTTGTCCAGCGCAGTCGCCTCTAGACTCCAGCGTCGTTCCTCTTGTCCAGCGTAGTCGCCTCTAGACTCCAGCGTCGTCTCGCTCTCTGGAACTAAGTCGTCAGCTCTCTCGCTCTCCGGAACTTCATGTTACTTCTTCTCGTGCTGTTTCGGACGTCAGTTGATCATCTTATATGGATTTTCTTCTCGTGTAATTCTGTTATTATTTAAAAGTGATTGTATTTACAACTTAGTTACATAGTTGTATGTAACTGGAAAAATGAAACTATTTACAAAAAATAAATACTCCGTGCGTACGGACAGAAGCTCCCGCTGCAACTGTGGGTGATCAAAAAAGATACAACTGTAGCGTGTGTGTCCTATTTATACCCACGTCTTGGTTAACACCTGCAGTTGTACGAAATCGACATGTCTGAAATTGTCTCTGGGTTTTGTTCCCCCACTCCTCGTCAATTTCGCTATTTCTTATATTTCTGCGAATTGCAGAGTCCTGTGAGTATACTCTTATACACATCTTATAACTATTTTCACTACACATGTTCACTGTACTTTTGGACATTGTAACTTAACCCTTGCAATCTGTACACAGTTACTTCGCCACTACACTCGTACGGTGTGTCCCTTTCACGTGGTTTTCGTACACAGTATGTAGTTAATTTTATTACAATTTATTGTGTTTTTGGATTTTGCTCTTTATTTATATTTTATGAATAATTACGGAAAAACAGTAATTACGCAATTATTCATACTGGGGTGGCAAACTCGCCTGCATAGACCTACGTCACACACACATGCAAAATACTGTTGTACACACTTTCAGTTACATCTGTGTGTGTGTACAAGTCGATTCAGGTCGTAACACCTGTCCATATTTTTGTCTGAGCCAAGCTTGCAATCCCTGACATGCTTACAGCTAATACATTATTAATTATCTTACAATTTATTATCTATCTTTTCATTTTTATATTCAATGCTCATTACAGCACTTATCTGTATTGTCGCAATATATATTGCGACAACTCAAATTACTAACAGCTGGGCTGGTGTCCTGACAGCTGGGCGGGTGTCCTGTAACAGCTGGGCTGGTGTCCTGACAGCTGGGCTGGTGTCCTGTAATTCCCACGATGAATCTGACGCTTCGCACACACAACGGTACTACGGATCTTATTACTTGTAAAATTAATATAGAGTTTATGACCAAGTAATATCTCAGGTGACAGTGAGTTTAATCAAATAACGGTATATTGAACTTATACCACTCCGGCTTCTTCAAGTGTTCACGCGAATACCAAGGTCTACCGCGATCAGCAGACCACCCTATGAGGAAATCTTGCACTAACACGGAAACGTCTTGATGGAACAACTTACTATTGCGTAACTATTAATGATACTGACACTGCGGAAAATCTCACACAGTGATACAGTTACACTCACTTATTACACACGTAATACAACAATACTATTATCGTGTGTAAAGAGTTAATATTCAACCGTTCTGCGTCACACGCGTTACTATCCCCGAATAGTCTTTACAGATTCCTGCAAGCGACAGAATCTTGAACAAGAATTGTATGTACCGTTCGCGGTAGCAGCAGTGAAGAACTGCCTGTAATTATACGCGCAATGCGTTAAAACAATACTGTGTGCAGATGTACTACACACACAGTTCTGAGTCTTCCCGTTTCACTAACGACGAACAGTTTTTACAACACCTTGCAAGCGGTAGAATCTTGTACAAGGGGTGCACGTCCCGTTCGCGGTAGATGGCGTAGAAGAACTGTCGTAATTATACGCGCAATGCGTTAAAACAATACTGTGTGCAGATGTACTACACACACAGTTCTGAATCTTCCCGTTTCACTAACGACGAATAGTTTTGACAGCACCTTGCAAGCGGTAGAATCTTGTACAAGGAGTGCACGTCCCGTTCGCGGTAGATGGCGTAGAAGAACTGTCGTAATTATACGCGCAATGCGTTAAAACAATACTGTGTGCAGATGTACTACACACACAGTTCTGAGTCTTCCCGTTTCACTAACGACGAATAGTTTTTACAACACCTTGCAAGGGGTAGAATCTTGTACAAGGAGTGCACGTCCCGTTCGCGGTAGATGGCGTAGAAGAACTGCCTGTGTAACGACAGGCTTAAGAAAATTTCCAACCACCACTCAGCATTCTATTGGTGGATGGAAGTCACATGGTTAGTACACCGTGACATGCACTTTTCATGCAGTAAAGTGCATTTACTTTGTAACAGCATGCATAGCGGTAATCAGAATACCCTTATCTCATGCATAACTGCATACTTTACTAATATCATATATGAACGTAATAGTCAGAAATATACAGGGATTGTAGCAATACATATGTCTATGTTCAGTACAATGTCAAACACAATGATAATCAATTCACGCACAGCCCGGGAAACGTTTACCACTCGCGCACGCGCGCACATTTCCACAAACACAGTACATGAATAACAATAAATAAATAATGCACAGTTTTACTAAACTAAACCCTTATCCTTACTAAATACAACTGATAACATAACCAAACTTAACCATCTACCAATATAACATGAATGTCCATAGTCTGTGTAATATATGAGCTTGCCCCGCATATCATGATCCTGTGATTCGTTGCAGGATTAACCCCTTTCCCGCATAAAAAAAAAATTTTTTTTTTTTTTAGTTAACTAACAAAAAAAAAAATAAAAATTTTTTTTTTCGATGTAACCAAAACAATTTCCTAATCCTGAAACAATAATACTAATACCTTCACACTAAAATCAAATAAACATCCTCAAATCAATACTAACATTCACTAACTGTCACTTTGACAGAAGCACCAAATCAAAGACACGTGGTAACCTTAAACCAAAAAAAACACACATGTTCTTGACAAGCAGATAAACGAAATTTTATGCAGGGTCACAAAGTACACAGACGGCATTCCTTATTTTAACTAGATTATTGTTCATTCATAGAGTCATCTTACATATAACATTTAAACCTGAACATAATAATAACATATAATATTTAAATAGCTACACATTCTTACCCCTATTTCCTGACATTTATTTCTGAGTTTTCTTTTCTTTTTTTTTGTAAAAAATCTCCGTTTTTAAACGCACGCGTTTACTTGGAAATGTAGATTTGCATTTGTTTAGTATACGCCGTATTTGCTTTATCTCGCAACCCCTGAACTGAAACTTGCGGGTTAGTGTGTTATTCGTTATCTTATCTTTCGAGCGTCCTAGTCTGATAAGGTGCTCTACACTATCGACTTTACCTCGTAATGTATTGTTTGGAAATCCAACTGGCAGTTTATTCAATTCGTCGACTTCCAATATAATATTATGTCCGAGTTTTCTAACTCCAAGTACGGTCGCATCAATTCTCGTATCCTGTACGTATTCTGTTTTAAGTGCCTGTTTTTCAATTATCTGCGACTCATACGTTGCTGATTTTATCCTTGTGTGACATACCGGCAGAATCGGCCTTTGTATAAAGTGGGTTTTACACCTCTTTAGTAACTGCTCGTCCAACAGCGATATTTGTGTGCCGCTGTCACACAATATCTCGTCAACATAACCACTAATTTTTGCTTCGACCACAAGATCGGTGCCATTTTCAATACTAATACTACCCTACTACTACTATCATTACTATATACTAAACTGTCTCTCATTCCTGCAGGATATAGGCCAGACATAACAGTTTTACTCTTATAACTAACATTTTTCATAATTGATTGATTGAACTGCTTTTCAACTGAATCATTTTCAGTAACTGTTGCTAATAAGTTGGTATTAAATTGCTGAGTTGTATTTTTATGTTGTTGTGATTGTGGCTGATTTTGTGGTGTTTGAACATGAAACTGATTACGCGGTGGTTCATTATTATTTACCATAATTGTTCTCACCTTATTGTCATCAGTAACATTCACCTCTCCGTCCTCCAAAAACACCTCAGTACCTGCTATAGATTCATCTAGTACCTCATCGTTACGACATGTGTCATAAATACCTGCACCGTTAGTCTCCATACTAGTTTCAGGCTCTACTACTGGTTCGGGAATTTTATGTGTTATGCATACACTGTCCGAATCCGTAATAGCTTCAGATTCTACCATTCGTTCATGGTTATCGTATGCTATATCTGTCACATTATAAACTATCATCTCATCACCGCATTTACCTGAAGTATGTTCTGGACTAATAGTGTCGTTACTAGTAACTTCACTTCCGTTATCTTCACTATAATGGAATGCATAATCTAGATCTCCGACCATATCGAATAATAAAATACTATGCCCTAAGTGAGTTGCTTCATTAATATTACTTTCAATTTCATCCCACAATTTCCGCCTAATGGCTCTACTCTCCTCAGATATGGTTTTATCATCAATCGACATGGCCCTTAAAGATTCTATAACCCCTTTTGCCTTCGACATAGTGATCACAAATTAATTTCAAATTTAGTAAATTTAAATTCACTGATTTATACGCAAAGAAAGTTATTATTATCACCAGATTATTAACGTAGTGTACTCAGTTTATACACACAGAGAACGCAGTTCAAAATATCAACATGTAAATAAACCTTATCTAACACACAACAACTAATAATCTACCTCCAATATACTGATAAAATCTGTTCATATATGACGTACAAGGGAATATGCACAATTGATAAATTACACCCACAGATTATCATATGAACTATACACATACAATTATTACGTTAATTATAATTATACATAGGATTTTACCAGCAAATTTTTTTTTATAGACAAATATATAATAGCGTAAAATTTCCGCTATTTTACGAGCCCCAAGTTGCTAAGCGCCAAATATCTCTATGCGACAACACAAATTGCTAAACTATTGGCGCATAGGATATGATAGTATGTGTATCTCAAATTAAAAGTCTATATTGGAGGGTTTAAGATTATTTATTGCACAAAACACAAGTAATTGTTTATATGGTATATTTGATATGTACAGAATGTAATGTTTGATATAGAGTCTTTCTTTTAAAATGTTAAATACTGTTCATAGACGCAAGACGTGATACGTTACATAAAGAAGATTCCCACGATGATGTTGCTGAAGAGAAGGGCAGGTCTTTGCGGTGTAGTTGGTTCGTCAGGTGCGGCTTATAAATGACAGACGTTTCCCCAGAAACGTTTACAGCTGGGCTGGCGTCCTGTAACAGCTGGGCTGGTGTCCTATAACAGCTGGGCTGGTGTCTTGTAACAGCTGGGCTGATGTCCTATAACAGCTGGGCTGGTGTCCTATAACAGCTGGGCTGGTGTCCTGACAGCTGGGCGGGTGTCCTGTAACAGCTGGGCTGGTGTCCTGACAGCTGGGCTGGTGTCCTGTAATTCCCACGATGAATCTGACGCTTCGCACACACAACGGTACTACGGATCTTATTACTTGTAAAATTAATATAGAGTTTATGACCAAGTAATATCTCAGGTGACAGTGAGTTTAATCAAATAACGGTATATTGAACTTATACCACTCCGGCTTCTTCAATTGTTCACGCGAATACCAAGGTCTACCGCGATCAGCAGACCACCCTATGAGGAAATCTTGCACTAACACGGAAACGTCTTGATGGAACAACTTACTATTGCGTAACTATTAATGATACTGACACTGCGGAAAATCTCACACAGTGATACAGTTACACTCACTTATTACACACGTAATACAACAATACTATTATCGTGTGTAAAGAGTTAATATTCAATCGTTCTGCGTCACACGCGTTACTATCCCCGAATAGTCTTTACAGATTCTTGCAAGCACAGAATCTTGAACAAGAATTGTATGTACCGTTCGCGGTAGCAGCAGTGAAGAACTGCCTGTAATTATACGCGCAATGCGTTAAAACAATACTGTGTGCAGATGTACTACACACACAGTTCTGAGTCTTCCCGTTTCACTAACGACGAATAGTTTTTACAACACCTTGCAAGCGGTAGAATCTTGTACAAGGGGTGCACGTCCCGTTCGCGGTAGATGGCGTAGAAGAACTGTCGTAATTATACGCGCAATGCGTTAAAACAATACTGTGTGCAGATGTACTACACACACAGTTCTGAATCTTCCCGTTTCACTAACGACGAATAGTTTTTACAGCACCTTGCAAGCGGTAGAATCTTGTACAAGGAGTGCACGTCCCGTTCGCGGTAGATGGCGTAGAAGAACTGTCGTAATTATACGCGCAATGCGTTAAAACAATACTGTGTGCAGATGTACTACACACACAGTTCTGAGTCTTCCCGTTTCACTAACGACGAATAGTTTTTACAACACCTTGCAAGCGGTAGAATCTTGTACAAGGGGTGCACGTCCCGTTCGCGGTAGATGGCGTAGAAGAACTGTCGTAATTATACGCGCAATGCGTTAAAACAATACTGTGTGCAGATGTACTACACACACAGTTTTGAATCTTCCCGTTTCACTAACGACGAATAGTTTTTACAGCACCTTGCAAGCGGTAGAATATTGTACAAGGAGTGCACGTCCCGTTCGCGGTAGATGGCGTAGAAGAACTGTCGTAATTATACGCGCAATGCGTTAAAACAATACTGTGTGCAGATGTACTACACACACAGTTCTGAGTCTTCCCGTTTCACTAACGACGAATAGTTTTTACAACACCTTGCAAGCGGTAGAATCTTGTACAAGGAGTACACGTCCCATTCGCGGTAGATGGCGTAGAAGAACTGCCTGTGTAACGACAGGCTTAAGAAAATTTCCAACCACCACTCAGCATTCTATTGGTGGATGGAAGTCACATTGTTAGTACACCGTGACATGCACTTTTCATGCAGTAAAGTGCATTTACTTTGTAACAGCATGCATAGCTGTAATCAGAATACCCTTATCTCATGCATAACTGCATATTTTACTAATATCATATATGAACGTAAATAATAGTCAGAAATATACAGGGATTGTAGCAATACATATGTCTATGTTCAGTACAATGTCAAACACAATGATAATCAATTCACGCACAGCCCGGGAAACGTTTACCACTCGCGCACGCGCGCACATTTCCACAAACACAGTACATGAATAACAATAAATAAATAATGCACAGTTTTACTAAACTAAAACCTTATCCTTACTAAATACAACTGATAACATAACCAAACTTAACCATCTACCAATATAACATGAATGTCCATAGTCTGTGTAATATATGAGCTTGCCCCGCATATCATGATCCTGTGATTCGTTGCAGGATTAACCCCTTTCCCGCATAAAAAAAAAAATAAAAATTTTTTTTTTTCGATGTAGCCAAAACAATTTCCTAATCCTGAAACAATAATACTAATACCTTCACACTAAAATCAAATAAACATCCTCAAATCAATACTAACATTCACTAACTGTCACTTTGACAGAAGCACCAAATCAAAGACACGTGGTAACCTTAAACCAAAACAAACACACATGTTCTTGACAAGCAGATAAACGAAATTTTATGCAGGGTCACAAAGTACACAGACGGCATTCCTTATTTTAACTAGATTATTGTTCATTCATAGAGTCATCTTACATATAACATTTAAACCTGAACATAATAATAACATATAATATTTAAATAGCTACACATTCTTACCCCTATATCCTGACATTTATTTCTGAGTTTTCTTTTCTTTTTTTTTGTAAAAAATCTCCGTTTTTAAACGCACGCGTTTACTTGGAAATGTAGATTTGCATTTGTTTAATATACGCCGTATTTGCTTTATCTCGCAACCCCTGAACTGAAACTTGCGGGTTAGTGTGTTATTCGTTATCTTATCTTTCGAGCGTCCTAGTCTGATAAGGTGCTCTACACTATCGACTTTACCTCGTAATGTATTGTTTGGAAATCCAACTGGCAGTTTATTCAATTCGTCGACTTCCAATATAATATTATGTCCGAGTTTTCTAACTCCAAGTACGGTCGCATCAATTCTCGTATCCTGTACGTATTCTGTTTTAAGTGCCTGTTTTTCAATTATCTGCGACTCATACGTTGCTGATTTTATCCTTGTGTGACATACCGGCAGAATCGGCCTTTGTATAAAGTGGGTTTTACACCTCTTTAGTAACTGCTCGTCCAACAGCGATATTTGTGTGCCGCTGTCACACAATATCTCGTCAACATAACCACTAATTTTTGCTTCGACCACAAGATCGGTGCCATTTTCAATACTAATACTACCCTACTACTACTATCATTACTATATACTAAACTGTCTCTCATTCCTGCAGGATATAGGCCAGACATAACAGTTTTACTCTTATAACTAACATTTTTCATAATTGATTGATTGAACTGCTTTTCAACTGAATCATTTTCAGTAACTGTTGCTAATAAGTTGGTATTAAATTGCTGAGTTGTATTTTTATGTTGTTGTGATTGTGGCTGATTTTGTGGTGTTTGAACATGAAACTGATTACGCGGTGGTTCATTATTATTTACCATAATTGTTCTCACCTTATTGTCATCAGTAACATTCACCTCTCCGTCCTCCAAAAACACCTCAGTACCTGCTATAGATTCATCTAGTACCTCATCGTTACGACATGTGTCATAAATACCTGCACCGTTAGTCTCCATACTAGTTTCAGGCTCTACTACTGGTTCGGGAATTTTATGTGTTATGCATACACTGTCCGAATCCGTAATAGCTTCAGATTCTACCATTCGTTCATGGTTATCGTATGCTATATCTGTCACATTATAAACTATCATCTCATCACCGCATTTACCTGAAGTATGTTCTGGACTAATAGTGTCGTTACTAGTAACTTCACTTCCGTTATCTTCACTATAATGGAATGCATAATCTAGATCTCCGACCATATCGAATAATGAAATACTATGCCCTAAGTGAGTTGCTTCATTAATATTACTTTCAATTTCATCCCACAATTTCCGCCTAATGGCTCTACTCTCCTCAGATATGGTTTTATCATCAATCGACATGGCCCTTAAAGATTCTATAACCCCTTTTGCCTTCGACATAGTGATCACAAATTAATTTCAAATTTAGTAAATTTAAATTCACTGATTTATACGCAAAGAAAGTTATTATTATCACCAGATTATTAACGTAGTGTACTCAGTTTATACACACAGAGAACGCAGTTCAAAATATCAACATGTAAATAAACCTTATCTAACACACAACAACTAATAATCTACCTCCAATATACTGATAAAATCTGTTCATATATGACATACAAGGGAATATGCACAATTGATAAATTACACCCACAGATTATCATATGAACTATACACATACAATTATTACGTTAATTATAATTATACATAGGATTTTACCAGCAAATTTTTTTTATAGACAAATATATAATAGCGTAAAATTTCCGCTATTTTACGAGCCCCAAGTTGCTAAGCGCCAAATATCTCTATGCGACAACACAAATTACTAAACTATTGGCGCATAGGATATGATAGTATGTGTATCTCAAATTAAAAGTCTATATTGGAGGGTTTAAGATTATTTATTGCACAAAACACAAGTAATTGTTTATATGGTATATTTGATATGTACAGAATGTAATGTTTGATATAGAGTCTTTCTTTTAAAATGTTAAATACTGTTCATAGACGCAAGACGTGATACGTTACATAAAGAAGATTCCCACGATGATGTTGCTGAAGAGAAGGGCAGGTGTTTGCGATGTAGTTGGTTCGTCAGGTGCGGCTTATAAATGACAGACGTTTCCCCAGAAACGTTTACAGCTGTGGTGGCGTCCTGTAACAGCTGGGCTGGTGTCCTATAACAGCTGGGCTGGTGTCTTGTAACAGCTGGGCTGATGTCCTATAACAGCTGGGCTGGTGTCCTATAACAGCTGGGCTGGTGTCCTGACAGCTGGGCGGGTGTCCTGTAACAGCTGGGCTGGTGTCCTGACAGCTGGGCTGGTGTCCTGTAATTCCCACGATGAATCTGACGCTTCGCACACACATCGGTACTACGGATCTTATTACTTGTAAAATTAATATAGAGTTTATGACCAAGTAATATCTCAGGTGACAGTGTGTTTAATCAAATAACGGTATATTGAACTTATACCACTCCGGCTTCTTCAAGTGTTCACGCGAATACCAAGGTCTACCGCGATCAGCAGACCACCCTATGAGGAAATCTTGCACTAACACGGAAACGTCTTGATGGAACAACTTACTATTGCGTAACTATTAATGATACTGACACTGCGGAAAATCTCACACAGTGATACAGTTACACTCACTTATTACACACGTAATACAACAATACTAATATCGTGTGTAAAGAGTTAATATTCAACCGTTCTGCGTCACACGCGTTACTATCCCCGAATAGTCTTTACAGATTCCTGCAAGCGACAGAATCTTGAACAAGAATTGTATGTACCGTTCGCGGTAGCAGCAGTGAAGAACTGCCTGTAATTATACGCGCAATGCGTTAAAACAATACTGTGTGCAGATGTACTACACACACAGTTCTGAGTCTTCCCGTTTCACTAACGACGAATAGTTTTTACAACACCTTGCAAGCGGTAGAATCTTGTACAAGGGGTGCACGTCCCGTTCGCGGTAGATGGCGTAGAAGAACTGTCGTAATTATACGCGCAATGCGTTAAAATAATACTGTGTGCAGATGTACTACACACACAGTTCTGAATCTTCCCGTTTCACTAACGACGAATAGTTTTTACAGCACCTTGCAAGCGGTAGAATCTTGTACAAGGAGTGCACGTCCCGTTCGCGGTTGATGGCGTAGAAGAACTGTCGTAATTATACGCGCAATGCGTTAAAACAATACTGTGTGCAGATGTACTACACACACAGTTCTGAGTCTTCCCGTTTCACTAACGACGAATAGTTTTTACAACACCTTGCAAACGGTAGAATCTTGTACAAGGATTGCACGTCCCGTTCGCGGTGGATGGCGTAGAAGAACTGTCGTAATTATACGCGCAATGCGTTACAACAATACTGTGTGCAGATGTACTACACACACAGTTCTGAGTCTTCCCGTTTCACTAACGACGAATAGTTTTTACAACACCTTGCAAGCGGTAGAATCTTGTACAAGGAGTGCACGTCCCGTTCGCGGTAGATGGCGTAGAAGAACTGCCTGTGTAACGACAGGCTTAAGAAAATTTCCAACCACCACTCAGCATTCTATTGGTGGATGGAAGTCACATGGTTAGTACACCGTGACATGCACTTTTCATGCAGTAAAGTGCATTTACTTTGTAACAGCATGCATAGCGGTAATCAGAATACCCTTATCTCATGCATAACTGCATACTTTACTAATATCATATATGAACGTAAATAATAGTCAGAAATATACAGGGATTGTAGCAATACATATGTCTATGTTCAGTACAATGTCAGACACAATGATAATCAATTCACGCACAGCCCGGGAAACGTTTACCACTCGCGCACGCGCGCACATTTCCACAAACACAGTACATGAATAACAATAAATAAATAATGCACAGTTTTACTAAACTAAACCCTTATCCTTACTAAATACAACTGATAACATAACCAAACTTAACCATCTACCAATATAACATGAATGTCCATAGTCTGTGTAATATATGAGCTTGCCCCGCATAACATGATGCTGTGATTCGTTGCAATATATATATATATATATGTGTGTGTTATTAATGACTATATGTGTATGTTATTAATATAATATTTATGACTATATGCTATTAATGTGTGTCGGTCGGATATCGAATATATGTTTTGTTTTCAGAATGTAACCTTATAAAAAAATATTCTGAATATTTAGTTTTTAATTTTAATAATCAATTAATTCTGTTTTCAATATTTAATAAACCGTTGACTGATTCTTTTACAATCTTTTAATTAATTATTTCATGTCATCAACGTCTCACTCCTCTATTTAAAAATAAGTTTATTCTCAGATAAAATTAGCAAGTACCATAAACTTTTCCGTTTACAGACGCCCTCAGTATTAGAAAAAATTATTTAATTAACAGTTTTATGTTTGTTAATAATGAATTATTATACTCCGGGCCACCTTTTGAGCAGACTAAAGCGGAAGTGAGGGAGCTGGCCAGGGGAAGGTGCGGGTGAAAGGGGAAGCGCCTTCGGTGTTGTCAGATGATCGAGAGGGGCAGGGGGCGCACTCCTGTCAGCACGAGTTATGGCAATACTGTCGCCAACGCGGAACTGCCGCACTTACTTACTCTATGAATATCTTGACCACGTGGGTGCAAGCTGTGCTGTATTGTAGTGCTAGTGCAGAACTTTGAAACACGCGCAGGTTCATTTGGCAACCAAGGCGAGTGTGACGAGGCGACGACATCACTTCCGCTTTAGTCTGTTCAAAAGGTGGCCCGGAGTATAGCAGAAGAACGCATTAGCATTTGCCGCCATTAGCAGTTGCAATCAAGATAGAAATGTCAATTTCGTGTAGGGAAGGGGAAGATAGTTTCTCTTGGCAAATACTGCCAGATGGTTCGACCGTACCAATGGCGGACATCTTCAATGGCGCAGAAACTGAATTTATAAGGAGAACCATTTCTAAATAAAAGTGCCTGAACGGTGTAGGGCAGTCCTTGCTCGTAGTCCTACGCTGAGGTGTGAGAGCTCTGTTCCCGCACCACTGATGATATCCGTTCTTGGTACGGTCGAACGTCTGGCAGTATTTATAGACACAATTATTATTAATATTCATAATTATTAGTAAAAGACACAAGAGGAGATGGGTTAGTCTAGTAAGGATCATTGGGTGAAAGGATTAATCTAATTTAATCCTTATTCAAAAAGACAAATGTCAGTTACTTCTTTACAAAGTAATTTAACGAGAGAAGCGAGTTCTCAGTTTTAACTCGACCTTTTGACATTTGTCCGCCTATCTATTTGGAGGATATCTCATAATAACTTTTGAATCCATCAACCGATTTTCGTAACACGTAGCTTGTCTGTAGTCTTATTCCACAGACTCCCTTTGTTTTTTTATATTACATCTCCCCAAAACTGTAGGAGAAGGAAAGCAAAAAGGAGGGGGATAAAAATTATTAAAAATTCCAAAAGTTCATGAAAAGTATTAAATTAAAGGACATTTTTCAAAACTGGATAAAAATACACACACACACACATCCATCATTTTCTTTATACGTAACTCAAAGTTTCTTGCAGCAGTTATATAATATGATGATATTATTCAATATAGTTCCTTCTGCGAGTAGTGTATTAATACAACAAAAATATAATACACTACTTGCAGAAGAAAATATATTTAATAACATCATTATATATATATGTATGTATAACTGTTTAGTTTAATAAATTTCAAAATTTTGAAGCACCGAGGCCAAAAGTGGATCAAACCTTTGTAAAGACTGTAAAAGTCTGTTTTAAGGCAGTCTGTAAATCATGTCAGTCTATTACAGCATCAAAAGAGTTTTGTTTAATGTTCAAAACGTCTATTAACATTAGCATATTAATATCAGCTATTGACATTCTTAGCATATTATTTTTAACTTCTTTATTTGGAAATATATACAGAATACCACCAAATATGTAAAAAAGTAAAAAGAAAGTAAAATGGTTGAAAACACAAAAAACATAAAAGAAATAAGAAACGAGGTATTGTCAACTTTTGTAGGCTAACTCTAAGCATCAAACATGCGAAAAAATGTAATCACAGCTTTACAAGATTAAAATTTTAAATTTGATTTTATCTGATAATAAATCCGTATTCTTGAGGTATATTCTTGAGGTAAAAATAGTTTTAGAAGAATGGTTGTACTGAATCACATTGGAAAAAATATTTGAATTTGTACCTGCTGATATGTGTGCGCGCGAGTGTCCGTTTACGCGCATTTGTAACGTACGCATCTAATATTTACCGTAATGACTTATAACCAAATGATTTCTCTTTTTCTTTTGCTGGATCGTAAGGTTGGTGGATAGTTGGTGTCTTCTGTTGATCTCCTGAAAGTCATTTCATTAATTCTGAACCAACTATGTTCCCTTTTCTTTTCCGCAAAATTTGAGAAGTCTGGAATGACATATAATTTTTTTTCAATATAAAAATTTTTATTATTTTTTTTAATAAATTAATTATCTTCTTTTTACATACGTAAGTATGTACTGACATTTCATGTCACTAAAATCTTTCTTCTCTCAACAAACAACATGATTTCTTTATGCAACAGTAACGTTGAACGTAACACACAGAAAATCCTACAATCCTAAGATCTAGCTGGTAGCTGGTAATTAATATACTAGAGTGCGATCGATATTACCACTGAAATGTCTTTAAATAATTGTAATGTTGCAAATACACACACACACACACACACACACACACACACACACATTCTAATAAAAAATATTATTGTTCGAGAGATCAAAATATAAAAATGTATTTATTATTTATTTATTATATAGATAAATAGACACGGGAATGTTAGATTTCATTAGGCCTACTGTTTCAGGTAGGGATTGTTGATGTTTTCAGTGATAATTCGGAATTAATCATAATAAATATTACATTTAACGGATAAGGTTAGATGTAAACTAACTTAAAGAGTGTAACTGTCATGTATTATGCATGAATTGACAATTCTACAGCTTTTTAAAGAAGGTGCACTTCTCTTTTTGCTTCAAAATGAACTTTGAAGCCTATAACATTACATATTTCCGCAAAGCAATAAAAACGGAGGATTTTTTAAAGTGAATACTTTTTTCTATTTTTGGTCCCAAAAAGGTATCGATAAATTGAGCTTAAGTGTTTTCTCTTAATGTTATTTATTCCTCCGTCAGTGAATGTGGTATATCAGGCTGAGTGACGTAAGTGATATTGTACTTTTTTATTAATCATTTTTACAAAGCTATCTTCTCTTCTACACACTCTTCGTAGTACGTATACATTAGTGCTCTCTACTGTGCTGGAACATAATATTCACAGGCCTCCCTCGACAGAATCACCAGTACCACATTTCAAATACTATTAGTTTTGCTACTTTAGCCTTCTACATAGTCCTGTTTTCTAAGTCATAGTTGCAACCCTCTATATAAGCTTTTTATAAACTGTTTTTTTTTTTAATACACTGGGAACAACTTGGATAAGGTTGTATTAATGTCTCACCCGAGGAACAAACTTCCTGTTAAACTTGAACAATTCTAGCAGTAATTTTTCATCAGCAGGAGAACTGTGGCTCTGAACCTAAGTAATTGAATTCCTTTACTTGGGTTTACTTTTCCCTCCCAATCTGAATTTTGGTGACTACGACTTTTTGAATGGCGTCACATCTGATAACGATCAATCATTTAATTTTTTTTTAATAGAGTAAGTTTATTGAGAAATTAAATTTTACATAGTAGAATTCTTGAAATTGTTTTTTCAAGGCTTTTTACGAGGGGAAATTTTATTTATATTCTCACACGTGGATACGCTTGCCACACGCACGTACAAACCATACACATACATGAGTGTACAATGTCCGGGCAAAGTTCATTTGTGTTTAAACTCTCAACTTTAGAATGAAAAGCAAGCGCAAATTCAAATTCACCTTCAGCCGAGAGAGTTGAACGTAAACATTGTGGACGTGTGGCGTAACCAAACATGGCACATACTGTACGGGTAGTGTACGTTTAACGAATACATTCTGTACTGCACCGACGAGACGTTGATTAACTTACACCAGTCAGTGGCCTGCAAATTAAATTACAAGGATTCTGACCTCAACTTCTGTCCTGTCCGACACAAACCACGTACAAATAACCAATTAACGTAAACTACAAGTAATAGCACGCGCGAAGAAATTCTAAATCGTTATAACAAACTTTTTTTCTAATCAAATATTACTCACTGTTGTGTCGGTAAACAATTGTCTTAGAACGGTTTATTTAAAGCAGTTACTGTCTACGTCAGCGACGCGTCTAAACGTATTACCAATGAACCCTTTAAAATGAGCGTCGAATATTTTCATATAGGCGCTAAAATGCAATCCGTCTTTTATTTTATTTTCAGTATAATATAAAATTAACTTTCCACAAACGGTAATTTCTATATGTTAAACAAAAACTTCAGTTGCGAAACTACCTTTACCAACGTTTACGGCTGATAAAGTACAGAAGCCTTTAACCTTTAAAAGTTAAAGCTGATGTCTAGTTTGTTCTTTATTCTCCATTTACAAGCATGAGCGATACACAAAGTTTCTGTTGCCTTCAGTTTATAAGAAAGGCAACATAATTTTAGTAAGATTACGGGTTTGTATTCCAACAAATCTCAACTTAAAAATACCAGTTTAGAAACTATATTTGTCTATGGATGTGTACGCATAACACAGATACAGATACAGAAATGGAAAAAGTGAACTTAGAGTTAGTATGTTAAATTGAAAGTCGGAGTAGGCATTTAATTAATTAATTTTTTTTACAACTAAAATGGTTGCATATATTGTGTTTGTGCACGAATATGCAAATTCACGAGCTTGTGTCTCGAGAATATTTCACAAACACCTGACAAGATAATACTGGATGTGACTAACTCACGTCTCATCGAAATGCAACTCGGAACTACAAGTTTTACTTTTACAAATCTATTTTCTCGCTAAATTTCGCCTTCTTTATTCTTCCGATTAATAATCTTAGGCACGTAAGCAGGAGACGTTTTCTTCATTTAAATTGAATTACAGCACTTTACATTCATTTTTAATTCGTTTACGACTAGTCAGCTCACTGAAATGCAGCACTTTCTTACTGTTTTTAACAAAATAGATTTATAATTAGATAAAATCAAATTTAAAATTTTAATCTTGTAAAACTGTGATTTTGTATGTTTGACTCCTAGAGATAGCCTACGAAAGGTGACAACACCTCGTTTCTTATATATTATTTGTTTTTTGTCTTTTTAACCATTTTACTTTCTTCTTAATTTTTACATATTTTTTGGTATTTTGTATATATATGCAATTAAATAAATTACAAATAATACGCTAAGAATCAAAGGTAATGTTAATACACGTTTAGAACATTAAACAAAACGCTGTCGATGCTGTAATAGGCTGTCATCATTTACAGACTGTCCTGAAACAGACTTTTACAATCTTTACAAATGTTTTACCCACTTTTCGCCGCAGTGCTTCAAATTAAATTTTGAAATTTAATAAACTGAACAGTTATACATCGTTTATTGTTTTTATACAGTTTGTCGATTTAATACACTTGCAGAAGAAACTGTATTGAATAATATCATAATATTATATAATTGCTGCAAGAAACTATGCAAGAGTTATGTACATAGAAAATTACAGATGTATGTTATGTTATATTTTATGACTGATAAAAATTACTTAATTAGGCCTCACGTTGTAAGCGCAAATTATGATAAACCATTAAAATTAATTGATTGATTTTTTATATGTCCGTTGTATTTTGTAGAGCCTTAAGTTGTTGGTGCCAAATATGTTATGTGTGTACTATTGTTGATTGTAAATGAGTATAAATGATCAATTAGTCTCAGCAATATTCTAAGTTGTATGTTTAATGATACTCATTTATAAATGAGAACACACTTCTTTTGCTGCTCTGAATCATTCAATTTTTATTCCTTAATTCTCTTATTATAATAATTTTCTTTTTTTTATATTAATTAATAACAAATTTTCCTTTATTAAGGTTTCTGCTCCATCTAGCTCTCGGATGCATAATAAAAAATTTACCTCAGGGTTATAACCAAATTAACAATCGTCTTCAGTAAAATTATAAATACATACAACAAGTTTTACGCTAATAACATACATGAAGAAAAAATTTTAATGTGTACTAATTAATTGTTGTTTATGTATGGTTGTTTGGATGTGAGTTCTTGTGATTATACAAAAGAAATTAATTCAGGTAATTTTACAAACTTAATATTACACATTAAAAATATAAAACTAATAAAACAATGAAAATAATTAATAATTAGACATTAGCAACACAATTGACAAGAAAAAATAAATTAAAAAAAATTGTCTATTCTATAGCCCATAGTTCATTAATTCTCAACATGGCGTGCTGCTGTCCCCCTTCAACAACATTGAAAGAAAGCTAGAGACGCCATTTTCCTTGAGTGGTACACACATTACTGAATGTTTAATAAAAATTATATGAGTTCTACACTTTTGTTGGTTCAAAATAAGTTTGTGTCACTCACTTTGTATATCATAGATTATGTTTATAAATGTAGTCTCACTAAATGTGTTCGTTATTTAGTTTGTATTGAAGTGCTGTGTAAAACGTTGATAGTGTTCAAGATGGCTTTTAGTATTAAAACGATCTCACCAAATTCCAGATGTAGTACTCCATTTTAAGATATTATTTTCAGCTTTCCTCCTAGACATTTCTTCCTAGTAAAACCAGCTTTAGATTCTTGGTGTGTTTGGTGTATTTTTCGGTCTCAGGGCTGTTTTATCCGTCTCCAGTAAATATAAGTTTTTAATATAACCTTACTTTTCCTGATTATTTTTACATAATCCCGTTTATGTTTTTATTTCACTTAATTTTAGATTGTCACTCACACTGATGAAGTTGATTTTATTGTTATATAGTCACTTTATATAAAATACATGCCATTCTCAGCTTTTGGCCATACTAGGTTCACTACACTTTATATTTTTATCATTGTTTACACTGTGTCTTTTGCACTGTTTCATTGTTATTATTTATCACTTTTCTATTCACTTGTATCTCTTCACCTTGTATGTTTTTTGAATAAACACAATTATGAAAATAATTACCTTGTCTTTACCATAACACTATATATGAGCTAATTACAAATCCAGTCTTAGGTTAAAGACCTAGCTTGACTTTTAGGCTTGTGTTATACAAATGATTTTGCTTAACTCTAAATACATTTTTTACTTACATACTACAACATTATTATTTTCAATATTATAATAAAATATACAAAATCATTTCCCTAATCTATTGGGTAATTACTATGTCAAAGACACAGTCCAGTCTAGTCCTTTATTATGTCTGTTTGTAAAGTCATTTACTATGTTTGTTTACAAGGCTAATTCCTGTTTTTAATTTATTCATGCATCTGTAAAATACTTATTTTTTATTTATGGTTTATTGTTTTAGTTATTATAATTTTTCTTTATATAATTATTTTTGGTTGTTCCCATTTGATTACTCATTCTTTATTGCCTTCCTCATTCAGTTACATAGTATTTATTTATTTGATTAGTTTTATTATAAATTTTGTTGATTAAATTGCGTTTCCTTTTTTGTATTATCTCGTGATGCTACATATTGCCTCCCTGCCAAAAATGATTATTTCTTAAAGAAAATTTATATGGTTGAGGAAATGATCATTTGCATTGACTTAGTTTCTTCATAACATTTCTTCAATGAAGCCTTGTTATATGTTTCTTTAGTCTTCTTAGTAATGGGATCCATTATCTCATAAGTATTATTTTATCTATCTTTGATAATAATGTATGGTCCAGTATAAAGTAGAAACAGTTTCTTTTTAATTCCTTCCATGGTACTGGGTAATTCTCTATTCCTAAGTAACACCTTATCTCCTACTTGATATTTGATGACGTTCTGTTGTTTTTTTATTGTATTTATTCTTCTTCTTTTCTGTCTTTTCGATTATTTTGTTATAAAATCTTACCGTATTAAACCTGTATTCAAGGTTTTCAGGAAAATTGATCATTTCTTTAATTTCTCGGGGCGGTTGTTTTTCATACATGACTGTGTATGGGGTGGTTTATATTGACTGGTGATATGCCAAATTTAGAAAACTTTCTGCTGCTGACGGGTACTCACTCCACCTTCTTTGTTGGTCAAAGCAGTACGTTCTAAGTATTCTTCCAACCTCCCTTAGTACTCTCTCAGCTGGATTGCTACTTGGATGGTAAACTGAGGTTTTATATGTTTTTATTCCGTGGTTTAATAGGGTATTTTTCCACTTTCTCCCTTTGAATTGCGTACCGTGGTCAGTAATAATGGATTTCGGTGTTCCTAGTTCTGGTATGTACTGATTAATGATTACATCGAATATCTTATTGGTGCTTGCGCGGGTAATGGGATATAATTTTGTAAATTTTGTAAAATGATGGATCATTATTATGATAAATTTATATCTGTGTCGTCCTCCACTGCGAGGAAATGGTCTGCATATATCCAGAAATACTTTTCCTAATTTATGTTTTGATGTTATGAGTATCATTACTCCTTTTATCTCATTGTTACATTTTACTAATTGGCAAATATGATAAGTTTGGATATAGCTTCGGATTCTTCTATTGCTATCTTTAATGTACACCTGTTCTTCCAACGCTTTGATTACCTTTAGTGCTCCCATGTGACCATATCGAATGTGGTAGTCCAAGATTAACTCTTTTCTAATGGTTCTGGGTATTATTAATTTCCAATTATTCTGGTTGAGTTTAGTTTTTACAAATAATATGTCGTCATGTATACAGTAAAATTGTACTATATTGTCATCTTGCTCAATTAATCTTTGTCTGATTTTAATTAATTTTACATCCGTCTTTTGTTGTTGTTTATTTCTCTAACAATTTTCTCCAAATCAGATCTATTCTTTATTATATGGTATATCTTTGCTACTTCTTCTTTTTCTCCTTCAAAAGTCTAGTTTTCTAAGTTAATTCGAGATAGTCCGTCGGCTCCGATATTTTTCTTTCCTGGTATATATTCCCAATTATATTGTACTCCTTTAATGCTAGTACCCATCTGGTTAACCTACCATGGCTTAATTTACACTTTTTAGAAATGATATTGATTTATGGTCAGACCTGACCATTATTGGGTATCCTAAGATGTAACTTCTGAACTTATTGCACGCAAATACCACACTCAGTAACTCCTTTTCGGTGACATTGTAGTTTTGTTCGCAGCTGTTCAGTACCCTACTGGAAAAACTAATAACCATGTGGTTTCCTTCTTCATCCTCCTGATATAATTCCGCTCTTAGACTTACATTACTAGCGTCACAGTTTAAGTAGAAAGGTTTACTAAAATCAAGATGGTGTAACATAACGGACTCTAAAAATTTGTCTTTAATTAATTGCAATATTATATCCTGTTCATGTCCCCACGTCGATTTGTCTTTTGATGATAACTGATGTTGGAATTTTGCCGTTAATTCTGAATAATTCCGTTGAAATTTACGATAGTAATTGCATATTCCAAGAAATGATTGCAATTGTCTTCTATTCTTAGGTGTAGGAAACTGCTGAATTGCATTTACTTTGTCTGGTGATGGAGAGATACCGGATTATGATAAAATAAAGCCTAAAAATTGGACTTCATCTGCGATAAGTTTAGACTTATCAAGTTTCAGAGTGATATTATTGTCAGATAGCTTTTGTAGCACATGCTCGACTCTATTGCAATGTTCGTCCCAATTTGATGAAGTAATTAGTAGGTCATCAACGTATACGGTTGTGAATTGTAATGCTTCTTGACCTAGTATTTGGTCCATGCATTTAACAAATATGGCTACGGAATTGATAAGTCCAAAGGGTATTCTTTTGAATTGATAGTTTCTCCCGTCAAAAATAAATGCCATATATTTACGACTATCAGGGTGCAGTTCTACTTGCCAATATCTGCACACTGTATCCCAAGTGCTAATGAATTTAGTTCCATGAAATTTTTCCACTGTTCCCTCAATTTCTCCGGGAGACGTGCGGTCATTAATGATCATTTTGTTAATTTCCCTAGGGTCAAGACAAAGTCGTACTTCCCATTCTTCTTAGGGATTGCTACTGTGGGATTAGTATATGGAGAATGACTGTACTCAATAATGTCATCTGCCATCATTCTATTAACTTCTGTCCTTACTGCTTCCTTTAATGAATAAGCGATGGGGTAAGATTTCATATGGAATTCAACGGGTTCTCTGAATTTTAACTTACATTGATAACCTTTGACTTTACCGGGTGCATCCGAAAAATTATGCCGATATTTATTATAGATTGATATTAGTTTTTCTACCTGTTCTTCACTCAACTTTACTCCCGTCTTCTCTTGTTGAAATTGTTTGATCTCTTCCAATTTACAACGCCATAATTCATTATTGTCATCCTGATATTTGATTCCCTTCTGGTGTATAATCCTTGCAATAACCATCTTCCCTAACATGATAGCTGGCTCGGTTCTGAGGGGCACATTGGCTTCCAATTAACTCAGCCGTCCATACTATACCATCTTAGGTCAGAGAGACCTTCTCTCTGCTCAGGTCAATTATTGCTGAATATTGTCTCAACATATCACATCCTATTAGTACATTGAAAGGTAGACCGTGTGCTACCAAGAATACCATGGAGATTATTACACCATTGCTTCTTAGGGCTAACAAAACTTGTTTTCTCACTGACTTATTTTGGCGTCCTGTAGCTCCAACCAATATGACATTGTTCACAGGTAAAGTTGTAAGATTTTTCTACATTCCTTCTGAATTCTGTCTAATTCCGTGCTATCTATCCGCGATACATTTGCATCACTATCAATCATTATCATAGTTGGAATTCCATTTATCTCAGCTGTTATGTAAGTAAATTTCATTACTGTGATTTGTGATGTTGGCAGACTCCTCCTCCAGTAAGTCATCTCTGATATTTTTTAAATAATTGTTTTTTATGATCGTTATCGTCTTGTCTGATGTATTATAGTTTTGTCTCAGTCGGTACCCAAAAGATTGGTTCAGTGACGGGCCATTATGAGTTTTCACTGCCGCCTTTCGTTTAAATTGTGGGTTTCTTCATTGGTTCTATGTTCCTGCTGATTGGGTTGGTTATTGACATGTGACTCCTGTCTCTCTTCTTGATTGTTATTTAATGCTTCACAGTCATTCATCCTTATACTGTCTTCGATACTCCTGCTTCTCCTCATACCGTTTCTGTGATAATAATTAATCTCATTATTAGCAGAATTATCACTGTTGCACACCACTATATAAAAATTATTCCGATTATCGGATAATTAGTTCGATACCGGAATAATTTATATATAGTGGTGTGCAACATTTATAATTCTACTTGTGATTTTAACCACTAACACAACTTTCTTCATTAAAAATCTCATTATTGTTGTCTCTGTTGTAATTTTGATGTCCGTAATTATTGTCGAAGCTTCTGCGTCTTTGATAGTACTGTCTTCTAGGATCTCTGTTAGTTACTCTATTATTGGTTCGTATATGGTTTACTCTTGGTCGGTAAGTTCGATTAGTATTATTATTATTATCACCATGATTCCGCCGGTTGTTATTGTTATTAATATTACTATTACGGTTATTATTACTATTATTATTATTATTATTAATATTATCGTTATTATTATTATTATTATTATTGTTACTACTTCCAATATAGTTATCATTTCTTTGCCGGCTTCGGCGGTAATAGTTCTCATGTTCATAATTTTCTAATAAGGCTGCCATGGCTTGTATGGTCTTGATTTGCCCGCAAAGTCTTGCTCTTGCAATTCCTTCTTCGTAGTGGTAAGATAATTTAGTAACCAAACATTCTTCAGGTATTTTAGGCTCCAAATTCCTGGCTAAACATACCTTACCTAAGAAATATGCTGTTGGTGATTGTCCTCTATGCGGATCATATTTGCCATTACAGATGTTATCACTAACTATATTCTGGGTAGATTCCGACCAGTATTTGGCCTTCAATAGTGTTTTAAATTCCTGGTAATCATGAATGTCGTGTCTAGTTGCAGTCCACCAGTTATCAGTCATGTCCTTGAAGTGCTCATCTAACATGCTCCTAATAGATGTCCACCTTGTTTCTCGGTGCCTGGCGATATTTTCTTCTATTCTTTCCAGGAACTCTATTGGGGTTTTCTTATAGTTCTTGAAGTTAATTACTTCTCTATCATCGGTAGCTTGTACATTAGAGATACTAAACGGCCTACTCCTAATCATCTCTAGTTCTCCAATGACGTTTACTAATTCCCGTTGATGAATCTCTTCTATTTTCACTTTATTATTAATTATTTGACCTTTTACAATATTCATTTTGGTATTAACGTCTTCAATTCTTTCTCCTATCCTTGCTTGTACTCTTTCTATGTCTTCTTGGGTTTTCTTCTGCAATGATTCTATTCTAATTATATTATCTTCTTCTACATTATTTATTCGTATGTGGACGGCTTCCTAAACTTTCTGTAGTTCCTGATTTGTCTGGTTTCACTTTTCATTAGTCTGTGAAATTTGTTATCTTAAGTTCTTATTATTCTCCTCCATCTGATTTTTCATTTCCCTTCTGATTTCTGTCATTTGTTCTTCTATCTTCTTACTCATTTTTTCATTGTTATCTTCTATTTTCTTACTTAGTGTTTCTTGCAATTGCTTATTATTAGTTTATGTTCTCTTGTGATTATCTTCTATCACCTTTCTTAATTGTCGGTTATTTTCTTTTAATATTTCCATGTTTTTATTTAATGTTTTACTGGATTTATTGTTATTTTCTTTTATTGTTTCTATTGATTTATTGGTGTCTTCCATTTTCTGGCTTAATTGTTCAAACGTAACCCTCATCATTTCCTGTAGGCTTACATTCTCTGTTTGTGCTGGTCTGTCTGGTTGGTTTTCTTGTGGATCACTTGCTATCATACCACTTCAGGTACTGGTTGGGCCTCCTTTTCTTCCATGTCCATTTCTGCGTCAGTTCTTTTGGTTCTCCTGCACGAAGTTCCTCTCCTCGACATTTTTTGTTTTTGTTTTGTACACTCGCCAACTAGGAATGTAAATTATAGTGTTATTCAATATTTCTCCATTTATTTTACTCTCTTTTTCCTAGCCCTCGAGTTGGTTAGTTTGTATAATCACAAAATATATAATTAATTTTCAAATGTCAGTGGTATTTTGTAGAGCCCCAAGTTGTTGGTGCCAAATATGTTATATGTGTACTTATTGTTGATTGTAAACGAGTATAAATGCTCAGTTAGTCTCAGCAATATTCTAAGTTGTATGTTTAATCATACTCATTTATAAATGAGAACACACTTCTTTTGCTGCTCTGAATCATTCAATTTTTATTCCTTAATTCTCTTATTATAATAATTTTCTTTTTTTTATATTAATTAATAACAAATTTTCCTTTATTAAGGTTCCTGCTCCATCTAGCTCTCGGATGCATAAAAAAAATTTATCTCAGGATTATAACCAAATTAACAATCGTCTTCACTAAAATTATAAATACATATAACAAGTTTTACGCTAATAACATATATGAAGAAAACATTTTAACAACATTGAAAGAAAGCTAGAGACGCCATTTTCCTTGAGTGGTACACACATTACTGAATGTTTAATAAAAATTATGTGTGTGTGCGCGCGCGCGCGCGCGCGTGTGTGTGTGTGTGTGTTTATCCAGTTTTTAAAGTTTCGTTTAATTTAATACTTTTCATGGACTTTTGCAACTTTTTAAAAATTTTGATCCCCCTAGTTTTTGCTTTCCTCTCCTATATTTTTAGGGAGAAGTAATCTAAAAACCAAAGGGGATCTGTGGATTAAGACTATAGACAAGCTACGTTTTACGAAAATCGGTTGATGTATTCAAAAGTTATTATGAGATATCCTCCAAATAGATAGATGGACAAATGTCAAAAGGTCGAATTAAAACTGAGAACTCGCTTCTCTCGTTCAATTACTTTGTAAAGTAGTAACTGACATCTGTCTTTTTGAATAAGGATTTTATTAGAATAATCCTTTCACCCCATGATCCTTATTAGACTAACCAATCTCCTTTTCTGTCCTATACTAATATGAATATATATGAATATGAATATTACTGACAAAATTTTCTAGGCTATTAAGCCGTGACCTAGAATGTCTATAAATACTGCCAGACGTTCGACGTACCAAGAACTGACGTCTTCTGTGGTGCGGGAACACAGCTCCCATAGGACTACGAGCAAGAACTGTCCAATCCCGTTGAGCCACTTCTATTTATAAATGTTTCTCCTTATAAACTCAGTTTCTGCGCCATTGAAGATGTCTTCCATTGGTACGATCGAAACATCAGGCAGTATTTATAGACATGCCGTACCAGCACAGATAATGTTGACACTATAAACATCGGCTGTGAGAGGTCGCGTTGCCCTAATTTTATGAATATTGTTTCATTGCGAGTTTAGAATCAAGACTAATCTGATATCTTTTTCAGGACCATATAACCACAAGTCAGTTAACTTCTAAGAATGTTAGTTTGTTGGCAGGTGGTATATATTTCAACTGGGTATGTTCAAATTTTTTAATTTGTACGAAATTAAGTTAAGTTGGTAGTAACTTGTGTGCAATAACGTGTGTACATTTGAAATTAATAAAAACGTTATGTAATAAAAAATTTTTTTAATTTATTGTTATTACTCTCTTCTAATAACACGCGTTTGCAAACAGTAATTACTTTTCAATGGAAAATGATATATATAAATTTACATACATACAAAATAAAATTTCAGTGTTCATTTTTGTAGTATTTATTGTTTCTGTGGTTATTTAAAGAAATCAATTATACCTAATTAATAAAATAATTACAATTTCTGCTTGTTGTTGATGGTTGTACCTTTTACACATTAAGTTAATTAAAATGTTTTTAGTGAACTGAAAACGTTTTAGTTAGTAGACCAAATTGAAAAGAGAAGTTCTAAAAATAATTTGTATATGCGGATGTTTTGGATATTATTTAATTTTCCCCAGCAGCTTAATTCAAATAGTCCACATACCTGATTCCTTACGACATCGAATTACAAAGAATATAAGTTACTGAGTAAACGCTTTCATCAAACCATGACGTCACGGTATTTTTATTAAAGTTTCGTGCAAGACTTTCCAAGCACTTAGTATTAAGCTTTCCATTTCTCATCAAACTCATCGTTGGTTGAAAGCCTTTTCACTGCATTTATCTTCAACTGTAAGCAGTGTAAACAGTCGGCGCTTGCACTGCAAACTTTATAACTTCATTAAATTTTAAAACGTTTTACAGGCAGACGATGAAGAGGACGAGAGAAACAAGTCAACTCGGCGAAACTTTTACAAGTTCACAAAGTGCAATAACTCTTTTTTGACGTCTATTAAGAGCCTGTCACCGCCTCATGCAACGCGTACGAGCATAAAGTAAATTTTCCTCTCAAACTGTAACAGTATGATTTTTAACAGATCCTCTTTACCCTATCGCATTCTTTCAATTCAACAATTTACAAAACTTACAGTTATTTAAAATATATTTAACACTTACGAAGTAATCACACTTATATTCATGATAAGAATGTAAAGGAATTACTGCAGAAATTCAATCTAATGACGTGTTATATGTTTATAACTTGTGAAGTATTTAGTTAATAACGTATTCAATTAAGCTCTGGTAGTACAAGGTGTGTTACACAGAGTCTCTCCTACGACACATAGACATAGTCCACACCAAAAGATCTTTTACTTTCTATGGAACGGTTGCATAATCTTTGTTAATAAATTGGTAAACACTATTTAGCGGTACATAACAACTTAAACTTAATTTTCTGAAAGACATGCTTGATACATGGTCTTTCTTAATACCTGCTTAAATCTATTCTATCTACTCTCAAACACAAATGTTATATGAAGACAAACAAGATTAGTGTTAATCAGATTACAGAATTTTCTAATCACGCAATTACAGCTTACCGGTACCGTCAAAGAAGACTAGAAAATAAGTAAATACGTATATATGAATCTAGTCATACGGTCTGGCATAAGTGTGGCAGGTTGTTCATTGATGAATCGTTGATGAATACTGTTGAGCAATGATACTGTTATCATACTTGTATATTTCATGTGAACTTTAAACATTCATTATTTAAGAAGCAGACAAGAAACTTGATGTTTTTAAATAATGAATTTTATACACTTGTCTAACTGATTACGTCTTGGAAGGGTGATTTCGTCCTACTAAACGGCTTCTTACTTCACCGTTTCCGAAATTCCATCCAAGTGTCTCAGCAAGGACATTTTATTTGTGTATATGTTTTTTTAAATTATAAACTCTCTATTAAAACTCTTCTATCACTTCATGATGAATACCTGTTTTTTAAGCTATCCTTTACTTTGAAACATTTTCATGTCCTACAAATTCCTCCAAGCAACTCTTACATTATACATTTGATGTTTATATGCTGCTTGAGACAATCGTGCCAGCTTTCCTGTTTGGCGTTACACCTAATTGCTTCGTTCTTAGTATTTTCTACTGTCGAATATATACGTTTATTTTATCTGAGTCCCTTGTTTTCATAATTATTTTAATCACTTTTAAAGCTATTTTTCTACAGATAGGCTGAACTCATTTAAATGTCTTGTCAGAATATTTTATGATTCTGTCCTTCAGAGTCATGGAAACTGTAGTGATATTTAAATTGCAGCCTTCGTTTGAGGTTTGTTAGCTATTCTCGTTTTGCGTATTCCTATAATAAATTAAGATACTCCACTAGGGGATAGTGGTGTCAGGGAACGAGAATTTATCCCTGACCAGTGGCATTTCGACCAGGATGTCAAAGAGCCCACGTTTTGGGTACGAGTAAAGAAAGGCCTAACGGCTGTACGAGTAAAGTGGCTGTAACGGCGAAGAAAGGTCTTCGGTTCGGCAAAATAGACGGAAGTGACAACTCAGCTTTAAATGATAATATAAGAGTAGGAACAGGTAGAGCGCTGTAGTGGGTACAGTGGTTTTAAGAAAATGTACAACTCTGACACAAAAATCTGAGCTCAAATTTGGAGACTTTACGATGGACTAGTACTCCAACGAGTAAAATCTTCATTATTTTAAAATTCCCTCAGAGCAAAGCGTAAACTGTAAGATGCTGTAAACGTTAAACGTCGCGAAAGACAAAGAAGATTTACGAGAATATTTTCTACTTATAAAAACTTTATGTTTGAAAACTTTGTGGAAACAAAACTGTAGGAATTGTCAAAATGTGGTTTTCCCAAAGTTCTTAATTTGATCGTCTCTGTTAAATGACGATTGTAGAGTTCTGTTATCACCATCTTGGGATAGGTTATTCAGCTTAAAAGAATCCACCGCTGAATACTGAACAGTGGACTTCACATTGCCGTATGCCTCGAATATTTAGTGGTTACTTCGTCTATTGTAGGGTCCTTAAAAAGTGCGTAAAATATTAGGCTCTGAAAATATTAGGTTAATTCAAATTTCATGTAGATTCAATATAAACTTTAAGAATTCTTGTTATCCATATTTCCATATTTACAGAAAACAATCAGATATAAGCCGTGATGTATAGCATATTACACTGTACTTTGTTTTCTGTTTGTTTTCTATGTATTTACTTAGGAAGCATGTTTGTCATCGCTAATATCTACTGTAGCTTATTTCCGTATATTTTGTTTATATAAATGCCGTCCACTAGTCTTAACATCTTTATTTCTTCCATGTGAACATTTTTTTTAACATTAATTTAATTTCCTCAAAGATTTTTTTAAAAAGGTTTCAAAGCTGTAAACTCCATTCTTGTCTTGTGTGGTTCATTATCGATGCTTGTCCTTCTTCATCCCCAGACAGCTACTTTATTCTATTAGTGACAGTAGACAGTACATCTCTTCTATCTGTTTCTATAGTGTTATTATTTAGTGGAATGTATAATATATTTCACCATTATTATGCTATTTATGCTATAAACATTCAGGCTGATTCCACAAAAAAAGAAAATAGATCTACTTGACTGGACGAGTTTGAAAGGAATTATAGTATTTATTTTGAAATCACCATAGATAGTGCTTTGAAATTAGTTTGGTAATGCTGAAATGTTTACATAACGTTTCATTTAAAGTAGAAAATGGACAGGTATTTACGTCTGAGTGGCAAACCATTCTGTCGTTAGTCAGGTGACTCTGTTCACACAGCTCTTTCAAAGCAGACTGCACAGCTTTACGGACAAATACCACCGCCATGTTTGATTAATATTTTCACTCAGATTGATGGTTCTTTTTATTTCTAGAGACAACTGAATGCATCTGTCGCTGCACCCTATGCAAACATACATTTAATTGGATTTTTTCCGTCAAGAGTTAGAAATTGTAACTATTTTTTGTACAGAGAGGACCATAAGTCGCTTGCAAAATGCATTTGTTACATTTATAGTCTTAAATGCGTATGGCCACCTGTATAAGGAAAATTACTGCAATAGTTAAAATCATCACGCAATTAAGCACATAACGAATTTAAGGAACAAATATTCTCATTTAATGTTCTGTAAAGTAACTGTTATATATACTTTTGTATTTCTTAATTATTCATAAATTCATAATGAATTTATGATTTTAGAAGTTAATTGACTCTTGAAACACTTTTATCTACTGTTACTACAATACTACTCGTCAACTCATATAATTTATCTAGAGAAGTAAGTTTTAATCATTATGTGCAGGGACTACTTTAATACGTAGAATACAGTGTCGCATTGTGGAATATTAATTTTATTATTTGTTAAATTAAATCTTATACTCATAAATTTTTCTTTTCTGTTTGAATTGATATCTGCATTTCGATACTTCATTTCGTAACCAATGAACAGTTTTTAAACAGCAAGGCACTAATGGGTTTCTAAACGCAACAAAATTCATCACATTCAAGTACGGTTGCCTTCACGCGCAGGCCGGTGTGAAGCTGTGACGTCACGTGGACTTCTTCCAGTGTCTCTCCGTACGTGTCGTCTATGTTCTACAACGTGTCGTAGTTTTAATACACTGTATGGACATGATAAGAAATAATCATGTTTGAATAGTTTAAATGATGGCAACGTGGTGTTTTTACATTATATTGAATTTAAAACATGACACCAATAAATGAAAACCAATGTGTTTTCTAAACAAACTCCATGAAAAACTCGTATAATTAAGAAAAATACATTATTTTCTGCTACAGATTTACATAAAATACTGAATATTTCAATGATGTAATAAAGAAATAAAAAATAAATACAACCGTACAACCAGTTGTAATAACCTCAGCTACATCTTCAGAAGACTTAATTTTACAACTTCTCTTTATTATGTATTGTTAATGGCAACTATAAATTAGCTCTTCTTCTTTGGTAAGACTGCTTAGAAACTGTAATAAGTTAATTAAAAGATTCTAATTGATGGATAAGAATTTCATTTTGACGTTTAAGGGAAAAACATTCTTCCAAATTCGATTCCACTGAATTTGTACTATAATTTAGTACACACGCATCCGATTCATTATAATTCTTCCATTTGTTACAGAAGGAGCAAAGAGAAACTCACAAGCAAAGAATGTATTATTTGTTTAATTTCTTGAATTGGTTAGTCCTTTACAGACTAAAACAACCTCAGGAGCTTTAAAAGTGGGAAGTATCATTTTTCTTTAAAACATGTTTTTGCAGAACGTTCAGCAATGCCGATTTTAAATTTCTTCAGAGTTACATGGAGGACAGGCGTTCATAAGATATCCATGTGTTGTCTTGGAATTCAATTTCTCCTTCCGCTTACAAAAGTTACCCCCTGTTTGTGTATGAGATTACCTTTAAGAGAATGTGTGATTGTTGCGTGTTTATCTATTTTATTATGTATTTATTATTATTTGTTTGTATTAAATATTTTATTATATGTATTTACATTTACTTGTATACTTGTATATATAGTTTTGATGCAAGTATTTGGTCATTTTATTTTTGTCTGTTTACTAATTTACATTTTGTTTGTCATGCTGACATTCGTTGTTACTTAAGCAAATTCGCGCCCACCACACCTCACTGTCAATGTAATTATATGGTTCGAATTAAATAATTAGGCTAATTAGTTAAGTGAGGACAAACATTTTTAATTGTGGCATGCTAGTACGAAGTCGCTTCGTGTAAATATTGCTAGTTGTGTGGCGGTCGAAGGGTGGTTCAAATTTTAGTCCTAGTTTTGAAGTTATATTCTCAAAAAGAGAAGGAAAGAGGTATCCTTGGAAAGTATGTTCACCCCACAGTGTATTCGACTCTATTTATGATGAGCACATGTTCTTCAGAAACTATACCATAGAAACTTAAACATTTGCTATATTAGCTTTTTGCTTGCTATTCGAATCTTACACGGATATGTCCATTACTATACATGATCTTTCGATCCGTTTTTATACCATTTTTGTATTTTTTTAATTTAGTACTTTATTACCGTTTGAAAAACAAATAAACAATTGAAATCTTAAATGGACCCGTTTATTCAATACATAGGTAAACACAAGATGGAACGCAGCGTTCGGAACACCCCGTCTTACAAGTCTTATCGGTGAAGTGATTTGTAAGCAGGCTTCAATAAAATGCGCTACATATTTGTGCACCTCGTAGTACGATTTTGAAATGTTTGAAGGCCTATAGCGTCAAATAGTGATTAACTTCCATCGCAAAATGAGTAGATCGGTTTAATTCCGTTTGCTGAAAATGTTATAAATACGTACTTGCTAAGGCGAAAATTCGTACACCAACACTACTAATGGGAGATAATTCCGAAGATGGGAGATAATTTGTTCCAGTTTTCCCGTATTGTTTATTTCTTTATATTTTAATGTAAGATTTATTTTTATTGTTTCATGACTTTGTTAAATTTTTTGAAAGAAAATTTGTCCCCTTGTGTTTCCACGTTTATCTTCTTGATTACCACAAACTGCGATAGCAAATAACAAGTCCTTTATCTGTCAATTTTTGTAGTTTCATTCACAAAAATTTTCAATTCCGCTAGAATCATACCAAGAATGTAAAATATAAAAAGATATATATAATAAGAAATCCTTTTATTAAAGTCGTTTATGTTGTTAAAATAAGCGTTCTTAACATGGCCAAGGTCACAGATGTCTTTAATGCGTGAATACGCGCGCGCGTGCTTATTCGTGACCGTAAATTGTGGACTATTATAGTCTTAATGGCTTGGTACTCAGACAATAGCTGTTATGGCCTTAAATCGATGACTGTGGGAGCTGAGGTATTAGCTACACGAAAGTCTGTGAAATATAGTCTGCTTTAGTTTTATTTTGCCCTAATTGTTGGCTCAACAAATTCTTCATGTTCCCTACATGTCTCTGATTTTTCGTACACGTACATTCAAACGTGAGAACACATTCACGTTATTCCTTCAAAAACTGTTAATAGGCCTACTCAGAATCTGTAGTAACATTTTGACAAATTTTTGAAACACAAAGATAGTAAATATCATTGTTTTGTTTTCCACATTATTTCGGTTTTACTCTTCCTGCTGACGTTTTGAAGAGATAGATTTTTATCACATCCAACTAAATCTGATGTTACTCGGTTTATTTTGAAAGTTAATCTTAACATAAAGTAAAAATCTAAATATAAAATTAAATTTTATTTCTGCTGTTCGTAGTTATAAAGGTCTTGGTTTTCAAACAGTTAAATTTAACACTTTGTCACGCTATTTAAATCAATTAAAGTTATAATTACTACGTCAGCTCAGCGCAGACAGCTCACAGATACTTTAACACGATGAACTGCATACAGTTTATTTTTAAATTGTTATCAACTATACCAACTACTATCATAATAGTCGCATCTCAGTAATAATAATAATTAAAACTTTTCTAAACTAAATATTCTAATTGAGAAAGTTTATATTTTCTTGGTTGAACTACATACTCCGGTCATTCAAACAGTTACGTTCTCTCTTACTCATGTTTGAAAAGCCTATCGGATAGCAGTTTTTATTACTTATCAAAAAGCGTTCGTTATAGATATGAAACTATCTGTTTGTACGTCGTTTCCTCATAAAAATGTGTAAAAAATGCGCGTGCGCGCACGAACGCACACGCTCACGTGTTTGTCTAACTGAGGAAGCGAAGCGATCACTCGGTTTTACATAGGCATTTTGTATTTGTCTGCTGTTTATAGGCCTATGCCTGTTAGGCCTGATTCAAAAGTCTCATGATAACTTTTGGAAACGTCAACCAATTTTCCTAAAACCTAACACGCCAGTATATTATATCCTATTGTTTTTAAAATTGATCTCCTTAAATTAAGGGGGGCGAGAGGCAAATATGTAAGGCGGAAACTTATGAAAAAATTTCAAAAATGTGGGGTATTAAGTTAAAGATAATGTATCTAACTATATGTTCCGTTTTTAAAACCTTCAAATTTTGGGCCAGAAATATTTTTATAATATTTATGCTCTTTTATTCAAAGTATATTTTAGTTGTAAATTTATTGAATTTTTAAATGTATTTGTGTATTCATTACTGCTCGAAATATTTATTTTGTAGGAGTATTTTTATTGATCATAGTATTAAAATTTGATACTGAGTATTGGAACTGTTTGCTAAAAAAGAAAAGCAAAAAATCATATTTACACAAAAAGCAAAAAAAAAATACATTTTATTATTATATTTTGTTCCAAAATCACTTATTGTGCTGAGTTTTCAGTTACGTGTGTGTGTGTGTGTGTGTGTGTGTGTGTGTGCGCGCGCGCGCGCGTGTGTTTGGGGTGTTGTTTCGTTTGGATTTAATTTCAAATTTATACAAGGCTATAATATTTACAAGTTTCTAACGTTCGCATGTTGACTCCTAGATTTGAAACAGAGTTGTTGTTATTAGTATTGGACACAAACATAATATTATGTAGTTATCATTTTTTTCAAATTTATACAAGGCTATAATATTTACAAGTTTCTAACGTTCGCATGTTGACTCCTAAATTTGAAACAGAGTTGTTGTTATTAGTATTGGACACAAACATAATATTATGTAGTTATCATTTTTAACGTTACATAGCTTTATTTATAGCTAACAAATGTGTTATGTTATGTTGTGAATATTTTGTCTTTATGTTGTAGCAAAGTTGTAAAATTCACACTGAAAATTATCATATTACATTTAAAAAGTTGTAACCAGTCCATTCGCTTAAAACGTGGCCACGTGTCCTGTCATCGTCGGCCGTAAACTCTACCGGCGGTCATTACAGTATGTTTTCATTCAGAATTGTTTGGTTTCTACACATACAAATATTCAATCACTGCAGTGTTCTGTAACAGCGTAAATGTTGATTAACTTAGAGTGGCCAGTTAGTTCATTAACACTCCGTAGATGACCAGAAAATTTAATTAAATGGGTCATCTGAATCCCAACTCCTCTACACTGAGTTGGGTCCACATAAACTGAAATTCATTAAAATGAGCTGTGAAAAAGTTTCGATATATTTATAAAAAAGTCGACTGTAAATAGGCTACAAGTATTTGCTAATTAAAGCAAGTATTAATGTTTGAGTTTATTTGCACCGTTCACGCATACGGAATAGTGAGGTAACGTTAGTATTACTTGATAAGTTCCTTAAAGTTTAAATTGGATTGTGATTGTTAGCGACTTAATACTAACGCTATAATGCTGAGAAACGTTCACCCGTTTACAAAAAGCCGGGAGAACGTTTATCAGAGTCTACGACAATGATTTTATGAAAGCAAGTTTACGGTTTGCAGTGTAATTATCAATAGTAGAACAAATTTTAACATATTAGTAACATATTACTTTACAATTTTTGATATACTTGTAATTAATTGTAATAAAATATTAACAGATAAAAATAAATATTCTAATAAACAGTAATCTTTATCATTGCCATCGTCGTCGTCGTCGTCGCCTTCTTCTTCTTCTTCTTCTTCTTCTTCTTCTTCTTCTTCTTCTTCTTCTTCTTCTTCTTCTTCTTCTTCTTCTTCTTCTTCTTCTTCTTCTTCTTCTTCTTCTTCTTCTTCTTCTCTTCTTCTTCTTCTTCTTCTTCTTCTTTTTCTTTTTCTTTTTCTTTTTCTTTTTCTTTTTCTTTTTCTTTTTCTTTTTCTTCTTCCTCTCTTGTGGTCGAGCTTGTAAGTCCTTTAGGCACTTTCTAACTCCTTTGTATCTTTTAGCGTCTAGATGACTTTTCTCTTCTAGTTTACCTTTGCCTTTCTAACAGCCAGTTTGTAAATTCAATGCAACCCACCAATTCCAATTTCTCTTCTCGTTTTCCCTTCCGATTGTGTTTATAAGATGAGTTTCCGTTCTGTTTGTTTGTTGTTAAATGACAAAATCATTGCTACATTTTCCTTTACACTGTCTCTACAACCGATTTCTCCGAAAGTGTTTCCTCCTGTATGTATTCCAAAGTTTGGTCTCTCCTAGTTCCTCCAGGGACTAGCCTCAGTTGATAGCAGTCTGCTCTTATGTTCTTAAACAGGGTTAAGACTTTGTCTCCCATACAGTCACGTGGATAGGAAAACTGTCCTGTAGACCTATAACAGAGTAATCAGGTAAGAAAAATACCTGACATCACAAACGTAATTCCGCAGACTCTTCATGGTATAGGCCTGTGGCCAGTGTTATTTTGACCTCGATCGAGTTTTTCCTCATGAAATCTTTCGTTGTTAGCGTGAACTTCCGTTACATCAATTGGAAGTAAAACTCCATATTTGTATGGCCTTTAAACAAAAAAATCTGTAAAATAAGCCTTGTGAAGTGATAAAGGCTTTCTCATTTAACAACAACTTAACACGCTCTAACAACAAAACTGGACATTGTAACCAACTCATGGCTACGAATGGTTGTGGTAGAACTGAGAGTTTGGGGAGTAAAAAGGTTTTGTTGATACGTTTATGGATGTTGCTCTATCTCAAATCTAATGTAACGGTGCATAACCTCTGAATATCATCATCATCCTCACAAAACGGCATAGGCAAAACGCTCCCTGTTCCGCCTTCAAAGATCCTCCACCCATTTCTTCCTGTGCGTACCGACTATCTGTGTCCTATAGGTTTGTTTTTCCAGACTAGTTCGGCCAGACTTGAATCTGACTTTTGTTCTAAGCGTTCTTACCACCGTTGTTTGTAATCTTTTAATTTTTCTTTCAAGTTAAAAAACTTGTAATTCTTCTCTTATGGCTTTATTCTTTATACGGTCAAGTTTATAAAACCTTTTAACTCCTCTTAAGAATACCATTTTCGAGTTCTGTATTTTACTTTCTTGTTTCTTGGTTAATTTCCATAATTCACACCCCAATAGGGCAGTACAGGAACCGCCATAACTTTGTGAAACCGTCATAGACGTACCTTGTTTCTAAAAATATGTTTAATTTTCCCATAGATCGTCTGGAACTTCCGTAACTTACGTGCATCTGTAAGTTAATATCTATATTAAATTAACAGGTATCATAATATTAAAAATCGAAAGATAAGAATAATGCTGAAATGGGGGTCTGTTGTTGCGTCACAATATGTAATACTAATCAATGTAGGCCCAAGTGAAGTTTGACTGGAAACATCGTAGTTAAGAAAGACAGGTTGACGTGTGTTTTCGAGTTCATCTGAAAAACATTAGCCTTCCATTCTACGCGTTTGGTTATGTACATATTGTTACGCTGAAGAGATAAGCATAGTTTAGTGACGCTTTGCTCGCGTTGTGTGAGGGACAGGATGTGCAATCCTCTAGCACTTTCTCGATCTTTCCAAACGCGCCTTCCAGACAATGATCACTTCTCCCGGTATCAAGGCCAACCTTACCACGTACACAGTTCCAGTTACAGTGTTACAACTCGATTGTACTGATATTATAGCCTACGGAGCAATGTTTGTTAACAGTGCTTTTTCCTACATCTTGAGAGTTTATTTAACTGCACGCTACACAGGCTGAGCACAAAGCGGCCCATTAGTTGAGTTGCAGTGTGACTTACGAGTTACGAAGCGAAGTGATAAAAACGTGTTAGTACTTGAATTATTGTTGCGACTTGTAGACCTCAGTATGTGTGTAGTCAGCGGTTTTGTGAATTACTGTGTACGACGTCTGTAAATGCAATGTTTATTGCGTCAGTGTTAATTGATACTTATTGTTTCTTCCGTTAGAGTGTGTTGGACAACCGTGAATTTGAATATGACTGTTTATTGTTGATTTGCTTACTGGAACTGTAATGAAAGTTAAAATTAACGATTCCTCAGGTGTTAAAATAATGAATCCACTGGTTGTTTAAACAGAACGTTTCGTGTGATCCTCGTAACAATATTCACACTAATCGGCATAGTAATGGAATTTTTATTTTCAGGAAACTTAAATCGTGAAAGACAACGCCCGTTTAAAAATTTTCAACACAAATTTAAACGTTCCTATTATGTATTGAATTATATTTACTTTTGAATCGTTATATTATTTACAGACCGTCTAGTAGTTTCTTGTCTAAGTAGCCTAGGGGTGTCTGTTTTGGAGTCTAGTAACATTAACTACGTCTCGATGTCTGAAGGATGAATAGGTAGTGTAATGATACGGCTGCCACAATTAGTGTCACTACTCGATTGTAGTCACGTTATCGCCTACCAATCAATATTTGTTAACTGTTACAGTGCTTTTTCCTTTAACTTGAGATTTTGTTTAACTGCATTACCATGAAATCGTATTATACTTGGTGAGACGGTTCTGTGGGTGGATTCTGAGAATGTTACGAAGTAGCACACACTCACTTTTCTTCCTGTGTGTGTGGGGGGGGGCGCCCTTGTCCGCATTCGCCCATGAGACATATCGCGCGAATAGAAGTAAGTCTCCCTACATCTTTAAAAGGCTTTTTCATCTGAATATTTTATATAAAGAAAAGTGACCAAAAACATTCACATTGTTTCTACACATAAGTAGGAACAGGCATAAGAAATATCACTGCATTGTATTTCTACCTATAAAAACGATGTATCTGTGTTGTAAGCCCTAGAAGAAATGTATGTTATTGCGTTGCATCTATTAGTGCTGAATAATATTAATTAACGTTTTATTATAGGCTATCTCTACAAGTAAAATCTCATTTGCCGAAATCCCTATCAGCATGTATCATTGCATAAATTTTTAAATGCATAAATTCGTAAATATCAACATAAATTGTTTTTTCTGGATCTGACACAAAACATATGAAACGATTGACAAAATAATTATTAAAAGTTTCATTAATTAGTTAATATACACCACACACAAGCTGATCTCTTCTCTGTAGCTATAGGCACTGCCTGAATGATTTAAATGGAGAAAATGTAACGTCAGTAAGTACTATTTTATGAACATACACCCCACACACAAACACACACATCCTACATGTGTTCATATTAATATATTACTTATTTATTTATACAGAGTCCATTAATCATTTAAATCAATGTGAACTTTTATTTAATAAATTCGTTATAAAATTTGCTGTTGTCCTTAATTATGCGTAACGTTTGGGCATTAGTTCGCCCACCGATCTGTAATAGTTTTGCCAGAATCAGCCTTCCAGTTCCGTCTGTTAAATTTTATTTTTCTGTGTATAATGCTATTTTGCAAGAGCTTCCAAACAATGCTACAATACCGAGAGCTTCCAAACAGCTACTTAACATTTTCTTCTACATACATTTACGTTTCATGTAATTATTTAACAAAACCAATCCGTAATATTTTTATGTTGCTATATTATATAATGTAATATACATTACATTACAGCTAAGTTGAGCTGAGAAATAAGAAAAGTGCCTAAGTGACCCTTAACACGCACGAGACTGTTTAGATATCATGTGCTTGGCAGAATTACGTATCGCTCTAGATCAGTGGTTCCCAAAATTTTCAGTCCGCGGACCCCCTCCTCAAAAAATTAAAATTTTCACGCACCCCGCCTGAGTTATGTACAATAAATGTGGTACACTCTTATATTTTAATTAAAATGTATTAAAATCAAAATTCTCTTAACTTGCAAAATTATAATATTAATAATATCAAACATAGTTTAACATGAACAATGAAGCTGCTTTTGAACAATTACCTCTGCAGTATTAGCATTAATGTCAAATAATTTCAATGTTAAGTCACTGTCGACATCAAGTTTATTTCTTAACTTTGCCAACCTCGAGTCTATCTTTTCAGCCAGACGTGTCAAAATCCAGCTACTTAGGCGTAAAACTAGCTATTCAGAAAAACGTTTTGCTTAGATACAGTGCTTAACATAATACAATTGTAGGCTAAACATGCTACCTTTTCTAACCGCATTTAACCGAGTTTTCTACTCGCTGCTCAGATTGTTATTATTATTAGAACGTTAATTATTTTGTAGCTGTGACAGACAACAAAATTGAATTGCACGCTTCCGATCTCAACTTTTGTCCGTCGCAATCTGCAGAGAAATATTAATTAATCAATAATAACCACAACAGCTGGATGTGTATTAATTCCAAGTGTAACGAGATTGTTTGACAAACCGTATTCGCTTATATCCTTATACAGTAAATAGTTTCTTGTTTGGCATTACGTCGTATTCAGGCTAGAGCTTGTAGCTGTACTGTAGTACCTTGTGGAATACGTGCACAGTCGCTGGAAAACGTCTCATAGACAATTTTAGGTCTGTACAGACACAGTCTGATGTTTCGAGCCTCTAAAAGTCTGAATTCAACAGTAATCGCTTACCGTACGTTACACGACATACGTGTAGACCTACTGCATGTCTTAGTGAAACGTGACTGTTAACTGCGTGAAATCTGTCATAAAGAGTTTAAATGCTGTACTGTTATTCTTTACTTAATCTTAAAACATTACAGTTATGCACTTCGCTTAATTAAATAAGATACAGAACAGAAGATCAAAGTACGTTTATTAAAATATAATTTGGTTAATTTCGAGAGAATAAATGTTTCCACGAAATTTTGTTAAAGTTCTAGGTGAGTTTCAACTGTCAGCTGAAAATACATGCAATAATACTGAAGAATAAGTTGCGCCAAGATAAGCCGAAAACTTTCAAACAAATTGTTTTTAAGGTACGACTTATACTTATACGACTTAAAATCGTGAGTTACGGCACAATATTTAAGTAACAGTGTAGCCTCTAAATAGACTTTATTCAAGTTCAGATTTAAATGTTATTGTTAGTAGACGAGTAAGTATGGCCAAAATTATAACCATTCAGCACAAATGACAATCAATGTTTTCTCTGGGAAGAGTAAGTATATCTGAATATTGCGTGGATTTGATTTGTGAATTAATATCGTTCTACCCTATAAATAAGAAAAATTAAATTAAAATAATATGTGTTTGTATTTTAGACTAAATAATTTTTTGTTAATTAAAAATAACTTTAAACTTTAATAACTATTTAAATACTAGATAATACAATTATAAGTCGTACTAATATTTTGTAACAGCACAACGTAATAAGGTCAAACATACATAGAAACTACTAAAAACAGAACTTTAAAATTATGAAATATAATGCCAAATTTATAATAATTTATTCATAAAATCTTCTCATTTTGCTTTAATGACTTCAGTTATAATAACTACCAGGAACCGCACAAAACTGTAGTAAGATCTCGTTTTTCTATAAGACCAGTATTTACGAATTCAAACCTATTGTTGTCCCGTATGATTGTCAGTATAGTGCAGTCACTAAATCTGCCAGTTTATAACATTACTCATCTTATGTTTATTGAACAAGTCTATATTCTAATAATATAATGTGCTGTGTAAAATTGCAAGAATCATACAAGTAAGTGCGGTATTTTTACTTCAAAACCAACCCAAATAATACCGTCGCTGTATGAAACCAGAGTGGAACATTTGTGTTAGAAAAATAAATGTGACTCTTTATTTGTACAATTTGATTGTAACAAACTTGGTATACGATATGAAAACGAACAATTTCCATCATGGAATCGAATTGGGTTTATGAAAGAGACGTTGTTCATTATATTATTAAGGTTGTAGTTATTTTATAAAATTTAATTCCCAGGAGTGCGAGGAGAGCAGACTAGAGACCCAGAACTTTTTCTATTGCGTTATGATAGAAAGGGGGAGAGGAAGAGAAAGAGATCGCGTGAGAAAAGAATGGTCGGGAATCGAGAAAATCCTCAGACCGTGTTTTTTATGCATAGTTTTTTGTGCGTTATTGTTCTTTGTTCACAAAGGGCATATTCATGGCTTACATCCAATATATCACCTCGAAAAGGTTTCTGTTGTTATGTTCGGGATTTACTACAATAATGTATGTAGAGCTTACCATGCGAATGTGTTGTACACAGGTAATTTGAATCTACCGTTCCGTGGATCTTGCGGGCAAGGGCGTAGCATTCACTACCATCTCTACACCACGAGTACATGGCGGTCAATTTTCATTACTCAGAATAATGAACATTACCATGTTCTTTGTCATTAATAAATTACAACAGCGTATAGTTTTTCAAAATTCCTGTTGTAAAGTTTCGTTAAACCTAAAGGTTGTATCCAATTTTTCGTAATACTGTAATAATAACAATAATAATAATAGTAATAATATAATATGTTTATATTAACATGAAATTAAAGTACTATTTGTAATTGACTGTGTTTGTTTGTTCTTGTGTGTGTGTTTTTAACACATTTCTAGTGAATGATAACTGACACAAATGAACTACAAAAAATTTTACCCAAATGAATTAAAGGTAGTACTCAATGCAATTACATCTTAAAATCACCTTGTTTAGTGTTCTTATTTGTAACATTACACTGCTTCTACACAGCTGTATGGTTTTGTATGTGTCTTTGTGTATATGTGTCTGAGATAAAGGGAAAGTGAGAGAGGAGGGAGAATGTTTGGTAAAGTTCACTGCTCATTCCTGTCTTAAGAAATAAAGCTGTATTTGAAGTACAAATTTAAATTAAATAAATATAAATTTATAAATATAAGGGCGTTGAAAAGTTGTAAAGTACATGGCTGTAAAATCTAAAGTAAATCAAATTTATTTACAAACTTTGAATCTAATTCGTTAAAATAAAGTACTTTTGAAATTATTATTTATTTATTGTTCAATGCAAGTTCCAAAAGTAATGTTGCAGTCATATATGACAATTATAAATGTTATATATAATAAAGCTTTTAGATAGGCTTAGTACTAGCGAGTCAGTGTGATACTAAAAATAATTTTAAAAACATCTACCAATACGTGAAACTGACAATATCCTCCTCTATAAGGTACGACAGCCAAAGCAAATTCTTAGTAAAATCTTCCTCAATATTTATTTTTAAATGTACTTTCATTGTCTTTTTTGTAAACAATTTCTAACAGCAGAATCATCTGCAACATCTGCTTCCAGAACAATGCATTATAACTGTTGGAAAACCTACAATGTAAGAAAAAATTATACAAACCCTTTACACTTTTGATTTGTATATAGACTTTTTTGGTCTATAATTTTTCATATGCAAAAGACATGACTCAGTGTTTGCTGCTCTGATACTGACTTGCAATTACCGGCTTGAAATATCCTTTACTCAGTTAATTACGTAAGCTGGTGTTTTATACCACAATTGAAATTGGCACACAGAGAAAACCTTCAAATATAGGAAACCTCTGTCAACTTCAGCCTCTAAACACCAAACAACATTTTTGTATAACTTAGACTTATAAATATAAACACTTGTACGCCTACAGTTTTCAGTAAATTTTGCATTTCTATTGTGCTATCTATTTATGTAGAATCGCTTAATAATATGAAAAACAATTTGGCTTCCCAGATGGCGTTATGTACATGCGGTTAAAGCAGACCAACCGCCTTTTCACCGTGCATGTACAATTGTGTCGCCTGGGAACTTTTTGCAATATATAATATATTGTAATGTATATTATATCACATAGCTGATCTGGAAAAGACCTTACGGATGAGACGACATCGGATCAGAGAACCCTATCGTTCTTGACCAACCGGTTATAAATCAATTATTCTGACTGGTAGCCTGTATCAATAACACATAGTCAATTTTTATTAAGTACTGCTTGCATATTGAGAAACAAGTTCCTAGTTGTCAATCCCAACACTACAAAATAAAAAAATATGAGCAATTAATATTATAATTAATGCTGTTAGTCTGGGAAAATCCTGGTGTATCATTTAACAGACACGCATTATACCACCTATAGACTTCATATTAAGCAAAACTTAATGTCGTAATAGAATCTCTTGGCAGCTGAAGGCAGAAAATATGTGTTTGCTTTTATATTTTTTTGAGTGCAATCAAATTGAGTACAATCACTAAGTACGATTGTGACAGTTAGAAACTTTGTTGCAAAAGCGTGCAGTCTGTTTCTATATTTAGAATAAATACTTCTTGAAGACCAAAGAGATTCAGCAACAAAGAGGTAACATGCCGCCTAATATTTTATAACATACTAAATGCTTTATTACGTTATCGGTTACAAAGTAAATTGAAGACTGCATGTTTACATCCGTACGCACATTGTAAAACACTAATCTTACATAGCCTATAGAGTGTTTATATAAAACAGGTCAATAATAATAATATAGGCCCACATGGTGTCCTTTGCAATCGTTGATGGTAGATCTGTATTAGTAAATTAAAAAACATGGTATTGTGGTTAACAATTCACATCTTTCTGTAACTTACTGTGTTTCAGCATTTACAAAAATCTGATGTTTTGAAGCTTTTAATCTCAGTTCAGTTCGCAAGCTTTGTTTACAATTTTGCATTAAAATCAAATAAATGGATATAAGTTTATTGATGTGCATTAAATACATATTAAATTAAGAAAATGCATTGATCGACTCTTCAAAATGCATTTTAAGAATTATTCTGCTGTGAAGCCTTCTTTCACAGGAAAGTTATTAGTTGCAAGAAAATCTTGAGAAGGGGTTACCGAAGAACCAATCAGATTACGAGAAATTCAGTTTCAAACATAAGATTCTGATTTACATAGCAGCCTGTATTCGGAATCGATAACGAGTGAACGCTGTACTGATCCAGACGTTTGGTCTGTCAATCACGACGAACCCAAGTTAGAAAATTCCTGACCAGTACTAATTATATTATTAGAAATATTATAATTGTGCTATTCCGCGAAAGTGCAATATATTCCTATATATAAGGGTATACAGACGTTTCAAGCTGACTGGAAGGTGTAAGTCTGACACACCAGTTTGCATCGGTCGCGGTGAAAGTGTATGTAACCATGCCGTGAGAAATATGTACGCCCCAAAGCGACTCAGAAGCCGGACAGAGTAAATTGACCCATGTATTCATCCAGATAGGAGCAACTCGTCGTCTGAAGGATCTGCAGTCGACACTAAAGGAAAGTGAACTTATATTATTCATGTGCAATTATAAAAAACGTATTTGAAAGAAAGATTCTATTACGTCAGTAAAACTGTATTGTTTAAATAAGGCAAAAAGAACTTTTTAAATATTAATTTATTTCATTGTACAGACATTTAATTTTAGTTTGTGTTACAAAGGTCAAGAGAGACAGATTAATTACTTTTTTATAAACTGTATTAAAAGCACAGTAGATTGTCATAAAATAACAGCATTATTAATATCCACTTCATTTCAATAACACATATCTCGACTACTTATTCTATGCGACACCTATACATCGACGTGTGTGTGTCAGTTTGTGTGTGTGTGTGTGTGTGTGTGTGTGTGTGTGTGTGTGTGTGTGTGTGTGTGTGTGTGTGTGTGTGTGTGTGTGTGTGTGTGTGTGTGCGCGTGTGTTGTGTGTGTGCACATAGTACAAACATTTGTCAATGGAAGATGTAAGTTTTATTTTTTAACTGGTGAAATAAAAATGTTAGGAACTTAGGTCTCGGAATTAAGCGAGTATTAAGCGAGTATTTGCTTACAACTTAGTGATTAGTACATTACCGTTATGAACTGTTGTGTTGTACCAATTATTGAATTCGCTAAGGATATTTGCTTGGGAGAAGACTGGCTAAAAGTAATTAAAATATATGTGGTTCATTTATTGTTGTCTCGAATTGAGTTTTCCCTTAAAGATTAGCACGTAATATTTAGTTAAACCTACAATTTATATTTTAGTTATGTTGTTTAATATATTCCTCGCAATTAACCCTATACAATAACCACAAATTAATTTTTTTTTTTAATGTTCGAATTCCTTTTGTAGGTTTAAAGCTGATTAACATCTACAGTTTTTCCCTCAAGTGACATACCAACAACTTACGTAGCCCTATGCATTTATTTGTTGTAATAGGACTACGTGATTGGTTCCATTTGTTGTCTAGAAAATAAAATTTAATGACCTATCCAAATAAAATTTTGACGAAATCAAAGTTCTAGTCATCAGAGTCGTTTGCTTAGTAAATGTTAACAGTTTCACACATCATTTGCAATGTTTCCTTACAAAAACGTTGAGTAATAAAAAAGTGTGTCACGTTCTGCGTCACATCTTCTTCATGAGTTGACAAGTGCCTTTTGATAATGTCGACAAGTTTTAAAGTCGCTCTTGACTTATACTTCATCTTCTCATTTTATGTCACATTATTAGAAATAGCTCGCTAATGTAAATTACTACTTTGACATGTTTTTAATAAAATAACAAAAGTTTGTTAAATTTTCTGAAATATGATCTATCTATACAGACATTAACATTTACCTTGTGTTTTAACAGATTCTCATTGGTTACTGAAAAATTTTCTATACTGAATTTTGAAAATACTGAAAACTTAAGATTGCAAAATTACCAATAAGTCGTCTGCGTAAAATTGTAAGTGGTTTTAATCCTCTCGTAATCCGAACTTACATAATTTAGTAAGCGTGTAAACAAAAATTTATTTGGGTCATAAGCATTTGTGTTAGGGTGTTGAATTGATTTTAAAACACATACTAGCATAAACACGCAAGTTCATGAACGCGTAAAACACACACACACACACACATGGAACATAATCACGAATGTTCGAGTGCCTATTATCTATATAGTATGATAATATTTTACGGGTTGTTGAAAGTTGAAAAATAAATCTGAGATCAATTCAGCACATAAGGTAACTGACAGTATTATGCACAGTCACTCGTAAATGTGTGTGTGTGTGTGTGTGTGTGTGTGTGTGTGTGTGTGTGTGTGTGTGTGTGTGTGTGTGTGTGTGTGTGTGTGTGTGTGTGTGTGTGTGTGTGTGTGTGTGTGTGACGACTGGATTACGCCGGTGTGTATTTGTGTCCGCCGTTTCTTCGCCGCCCTCTCGAGTGCGTGGGAACACTAAAAATAACAAGCTCCGGCAACGTAGAAACGTAGAAGAATGTATTACGCAATATTATATGACAGTTCAGTATTTTGTTAATTGTATTTATATATTATAAACAATTTTATAATAACTTTCCTGTACGTATGCGTATCTGTGGGTAGTGCCTTTGCTTGTGATTTTGATCAATTGGACTGTTATAACATCCTTCTTTTTCTTAATGCTTTTCAATTTCCTCTTACATTGAGTTATTTTTGGCCAATTAACTATAGCTTCAAGCAGTTTGTGTGTCTTTTCATATTATCTGCCCCATCTCTGCTTTAACTCTCCTTTAGACCTTTACTGTTGACTTCAAATGAAGCTTTATATTTCTGCACTCGTCTATGCCAATTAAATGTGTCACCTACTACAGTATTCTTGTATTTATCGTGTTGCGAATACATTTGTCTGTATAACTTATATGTTAGTTAGACACACATACGCATAAAAGAATATTTAATTTTTGTGAATGACAATTTAACCGTATGCTTTTACATCCCCGTCAATAAAACTCAACAAAAATATAGGGTAACAAATATCATAATAGCTGTTGTATACGCAGCTACTAAACACCACATAATCGTAGCATTTAGTATTTTTGTTGTTGTTGTTGTTGTTGTTGTTGTTGTTGTTGTTGCTTCAGTTAAATTATCGTCATAATTTCTGTTGACTGTTTCAGGGAAGGTACTCATCGCGGAGGGAACGGCGTAGCAAAGAGATTACGGGACCCGCATCTTTCGATTACAAATTCAAATTCTCCGAAGACAACGAGGAAAACTCACATCGATGCTGTTGGGGAAATATATTTGCAGTCGACCCTACATTACCGTTCCACTACAAGGTATGCATTGCTTGTTCCAACTATTATAATAGACGACAAAATAATTTGAAATACATAAAATATATTATTATGTTTTCTCTTTTTTTGGTAACTCTATTTAAGGTATCGTAAACGTGCATATGCGTGCTTACACAGACATATAGCAATGTGCAACTGCATGGATTTATATGCAAGAATTTCTGAGAGCTGGAGTCCACATACGCGTACATTGAAGTTTGAGCATCTGGAGCATCTGACAGTGGCTCGATACAATTGTGTTTCCTCTGTCTATTGTTCGAGGTTAAAAATTTGAAGAGATTCGTCTCCAATTGCTAGATAGTTTACTGTTATCTTAACAATTTACTGTAACGTAACAAAATATTCATAGTAGTTTGTGTTCAGTCTACAAACACATACTTACACACAACGTATCATTATAACGTCATAATTTTGTACTCAAAAGAACGTCTATGGTGTTTGGTATTTCATAGCATTTGGCCTATTTTATTAGATAAGAAATTATTACGTAAAGTCAACGCCACTTGAACAAAATTGTAGTAATTATTTCTAAACGTTTATTTTATTGGATAATTCTTAAGACTTTTGGAGTTTATTTAGAAACACAGGAATGATTTCGTGGAGCTAGATCAAAAATAGGGTTAGCGAGTAATATACCGACATTTTTAAATTAAAACGCAAGCATAGCTACAGTCAAGTTTAGAACACATTTTAACTCCTCTTAAGAACGTCATTTCCGAGGCCTGTATTTTTTGAAAAATTAAAAGATTACAAACTACGGTGGATAGAACACTTACAAAGAATATCAGATTCCAGACTGGCCAAACAAGTCTGGAAATACAAACCTATAGGACTCGGGTGTGTGGATTGACCCGGGAAGAGACTGTAAGATCTTTGAATGTGGAACAGGCAGCACCTTGCCTATGCCGTGTTGTGAAGATAATGATTATGATAATAGCTACAGGCGAATAGAATGTTGTGTGTGTGTGTGTGTGTGTGTGTGTGTGTGTGTGTGTGCGTGTGCGTGTGTGTGAACGTTTTTGAATCCACAGTATCTACAACAGTCACATACAATTTTTTTTTTTAATTTTCTAAAGTTAAAGAATACTTTCAGGCACTAATTAACGTTGCTTGTAAAGGCCACTTGCTAAAACAACTTGTAAATTAATTGTGTTAACGGCTTTATTAATTATTAACGGTTATAAACAAGAAACTTTGCTTTAATAAGAAATGTACTTACTTCTCTGACGAGCTTTTAATTAACACTTGTCTTTCTAATGATGTTCAGTTTATAGACTTCATTCTTTTCCAATGCAAACAGTTAATTTCTAATTGCGTGCTCTTTGCAGCGGAACTGGCAGTTTTACTATAAGACAGCAAATTATTCAGTGCTTCTAGCACAATAAATTTCCTGGAAATTCAGTCACCTGTAATTTTTCCCATTTTCCAATAATAGAAAAGGAGAAATTTCAGTTAAAACGTTAATATAGGAATATTAAATATATGTATGTATCTACGTTTTAATTAAATATTTAATTATTATTATTATTATGCAATGATTATTTGTTTATTGTACTCGTAATATTACTCGCAATTATTAAGATGAATTTGCTAACGTGGGTGGAGTATAGAGTATTGATCATCCAGATATTGAATGAATAGGGACACATTCGCCCATGTGTATAAATATTTAATATATAACTTTTTTGTTTGTGTGTGCCCGCGTGTGTGTGTGTGTGCCCATGAGTGGATGGTTGTTTTTATATAAACGTTCTGCACCACAAATCAAAAACAATTTTATCAAGAATACCTTAATTATGGCACCTTGAATACCTTAGTTAATTACGTACCTCATATAATGTAATGTTGGTACGAATGACGAATAATGTGAATTTTGAAATGAAAAGTACACATTTGGATCTATATTCTTCATTTATACATAAAAGTAAACAACTATGTGTGAATGTGTGTGTCTGTGTGTCTGTGTGTATATATTAGACATATCCTTTATAATATACTTATTTATTTATATTAGAGGAGTCTACGGAGTCTACCCCTAAGAGTCAATCCCTCGTTCACTTATCCAGTGGGTTTTATCCCAAATATTTACGGGACACAGTTACTATCCGCTTGAAGTACAAACTCCGACTCCAGTAGAGGATCCGTCAGATAACGTCCAAAGTCGTTTTGCGGGAGACTTTCGTCGTAGACGGGTAATTTCGATTAAATTCCAGCAACAACAAGACTTATTTACTTATTCCTATTGATACGACGGTTTCACGAAATTCCAATGAGAATATCGCCAGGCCATGGCGTAGATGTCCATAGTCCCACTAGACATGTGTTTACGGTATCTGACCATGGCTTTCAGCGAAGCAATTTATGACTACAAATATGAAATATGACAAAAAACTTCAGTAACCGCCCTTTGATGAGAGACTGCCGCTGTAACCGAATGACTAACACGCCCTTTTCTGGCAGTCTAATTGTTAGAATTCTTGAGACAGGACTTGACCGTCGATTCTTCTGATGCCAGAGGTTACTCCGGATCCCAAGAGCAACGTCTGTATATCTGAAGTGTCTTTGTGATCGTTTGTGCATGACCAGATAAGATAACTGTATGTTTATTCTTATTTATGTGTCTTATCTCGGTTATCGACTCCTGTAACACTCTTCAGCCCTACAGACCTTTTGATAAATGATCTGTCTGCCGATCGTTATCTGCCACAGATCGAAAGTGGAATCCAAAGAAGATGCCTTATAACGTCATGGAGAAATAACTGTTCACTTTTCACACTACTGAAAAACGTAGAGTAGACTTATACATATATTTTATGTTCAAGTGCCTGTATAAACGGCAGTTAGTATAGTTTGTTGCACCCCATAAAACGGCGCTGGCTAGGCAATTATAATACAGTGTCTTTACACTGACTCTTGGTGTTTTCTTGTCATACTAAATTAGTAACGTTTTTAATGAGGTACAAGCAATAATTAAATAAATATATACAAAGATATAAATACAAATAAAGATATTTATATACATTCGTTTCGCAGATATATTATATTGTCTTATAAAAATATTCATTTTGCCTGCTATTATAAAAATTGAGTTAACCGAGACACAATTTACAGAACTGCAATTTGTGCATCTTTTGAACACAATTTTTGAACAGAACATCTTTTGAACAGAACTGCAATTTTTTAACACAACACTCGAACATTTATTTAGTTACTGTTATTATATCTCTATGCATACACGTATGCGTGGACTTTTTTTATACAATTGTGTAAGTTACGGTATTACGAATAAATTTACGCTGTACACTGAAACATTTAAAGGTGTTATACTCTGCTTGAGTGTGAGCACACACATTTACTGACGAATGCAAACGTCGCTTATGACGAAAAGTACCGCTAGCGACCCGTTAACGTGCCACTGTACACGCGTAACACACGTGCGCCCAGTTAGTTTGCAACATTGACATTATCTTTGTGTTATCATTCATATCGTTTGAAGACGTGTCTGTGCGGATTACACTGCTCAATACAGTTGAGTCAATGACACTCGCAACCGTAGTCTTGATAAAATTAGCTTTTTCCAAGGGAGTACGTGTGCAATGGATAAAAAGGTAAGTACAAATTGAGACAGATAGCTGCTCCGAGATTGATGGCATTCAGGTTGGGGGTGCGCCGTGCTGGCTGTATATATTTTACCAACACATCCACTGAAGCGAGCAGATAATTTCGTATTGTCTGCAAATTTGGACTCCTCGGTATTTGGCAGCCTTAGATACGTATACATTAAATAATACATGTTCGCTGGTGGTTTCAACTTTAAGCAATTGGGATAGCAAAAAAATAATAATATTTGTTAATAATAAATAAATAATAACAATATAATTCGTTTATACATCACTTGCACTTGTACATTATTGTGTATTGTATTTATACATTATAGGCCTATACGTAATAAGCATAATCATTACTTGATGAGTCTTGACTATTCCAAGAGTGATTCCATCTCGCTCTAGCCTTTAATGTTCTAATATTAAGATTTCCCCAATATTCTTCTACTACTTATATTATGATATAATTAAAATCACACTTTTATTATATGAACTTCAAAATTTAAAAGGAATTTACATTTAGCCTTTGCTTTTAAAATTTCGAATGAAAATTACAGCCTATAGATTTACAATTGCATTATATACTCTTCTGATTATGTGTTTATGTAGTTAAACGTTGTGTAATATTAAGAATTATAATCATGAATTAAACATTAAATTCATACATTCTGAAAGGGTTGAATTTACAGTTTCTCTTTTGCTGTAGTCTTCTAATTTATGTCCTACTCTTCGATGTAATATTTGCATAAACGAAATATTTATTCCATTAATATTAATTTGTAATTTATTATATTAACGTTTTTAAATTTATTGGAACCTCTTTTGAGTAGTAATGTATAAACGACAATTAATCCACGCAAAATGTAGACGCACGCGCGCGCATATATAAAGGGTCGGGTAATAGGATCTGATTATTTTGAGAGCCTCGTAAATGAATACTGGAAAATAACATGGAAATAAAAGTGAAAAAAAAATTTGAAATAGTTGCTATTTATTTCTTATACCTTAGCAAATTCAGTATTAAAATTCTATTTCTAGCGTTAATTTTATCTTGGTTGCAACATAACTTATGACGTGGATTATGATGTTGATCATAAGTTGGCTAAGCCTCAGTCAGTATGTGAGACAATTCGCCAATTGTTACTGAGGAAAACAAGAAAAGAGACTCGATTATAATTTATGAAGTGATGGCTGTCCCAGTTGTTGTTGTGTGGGTCTGAAACTTAGATTCCGATGAAGAAACATCTTAGTAGGATACAGGTATCGGATATGAGATCCTTGCCATATCTCGAAGGCAGCACATGAAGAGATAGGCTCTACAGTGAAGACATTCGCAAGTAATTGAATATTTTTAATGCCCGCATTTTTAAGATATTTTTAAGGTCGTATTAAAAAAACAAACGAACTGGATTGCTTCTCGGAATAGGATGCGAGATGGCAGGTTGTCTATTCAAGTTTGTCAATACAAGCGTATTGGACAAAGAAGTATAAGAAGACTTAGGAAAGGCTGGTGGGGAGGATATATTCCTATGGAACCGGAACAGTTGATTACACTATTCCCTCACGTAAGAAGAGGAGGAGGAGGAGGAGGAGGAGGAGGAGCACAACGAAGAAGAAGAAGAAGAAGAAGAAGAAGAAGAAGAAGAAGAAGAAGAAGAAGAAGAAGAAGAAGAAGAAGAAGAAGAAGAAGAGTGTTAATTTGAAATGGTAATTGTAACTTGGAAATGCAAAACTACATTGTAAATGTAACTTGTAACTCGTAACAAACTACATTGCAAAATTCTCCCAGACTTCGGTCAGAAAGTCCCAAGTCCTGTGCATTGCGCACTGCAGATTTGTTGAGGCCTCGCTAAACGACTAACCTCACTCGATTGATGTTCTCGGACGTTTGCTGCTCGACTTACACTATCCGAAAACGAATTTACACTACCCTTAGTTTTACAAGAATTCGTTCGCGACCGGATAGAAATACGAGAAGGACGGTCTTTCAAATCCACAGTTTACACAAAATCTTCGTTGTGTTAACAAAATAGACTACGTTACGACAACGGGGTGACTATTGTCTGTGACAAACTGGCGGCTGTCTGTCAGCGTGGTCAACTGAATGGCAAGACTCACTGTAGCTCACTACAGCTACAAACGATTATCCCCTTCACCGAGGCTCACGGCCACCGCAACATCACTAAATTCATCAGATAATGTTGCCGGCCCCTGAGTTTTCTTCTTCTGCTACACTTAATGGGTTAGGCAAGGCTGCCTGTTCCGGAAGCCATCTCTTACATAGACGACCAATATGTCTACATCCAGTGGATGTATATTGTCTGGCAGTACTTGCTAATCATTTGATTACCCATTCTAACCAAACGCCTAAACCAACTGAATCTTTAACTTTTGATTTTGTGTTCGATAAAGAAAATAGAAAGCACACACACATACCGTATATAAAAACTTTTGTTAAAGATATTTTTTTTTTTTTTTTTTTTTTTTTTTTTTTAATTTATTGGAGATCTGTAAGCTGTTCGACTGAGCGAACATTTAACAAATTGGCTGACAACACACACAGGATTATGAAGAGCTGACCATTGACAGCTCTTCTTGTTTTGATAATAGATTAAAGAGGTAACAAAATACAAAACTAAATGATAAAAACATGTAAACAAATGAACCAAAGTCACTATCACTTCCTGCTGGCATGATACAATAAGTTCAAACATTAAACACTGGGCCCATAAGGCACATATACAGGTTGACATTAACACGTTTGAATGACACGAATACAAAAACATACAGAACAGATATCACAGACAGTACAATACAGAAAATACAGAGAATACATTATGAGTTAAACCTGAATGGTAAGTCTAATAGTTTGTGTCTTTTTAGTCTATAAATATCTTCACTGTTGTCTAACAAGTTAATTGCCAGGTGGTTGGGATGCTGTTCTAGTTTGGAGATGTGAGTCCTGCAGAGGCGCATGATTTCTTCTTTCACGGTTGATAAAGATATAAGAAATCTCCTCTGATGTCTTTCCCAAGAGTGTGGTTTGTCTATTTATTTAGTGCGCATGGTCATATTTCGCTTCTCTATGTCTCACCGGCCGGTGTATTGAAATGTAAACGGAGTTTACAGTGTGTGTGTGTGTGCGTGCGCGCGCGCGCGCTTTGTTCCACACGTTCATATTTTTAAGATGGCGTTGTTTAGAAGAAGTTGACATGTCAAGTATACAGTAAAAAGTAACTCAATCAAATTAATAAGAACGAGAACTCCTCTCATTATTTAGACATAATACAGATCCAAACAATTAATTATATTTTATTAAGCAGCTACCGTGGGATTAACTTAACTGGAATTACATAGTTGAAAGTCAATAATGTGGTGACACATAAATAGACATAAGTTAGCGCTGACTCCTCAAGACGTACGAGTATGGTGTCGCTAATTAGTTTATCGCATGCATCTTAGTTAATGACGTTATAACACCCCCACCACCCCCACCCCAGACAGCTGTAACGTAATAATAAACACAACTGTAAAGAACGGTAACACGAAATTATCTTCCTCTTACGTCTGATTATAACGATACTGTCGTTAAATGTTTTTGCACTTAAACGCATCATTATTGTGGCCGCTGTTCTGTCGGTCAGTGTGTTACTGGAATAGAGATGGACCGGTCCTAGGGTAGACTACTGTTAACACAGTTCCACGTGTTAAGGAATACTTCAAGGTCCTAGTATACTTCAAGGAAGCATTTGCGTAACCAACAGTGTTATGGGGGTCAGAACCCACTCACCCCCGATTGGGTAGGTTACCAATGGACACTTATACAAGGAAAATCTGCATAGAGGCAAGCTAGCGACATGCAGTAGGCAACAACTACCCCGACACTCCTTCACATGCTTATCGTCAATGAAAAATGCCATGCTACACAATTGATTCGTTCTCTGTATGTACAGCAAAATTATTTTAACAATGCAGAGTAATCATTATACTAGTCACTCTCAGGGACTTAATGGGTTATTCGCCTACCGGGGAAAATTTGATTTAAACTTAACTCACCATTTATCTGCCTTTGAAAAAACATCTGTTCTCTGCAAGTTCTGTTTTGTATTAAAACTTATTTTATTTTCTTGGTGACAATTTAATTGCTTTTGTGTCAACTACATTTAATTTTTTAAGCATTAAAGAGTCAACTATATATTTACCCTAACATAAATCTTTTGGGTCCCCTAGTAATTCGCGTTGTACAAAATATAACATATATGTGTAAGTGAAACAGAATTTAAAAAAATCCAAATTTTATTGTGTATGTGTGTGTGTGTTTGTGTTTATGTTAATACGATGAGTAGCTGTCGCGACACAAAAGTTTTCAAGACGTACTACGTCCTGTTTCGTAAGTAACACATGACTTACATAATATTAAGAAGATATAATTTATTCACTGGTCTCACAGAGACAAATATACGATATAGTGGACTTTCTTTAGTAACATTTCTAGCATTACATGCACACCATACACTTGCGCACCATACTATTTCGCGAGCTCGATTGTGCAACTTTATCCGCCGACTTAATTTAGAGCAAAATCCTAAAGTTCTTTCTATTTTAGATACTCACGAAATTTTAAAGTTATAAAGTAGCCTACTTATGAAATTAAATAAGTTGTTAAAAATAAATAAATATAAAAACTGGAAAAATTCAACGAAACTCTAAATATGAACAGAGTACGAGAAAATTGAAAAATTGTTACTTGTATACTAAATACGGTTTTAGCCCCAGATCACTACCCAGTAAACGGAACAGTTGGCTAAAAATGTTTATACGTGTTTATAATATGTTTATAACTAACATTCTGAAGAACTATTGCGATGACGCGTGTTTCTGGTATGTTCATATCATCATATTTCTTACTACATCATTCCCATCGCCTTGCCCTGCACAATTACAATAATTATACTGTATTTGTATTGTGTGTGTGTGCGTGGGTTAGTCTGTCTACCTGTCTGTGTTTGTGAGTACTAATAGGCCTATATATGTAACTGTTAGAATAGAAAAAATACGTAACCAAAAAAAGTGATAAATGAAAAATTGTAAATTTATTTGAAACATTTAGACAATTACATTTTAATAGTAGCCTATAATGACATATAATTTGTGCAGTTCTTTTTTTGACGAACTAATTAATTACAATTGTTTGAAACTAGTGTCCAGATGTATTGCTTACACGAAACATTTAGAACATTAATGTTGTATACTCATCGTCAGCAATATTGATCCGTGTCATTTTTTATTGCCGTATTTTATAATAATGGGACTTCTTATGATCTGGTTTGGGAGGTATTTTTTCTGATGATTTTAAATATTTAGTGTTTTAAAAACTGTGTAGTGTTTTGTATGGATTTAAATTGTCAGTCACTAATTTGTTTTGTGTTGTACGTCTGTAATCATGTAGGTCCCCCCCAAGGGTTTTAACAGAACCTTTGAACAGAACAGACTTTATTAATGTCATGTTACTAGTGTGTAGACATTCATATCCTAAAATAGGACTTAACCCCGGGCAGTACTAAAATTAACATTAATTACGCAGTAGTGTATATATATATATATAGTGTGTATATAGTGTATAAGTAGGCCGAACACGATGTAGGCTTAATATATTTATATTTCATTTTATAAATATATCCATAGTTTATATTTATAAAAATCAATTTAATATTTAATTCAGTATATGTACATAGCTTTGGACATCTTTAACTACCAGACGTGGTAGCCCATACATGGAAACGTTACCGCTGAATATAGTTGTCTACGTTTTTGTAGGAGTGAATGTTGTGTTCTTGTTGTTCAGTGTACGTATTACACAAACAATAATTCAACGGAACAAATGTGAATGCACGATTGAGGATCATCAGTATCAGAGATTTATTCTTAAGTACGTGAAGGAGTACACTCCGCGTTTCGTTAAACGTAATGCTCCTAACATTAATCTAATTTTGAAACATCCTACACTAAATGAGTATGCCTAACATTTATAACACTCTGAAGTCCATGGAAACTAAGTCAGCTTCCGTAGAGCAGTGCAGAAGACTCCATATGTTTACTGTTTTAATTCTCGCTTTGAACATGAAGATTGTTTTAAACAACAAAATGAAAATACTGTATTAAAACCTGATGGCGGTATTTCATTTCACGTTTAATTTGTATATGTTACTTTCTATAAACCTAATTTTTGTCGTCTCTCTGTACGTAAACCATGTTTATAATAACGTTTATTTTTATAATTATTTACTCTCTTCATAATCTCGGATATTGAAGAGACAAATTCAAATAAAACTATATCGTCAATAAATTTTCTTAACGAAAATGTTTTAAACTCAAGTACACGTAATCCTAGAGCGTATCCTCAAGTGTATTTTTACATAATGATTCATTACAACACAGACCTACTTCACGCTGCTGTGAGAAACATTAAGCATTGTCCCGCCCAACTGTATTAAGTGTCTAAACATGAACGCAGTTTTTTTCTTTAAGAATATAAAACCATTTATCACCTTCGCGTCTTCTAAGATTAATTAATTATTAGTTTCATTAATCAACAATTACACAGGCACAACTGTAATAGAGGTAAAGTATTCAGCTCAATTTATGCTATACCATACGAATTGTGAATGTACGTAACAGCGGAATTCTGGTTCAAGTTTATTATTCCTAAACGCACAAGTTTATTATGCCTTTTTCTAAATAAGGCTCGAAGCCTAACTAAAAATGTTCCAGCCCCATGAGACTGGTAACAGGAGTACGGATTTATTTCTAAAGCTGCGTCTGTAGCCAAAGTATCTGTGTCAGTAGTTTTGATATTTTTCTACTTTTCTTAAAAACAAAACGCTTTAAGGATTAAAATTGTTTTTGTTTAACTACAATAATATTCACTTGACGAGATGCTGTTTTTTTTTGTCTATTACTGAACAGGTAAGCTTTTAAATTGATTACAGCTCTTATAAGTAGGTAGATTATTATTACTACAGAGTCAGCTGTATACTGTGTAGACGTTATATATTCTTGTAAGTAGCGTATGAGTTTCTTTATAATATTATAGGGTAGTGCTTAAAATAAAAATGTTAACGCGTACACAAAATAGAAATCCGTCACTCTATTTTTAAAAGTCCAATTACAGAAGTATTTAAAGTATATCAAGTAGCCCTATGTTAATGAAAACACTTTGTTCTAATAAACTAATAATAAAAGTAAATTATTATGTCTTTTGTTCAACTCTAACATTTTTTCGTGAAGAAATGCAAACATAAATGGCATTAACGTTTGTAATTTCTATGTCCACAAACACATAACTGACAAAACACAAAAAATTAAATTAGAAATAGATAGTGGGATAGAGAAGGTGGCGTTAGCCAACTCTTCAGCTTTAATTTGAATGGAAAGTGAGGGCGGTTACTGCCTTAACGTCAACAAAAAACATCTCACTGGTGCAACTGAAGCATTAAATTACACAGAAGTTCCCCGTCTTAAGTTCGTCATGATTAAGCATTATTTCGTTAAGCATGATTTCGTCCTCACTAGAGCAATCCTAATAAATAATCAGAAAGCATATTAGTTGTTCAGTTATTATTATTATCATCATCCGATTTGTTCTTTTTTGATATTCGAGTAAGATAAATGTCCCGTAGGAAAGTTACCAGCGTCCTTTATAGTAAGAGTAGTGGTAGGAGTGCTACTTTGGGCTTCTGGTCATTCTCTGGCTTTCATTCAGAGATCCACCCCGTAGGTTCTTCCACCCATATTGTTGTTGGGAAACCTCTCTTTTCCGCCTCTAGGGCCGTTGGTTGTTTGCCACCCTTAACCCTGGAGGCGAAAAACATCTGAGTAGGATACAGGCACCGGAGATGAGATTCTTACGATCTGTTAAAGGCTGCACAAAAAAGACAGACGTAAAAATGACGACATGCGAAAAAAGTTAAACATTTTTAATATACAAAATCGTACTGTAAAAAAGGGGACATATGGATTGCTCATCTGAACAGGATGCCAGATGGCAGGTTGTCTGAAAAAGTTTGGCAACACAACCTATTGGAAAAAGAAGTATGGGAAGCTTTGGAAGAAGATGTGATTATTATTATTATTTGTTGTTGTTGTTACTATATAAACACGAAAAATACTCATCTCGAATCTGTTTATTCTTATATAAATTTTATTGTTCAATGGTGTGTCGTTAGAAATAAATTTATATTTTATTTTCTAGCCTTTCTTGTTTTACGTTACAAATCAGTCTTGGAGATCTAGTATTGTAGTGTTTACTATAATTAAACACACAGTACAAAATGAAAAACTTAAACAAAATTTCAATGCAATTTCAAAATTTAAATAAACTTTATAATTACTTGCAACTGTAAGTTGTATAGTCTTTAATGATTGTCTTCTTATTTCTTCAAAACTGTTATATATCATAACACAATGTTTCTTTAGTGGTGAAACCAAAAGTAACTAATTATAATAAAAATGCTGAATATCATATGCAACTACAGTAATATGGTGCTAAGAATGATGCGCTTTAGATTAGTTTTAATTTTCATACTGTTGCTCTATTCTGGGCTAATAATTTAGGACAGGAGCTCCATTTTTGTCAAATTAACGCTGATATTTTTTTTAACATTTGTTTTATTCCTATTCTCTTTTCAGTAATTAGGTAGACCTAGCCTACCAGAGTTAAAGCCACTCTATTCCTATGGAATAAATATAATTTATAAATATATTAGGTAAATTTAGTAATAAATTTAATATATTTACTAAATGTGACCTCAATACACCAGGTGAATTTAATTATTTTTAATGCTGTAACAGCCATATAACATTCGAACACACGTGTAATTTACAATACCATAAACGGTAATATATAGCTTGATGTATATGGTTTTGAATAATTAAATAGGCCTACATATGAATCCTGTATGCCAGATGTTTATAACTATTTGTTGTTCAACTTTTAAATGTAAACAAAATATCTTCAAGCATAAAGTTCCAACAATGCAACTGATCACAATTATTCAATTATACAATTATAATTAATCCAACAACAATAATTATAGTCCTCTTAACACAAATAAAACATAACACATACCAAAAACACAAAATACATTAATATATAGGCTATATTTAGAATTAACTAATAAAACGATACAAAACACAACACAGTCGACAACATATAAAACTGCAAGTTTGGTCAAATCAGTCTCTGTATAGCTTAAAATTGTTTACCGATATGGCGTGGTGGCTTGATAATATTTTAAATTAAAAATATAAATTTCAAATTACACTACTGATGCTTATTTTCTTCAATGATACTGTTACACTGAGATAAAAGTAACCACGTGCGCTTTGGAGTGACTGTTATTGTGCCTTGCGGTTTAGTGTAATTGTTTTACTTACTGCGAAAATGTAATAAGGTGACATTTATTGTTGCGTATTGGAAAAATTTAACTTGAATTATTGTATATGAGCACCTTTGTTCATTTTCAAGTGATGTTTGTTTCTAATTATAGCTGTAATTAGTGACTTCATCTGGTCTCAGTTATACTGTTTCCACGGTACAAAACGGCAATCCATACGACTGTCGTAAATTACTGTTTTCATTTAACTACACAAGTAACTTACACAAAATATTTACACTGGGTCACTTTTCACAATCTTAGAATAACAAATACCATTTTAAAACACCAAATCGGCATGGCGTTATATACTTAGAATCAAAGGAAAGGGTCGGAGATCAAATATGAAATCTGCATTTCATCTGTACTTTATCAACCTACGATTAAAATTTCTCAGAATAAAAAAGTGAAACTTTATAGATTTATGGTATTTGTTGCTATTATTCTTTGAATTTATTGTAAATTTACTTCGTGGTTAAAGCAAACGGTTCATACAACGTTTTTAGAAAGCCTAAGAAACAACCAAGAAATTTGAACGACTTCCAAAACAATTGTAATGTTAGACGAGTGACAAACGTAATCCAAAAATATTTAAAGAACAATTAGGAGAAAAGGCTACGTTACCTCAAAAACTAATAATTTCTGAATGGTAGGCATAGCAGACATGAAAGCATGAAAAGAAACTCAAAAGAAGAAAGTGTACGAGTAAGTTAATAATGGATTTACAAGTTAGCGCAAGCAATGTCAAAACTAGATTAAAGCAATTATGAAACTGTGCCTTATTAAGTTGTTTCAAGTACAGTATTTATTATTTAAAAATAAAGCAACTTAAAATAATATATAAAGTACAGTGGGCGCCCTCTTAACCGCTCTCGGTTTAATCGGCCACCTGGCTCTGAGATAAACAATGTTCATAAGGTACCGAGCGACTCATCGACATGTCGAAACTTACATGATTTGCATGCACTTGTTTATTTACATTTTTAGTACGTTTAGTGGTTGATTTATCAAAGAGAAGATGTGTGTAGATTATTACTACTGTAAGTGATTTCGTGAGTTTGCTGATGCTATTTCTTTTGAAATACATCATGTTTTACAAACAGGAATGACACAAAACGGAAACGTGAAGTTGTGAGTATCGCGTAAAACCTTGACGCCTTAGACAAAGGTGAATCGGTACAAATAATATGTAACGAATTAGGCGTAGGAAAAACTACTGTCAACGACTGGCGGAGAAATAGAAAGTCATTCCAGGATTACTATATGCAGGTTGAATAGCAAAAGTACTTAAGCCCCGGTGCACAATTAGAAAACCAACAAACAAGATCGTCGATGATGCCCTTTGGGTATGGTTTGTCGAACAACGCCGAAAGGTACGCCGATTAGTAGGCCAATATTAAAGGAAAAGGCGGTATTTTTTTTCGCACCGAAAACTTGAAAACTAGGCCGAATTTGTCGCTTGTGATGGTGGTTAGGAAAAGTAGTCGCAAAGACGCATTGGAAGCATTACAGCTGGCAGTGCGATACGTCGAACAACGAGGTGAGGCGTCTGCTTCGATGTCATTCTTATGAGAAAGTAGCTTGGTTACGCTTTGAAAAATGCATTGAAAACTATGAAGCAAAAAACAATCACGGATTTTTTTAAGTGCAACTAAAATATACAGTATTGTTCGGTGTCATGAATGCGGTAATTATTATTTTATTTCACCAAGTGTTTTGTTATATTAATGTTGTGTTCGTAAAACAAAAAAGTTTTAACGTACATGCAGTACTGTACTAGTGTTTAGTTTTGTTGTTACTGTATTTATACCATATGACCAGTGAACGACCTTTTTTCAAAACGATACACGTAAGTATGAGCTACTCACAACTTATTACAGTATTTTGCTGAACAATACATAGATTGAAATTTAATATTTTATTCTTTTTCACATAAATGAACAGTAATAAAACATTTTAATCAGAGTTAAAGCTCAGTTTAAAAGAAAATTCGGTTTAACCGCCCGACCTCCCGGTCCCAAGCTGACCGGTTAAGAGGACGTCCACTGTATATTATTTATACATACTTATTTAAAAATAAGTATTTATATATTATTCTATAAAAAAATCGTAGTTTTAGACTAAACAGTACATAGGTTAGAACAGGACAACTGCTCATTAGTCTCAAGACTAAAATTATGGAAAGTACGAGATTCATTTCGTAATAACTTGTACTGACTTTTGGAAAAAGGAGAGAGCGTAATTTAAAAAATACTGATTAAAACACAACCATACACAATCATTTAGTGGCCTGATGAGGAATGCCATGTTTATAACTCACGTGTACTGAATTATTGCAATATCAACTGGATAAACCAAAGTTTTAGAAACTCAGTGTTGATACAATTTGTATGTGATCACAATTTCGGAGCAATACACGGTAGAAACTAACTTTGTGCAACACACAGTCACAGAGCACTAGAGTATGTAATTGGAAATGTGGTGGCTCCAGAGTGGCGGCAGGAAGCGGATCGACAACGCGATTTAGACGTTGTTTTATATATTTCTGCATCCCCCCCCCCCAGTCAGTTTGTGATTACAGCCACGCTACATTTAATCGGTGAGAGGAATGGTGTTTAAATTAAAGATATACGTGATACCTTCCCGTGTTCAAAACCCGTAATTTTATATTCCATGGCCCTAGTGTTTATTCAATTCATTTATCTTAGCTTCATTCCAATGTGATTTACACATTATGTTGTAGCCTATTAACTCTGTAGCAATTACAGTAGTAATTATTTGTGAATATAATTTTGGAATTAAATAAGATTTACTTCAAGGTAAAAATACTCCGGGTACAACAAATTAACACAAATTGTTTTGCTCGTAGCCTTACTTTTAGGTATTAGGCGTTAGATATTAGATATCAAATAACAAATATTAGATTTTTGATACTAGATCGATTATGAATGTTTGATATTAGATATCGGATGATTGATATTAGATATTGAGTATTTGGTATTTGATATCGGATATTGGATATTGGGTAACGGTAATGGATATTAGACATTAGATAGTAGATATTAGATATTAGTCTACATTGTAAATATTAAATATTAGAAAGTAGATATTCGGTCTAAATTTGTTGAAAATTTTTACACAATAAGTGATATTAAAAAAAATGTTCAAGTACTAAAAAACCAAAATATTCCACAAAATGTCTACACCTTAAGATACCTGCGTACGGAAATATTTCATAATTAGTTAATGACAGTTTTAAAAATGAGACAGCTGTGTAAAATGCAAATAAGTTAAAAAAAAACTTTTAACGACGCGGTGGAAATAACAAAACACAAAAGAGTAATTTGAGGACACCGGTTTTTATCTGATTTAGCATGTTAGCAGAATTCCAGAGGCGAGGGTGCCAAGATAATAATCACTGCGCGTCGTAAGGAAGAGAAGAAAGGCTCCGTCGCTATGTCAGTCTTGTTTTGAAAGGAAGGAGGGAAACAATAAAGAAAACCCACTCTGCGGCTCAATTTCTTGTTTTTATTATTTCTCCTTTTTCAAATTTAATAACGCTATTTTCTTACAATTATGACGTGCAATTTTCTACTATTGGATTTGAAATTTTTGAAGCGCTCTCAAGCTAAACAAATTAAATACGTGAACATAACGTAAGAAACATTGCTAATGTAATTTCTGACTTACTGCTTTGTATAAATATCTCCAGTGTTTAAGAGTACTCTGGAATGTTTAGAATACAAGTATAAACAACGTTATGTTCATTGAAAATGGGTAATAGAAATATTTGCTTTCCAGAACGAGAGGTTTAACAGAAGCATTTAATACAAATACAGTAGAACCACGTTAATACGATCGTCAAGGGACTTTGGTTTAAACGCTTAATAAGCGGGACAGCGCTATAGACGGGAAAACAATTTGGACACCACTTCATAGGAAACAATTACAGTACTGTGTTTTATTATTACTGTATTTTATTTTACTGTATTATAATTACTGTATTACAGTATTATTATTATTATTACAGTACTGTATTTATAATTACAGTATTGTTCATTAGTTACAATGCAAAATGCAAATTCTAGCTAATTTCCTATTAAAAAATGTACAGGCATTGCACAGACAAGAGCATTGAAAATGCTTCAATAAATCTAAAAACTATATATATTTATGTTCATTCACCAATCAATGAATTCATTCTTCATTTACCAATGTACAGATTATAAGTTAAATGTAGTCGCATTCATAAGCGAAGTTTTATACGTGTACTACGTTATTGACAACAAAGAAGTAGTTTCTATGGAAACTCACCGGTTAACATTTTCGATCACGCACCAGCGGTCGTTTTCAAATGTGCGACACGTTCTTATAAACATTTTCAATGTTAAAATTCTTTGATTGATGTTTGTCGAGTGTGTGTACTAATGTTATGAATGATTACATTTTCTATGCGGTTTAAGTATAGCTATTCATGTCACTTTATACGCCGCCAGGAGTAACAGTGATATTGTATTTTCGGAGCAGATTTATTGCTCCGAGAGCTTCATTTCGTGTGGGGACATTTTCCTCCGCAGATACAATTTCCTCATCACTGTCTTCATCTTGGACGATAGCGGCAGCATGATCCGCAATCATGTCGTCGACATCGCGGATTTCTGATGTCACTAGACCATTGTCAACTGATACAAAATCTTCCAAGTTAACATCTCCTAACTTCTCCCGTACAGCAGCCCATTCCTCGTCATTATCAATTGTGACAGGGGCATTTGTTTCACCGGGTGTTACACCACGTCCCTAAGAAATTAAAAAAAGAAAATTAACCCCCTGTCGAAACAAAAAAAGTTTTATACAGAAGCTCGATAATAGCCTAATCTAACAACATTTAGAATCTTACCTTAAAAAAGCCTGCTTTATTGAAGCAATTGGCGATGGTCTGCGCATCGATCCCTTCCCATGCAGCGGAGATGAAATTCGTTACGTCCAATAAGGTGATGCGGTTTTCGGCTCCACTGTCGATGCACTGCAGATATCGTAGAACAACACGCTTTCGATAAAAATGCTTGAGCACTTTTATGATCCCCGCGGTCCATTGGTTGGAGTTTACTGGTAGTGTTGGGAGGCAGGAATGCTAGTTCTACATTTTTCAGATTCACATTTTTCGGGTGAGCTGGACAGTTATCGACAAAAGCAGGATTTTGCGATTTGTTTTTACCATTTTTTGGTCTAAGTCTTTGAGCCAAGTGACAAACAAGTCACCAGTCATCCAGGCACGTGCTTGAGTTTTGTATTCACAAGGCAGTCGTTTAATGTTTTTAAAACATCGGAGTCTAGGTGACTTCCCCAACATTAACAGTGGTAATTTTTTAGATCCATCGGCATTTGCAGCAACAAGCACACTTACCCTTTCTTTGCTTAATTTTCACCGTGACATTTCTCCCCTTTGAACACATATGACTTGTCGGGCATTAGCTTAAAGAAGAAGCCACATTCATCCGCGTTAAACACATCGCGCGGCGCATAATTATTAATGAGCCTAGGTAGTACTTCACTTTGCCAGTCATTTACATCACTGTCACTAACTGACTCTGATTCACCACTGATTTGCAGATACACTATGCCATGCCTTTGCTTGAATCTATCAAGCCAACAATTCGAAGCAGAAAAGTCTGTTCAATTTGCCTGCTATTTCTCGTGCTTTCTCTTGTATGATTGGGCCACTTAATGGAATTGAAGCATCACGAGATTGGTGAATCCATTTAATAACAATTTCCACGACGTCTTCATATTTCCCGGATCTCACTTTCTTACGTTTGCAACCACCCTTCGCTGCATCGGTAATAGCATCCCTATTTTTTATTATTGTTCTTAAGCTGGATGAAGGGATTCCCACAGATTCAGAAAAATCCTTTTGATTCAGCGTAGAATTTTCGTCGTACTTACGGAGGCTTTGTAATTTTTCATTTATAGAAAGAGATTTCCGCTTTGCCATTTTTGCACTAATCACAACTGCACTACCAAGAATTCAAAGAACGACTAATAAGAAAAGACAGAAATGTACTGTATTGAGAGGGAGACTTTGAGTGTTAAATTCCTTTCATGCAAAGGAAAGTACCGACAGGTACAATTCCCGACACTGCTGGCCGGAGGGTTTCTTCAGGTAGAGGGTGGAATTCCTTTCGTCTACTCGGGGTGTAATGACCTTCAGTACAGTCAGAGCAACAATTTCTTCACAACGCTTTTAAAACATCTCAAATACAGTACTGTTTCACAATTTATAAGGAATTTTTCCTCATTTTCGACCTGGAAAAAAGCGCTATAAGCGGGACTTGGAAGCGTTACAAGAGGTTAAAATTTAAGGGGTATGTATATGAAACGTCCAGGGACCGTATGAAAAGAGCGTAATGGACGGGATAGTGTTATAAGCGGGAGCGTAAATACGAGGTTTTACTGTAATATCTCACAGAGAGCAAAATGTTTACACAAACTCTCCAGTGCAGAGTTCACAGCCCTAGGGAAATTTCCCTAGATTTAGGGAATTCTCAAAATTACTAGGGAAACAGGGAAATCATCCAAAAATCTAGGGAAAAATGTTGTTTGAATGCCACTGATTATAAAAACTTTTTCCTATGATGTAGTGAACGTTCCTATGCTATGTGAACGTAGCAGTATTTCATAGTCATTAAGTAGACGGTACTTTTGAAACTTTCACAATTCACACTGTAGGGTCCTGTACCTGCCACAAACAATGTATTTCAGGGGAATAACGGTTATGGTAACCCATAACGGTATGGGTGTGAAAGCCAACAAATGAGGTAGGTAAAAGCGCTGCCACAACACAATGCTTTTTTTCTAAGGCTTCCAAGGACTACAGAAATAAACCTAATCCCCTTTTCTGCGTATCGGCAAGCCACATACTCAAAGCAGTGGCCCATACCCGCACAAACACAATGGAATACGGCAGTAGAACTTTTACCTGCAACGAGTTAGTTAGTAATATTAGGAACACATTGTCTGGAGACCTGCAGAGGAAGCAAGTTGTGTAGCATTAGGCTTAATCGCATTCTCTATGAATTGTGCTCTGTTCGAGATACCGTATAGAATCTGTGTTCTCTTTAAGTAGTGTGATCTGTAGCGTGTTTGTCTAAATTAGTCTTTTAACAATGGGAGATAGTGATAATTGTAAACCATCTTCATCTGGCTCTATTCCAAAAAAACAAAAAGTGAGTTCAGGTACATATAAACGAAAGTATACAAGTGCATGGGAGAGGGAATTTTCATTCAGTGGGTGGTTGAGTGCTAGTGACAAGGGTGCTTATTTCTATTTTTGTAAAGCGTGTAATGTACATGGTGCGGCAGGAAAATCGGAAATTCTTAAACATTCGAAGTCGCAGAAACATTTGCCAGCCGTGGCGCATCCAGTTCGGGCCCAGAGAACACTGTTAGATATGGGTAAGGTAATTAGTAACAATACGGTTGAAAAAAAAGCTAAAGAGGCTGAAATTAAAATGGCAGCTTTTGTTGTAGAACACAATCTACCCTTTACAGTTTCAGACCATTTATCGCAACTTGTCAAGTCGGTTTGTAGCGATTCAGAAATTGCGAAGCGTATTTCCTGCTCAAAGACTAAATGTAAAGCCATTGTTAAAAATGTCATTGGTGCTGAAACTAAATGCCAATTAATTAATGAACTGAAATATAACAGTTTCTCTTTGTTGTGTGATGAAAGTACAGACAGGAATTGTGAGAAGCACTTATCTTTAGTTGTTAGGTATGTTGGTGTTAATTTTGTCGTGGAAGATCACTTCCTTGCGTTAATACCAGTCGAAAATGCTACTGCTGAATCAGTGTATGGGCTGATTACCGAATTCTTTGCAGAAAATAACATTCCATTCAAAGAAAAATTAATAGGATTGGCAGCTGATGGAGCAAACACAATGGTGGGTGGTAATAATTCTGTTGCTATTCGTTTTATGAATGACATTCCAGCTCTTTTTGTACTAAAATGTGTGTACCATCACATCTCATCTTTCGTCCCACTTTTTCATCTCTGTGCATCATACGCTTGCTCAAAACTTCCTCGCATTGTTGAAGATCTTGCCCGAGATGTCTTCAATTATTTTCAGAGTAGTCCTAAAAGATTAGGAAAATTCAATGAATTCCAGAAATTCCTTAATCTGAAACCCCATAAACTTCTGCACCCCAGTCAAACTAGATGGTTGTCTTTGCTACCAGTGGTATCCAGACTCCTCGAACAACTTCCTGCTTTAATCTTGTTTTCCACAAGCGCTGTCTTGGAAGACAAGCTTTTAGCAGCTGAACGTATACTAGTAAAACTGAGAGACCCTCAAACAAGATTGTGTCTAGAATTTCTAGAATTTGTTTTACCAGTATTTGTAGACCTAAATCGCGAAATGCAATCTGAAGGAATAAAAATTCACTTGCTCTACGACAGAATTTCTGCATTGTATAAGCAAGTTTTACAGTGCTACATCAAACAAGACTATCTGCAGCGTACTCCCATTTCACAAGTCCAGTATAGGGATCCTAAAAACTTTCTTCCCCTAGACAACATATAGGTCTAGGTGGAAAGGTAATTGCTTCCATGTTGTCACCCAACCTTGAACTCGACGGGACACAAAAAATGATTGCAAACTCAGGTGCCTAGATTTCTACACAGAAGCAGCTCATCAAATATTCAAACGATTCCCTCTGCATAAAAATGAAAATTTAAAGGCTCTGTCATTTCTCAATCACACCAATGTTATTAAAAAAGATATTGCCAGCATTGTCCCACTTGCTATGACTTTCCCCAACTTAATCAATCATAACGACATGACGTGTCTTGATAGAGAATGGAGACACCTGCAAGCTATGGACATTGAAAAGTACGCAGATGTAACCAACATTATGGATTTCTAGAGAAACATTAGTTTTTTAAAGAAAGGAGACAATTCACCCATGTTCCCCACCTATGTAAAGAAACTGTTGTGCTTACCTCATTCAAGTGCAGCTGTGGAGCGCATATTTTCGTGTATTAATTTGATAAAAACAAAGCAAAGGAATCATCTTAATGTCTCCACCTTGGCTGGTTGCTTTATGCAAAGAAAAAAAATAACGGAAGTTCTTGCTTTACCATTCCTATTGAGGAAAGTGTGCTACGGAAGTTCAACCAGGATATGTATGAGTTCAAATCACAGGCAAGAGCTGACAGTGATTCAGACTAACTTTGATGTAAAGTGTTTATAGAATCTGTGTAGTGTACATAATAATTTGAAACTTTTTTAAAGTACAGTGTATAGGACTAAATCGATATGAAATTAGTGTATATAAAATTTTAATATCGACAACCGTGTAAAGAGAGAAAATTTTACTGATGACGATCGGATACGCTTGGGGTAAGTAATTTTAATTATTTTTTACTCTTTTATTATACTGAGTTTAATATTATTTTTCAGTGTTATCTCGTACAAACAGTTTTTGAAGAGCTACTTAGTACTACTAAAATCTGTATACACGTATTTATCAATTTTCTGTGGCGTTCTGAAGATTTCACGTGCAGAATGGAACTTGCCATGTCCCTATCGTATCCCATCATAGTATGTTTATGATCGTTTATTGTCATTAGATTTGACTAAACTGATGGAGAGGAAAGAATGTACAATATGTGCCTAGCTGACTGTCTCCCACTCGTAGCCAATGTGCCAACCACTTCTTTGTTAACAAAACGTATTCGGACACTTGAATTCTATGGAATAGCCTTGTATATTTGTCTTTCAAAGCAGTTTCACTTTATTTGTTGGCATATGTTTTCACTGCTGTTGTGACAAACCTCCCCTCTATGTTGGGACACTCATTGGTAGCAACACCGAAGCTTCGTGGAAGGAAATACTGGAGGCAGTAATCGTCTTAAGAGATACGGATAGGAGCAAAACTGAATGATTCTATTATCTGACAAGTTTAGTGCTAATTTTACGTTTGTAGTGAGTGAATTTTCTTTTTACGTTTATTAGTTTTATTCTTTTTTAGTTTTTTATTTTGCATCAATGTCTATTATGCACCCTTATAACGTGTTGCCCACAGAAAGTTTCTTATAAACATTTTTTAATTGACAGTGATAAGGCCTAGGGAAATCTAGGGAATTTTTCGTTTGAAATCTAGGGAAAACGCCGGCGCCAGGTTGTCACCACTGCTTCAGTGTCAGTCGTCTCACTTTACTTTATGCATACACGTAGCCTATAAACACAGTGAATGGAATTTGTGTTAGTTTAAAACACAAAATGCTTCACAAATGTAAAACTACTTTAGTAGTAAAGTTTCCTATATACCTCTTTATTTTTATCAACTCTACTATTTTGTTGCCAATTACAGTCTTACAAATACTCAACTACACACGCAGTACGCCATAAGGCGCCTAATCGAAAATACGAGTCTTTTCGTATTTCATCAAAACAGCCAATGTCGAACCACTCATGCAACTGTAGACGCGGATCCCTGTGCAATAAGTTTTATACCTTTTGTGTAGTGCCCTTTGTATAAACCTGTGTACATGTGTGTAAAAACGTTGTTAAATAAACATATTTACACATTTAGGCATTTTGTTTTACAACCTATGGAAGCTTTTGGTCTCGCTTAAAACTCTGTTTCGAGAACTTAACCTCTCATCTTATGAGCCTTCTTCCAATGAGGCTTATATTGGTTAATCAATATTAACCAATAGTCTCCTCACTCTTTCTCACAGTTTTCCCCGTACTTTCAATTATTAAACATTGACCTTAGGCAATGTCATCTGCACTGCACATCACAAACACGTCAAATCTCCTGGGTCCAGTTCTATTACTACTCCAGTCTTGTTATAAACGTGATAATTTCCTCAGTCATCCTAAAATATTACCGTCCGTTAACATTTACTTCTCAATATATATCTTTCTCAGCGTGTTTTGTTTTCTTAAATATCTTTAATTTCTTTAATATTAATTATAAGGAGTCTTAAAAAGTAACGCATTACAAACGCCTGGGCGCTTGTTAATGTATTCCTTGGAGACGACCGCCAAAATACTTTAAATAATTAAAACCAAGCGTCTAAAAGTTACATGTTACGACAGAATTACTTATTTGTAAAATTAAACGCTAACCTGACCACAAATATTATGTATTATGATTTTCCAACTCCTATATTAATACAATTGACCATCCTTGCGTGTATACTAGTTTTCCGGAAACTATAATTTAAACTTTGTGACACTTTATTAAATTGTACAATTTTCCTAGTAAAATCTTGTTTAGTCTATTTAAGGATATTGATACTGACCTTACAGCTAAGATTCTTTCCTTATTTTACTAGTCATGACTGCAACAGTTTTTGGTACATACGGCGTGTTTTGAGAAGAACCCTGTTACGTCCGAAGAGTGATGGGCGAGAGACAGAGTGGAAGAACATTTTAAATACCGTCCTGTAAATACGGTATCTTAATTCTTTCACCGATCATTAATTTATTTTATTTGCATTTGATTAGATTAAACCGTCAGCTATTAATGTTATGACATATTTCTCTTAGAGACTGTAACGAGTTATGCCAGTCCTGTCGCACTGTCTTTAACTCGGGCCCATAGCCAGAGGGGGCCAGGACGGGCGCCGCTCGACCTAACAAGTTTTATAAATTCTTCACCAAATTCGAAGCACAAATTTTAATTTTTAAAAATTTTATTGAATTTAAACATTTGGTAAATATTATGAAAAACTACTATAATTAAAAATTCCGTTAATTCAAGTAGGGAAATACTCTCTCTGCTACTTTGCTACTCGAACGTGTGTGGCCTCTATAGGCTTGTTATAGAAATACCAACTTATCGCGTACTTTGTTCGGAATACGTCTAAACGTAGCCACGTAACCATATTTTTAAATGTAGATGTGCTGTGTATGTTGTTTTAATAGAAATTGAGTTAGTTTCGTTAGAATGTGTGCATTTTTCGATTAGTAGGGCTGTGGTAAGGGAATTCAACATCGGAAAATTACGAAGGTGAAGTGACTTTTATTGCTATGTATAAACGTGTTTTTAAACAAGAAACCTCGAGTAGAAAACATAGCAAGTAGTCTTGAACCAATGGCGTGAAAAGACCTCGGACGACTTGACTTTCCGTTATAGGCCGTTCTTCAAATGAACCCCAAATGAATCGATCACCATCTTCTTAGTCCCCCATGGTGTGCTCATATGAGCACAAGCCAAACACCGTATGATGGCGGCTTCCTCACCCTTGGCTAACCCAGTGTCTGCATCAAAATTCAACAACAGACGGACTACGAACAGCTCGAGCCGCCTAGAGTGCTCGTCCAGGCACTGGAAACCGCGAGGTGTGCAAGTCCCTCTTTGCGTGAGCCATCCTTCTCACCGTAGCAGCGCATCGATCCGGCCGATGCCTTACGGCGGTTGGCTTAATATCTCCGTCACTGCGGCTCTTAATTCTTGCGGATAATTCCTTAAGGGATACTAACCAAGCTTGAACTCCAAGCGTGAACCTAGGCCGGAAGAATCCAAAGACGGAAGTGCTTACATGCATAGGGTACCCGCATCCCTGACCCTTGTACCAAATGACCACTAAAATGGAAAACTGGAGTTCATCGAGCCCGACAACGCACAGACACGTCAGGACGCTGAAATCCCCTCACAAATTCTGTCAGTCGGTCAACATGATGACGCAACATTAACGTCATCGAGTAACTTATACGTACCACGAACAGAAACAACAAATATTTTGATTTACCTATGTGAGCCAAGTAAATGAGTCATAATTTACGACTTTCCAAAAAAAATAACATCCGTTGTATTCGAGCTGATTGTTATAATTTATTAAACAGCTGGAGTGCTATGTGGCATTTTGCAATAGCGTCCTTTTTTCTATACAGGAATAAACGTGCTATCGTTTGAAGAAATTTGGTTACCAAAACTTTTGTATCAAAAGTCTTGGAGACAAAGAAAAGGCAAAAGTATACTGTGGTCTGTCCGAAGATGCTAAAAATGAGATTAAAAATAAATTAAAGAATAAAGTCAATTTTCAATTCTAAATTTTTTGTAACCCTTCAAAATTTCTTTCAGTGTATCACGAATATAACGGACATATTACTACTTAATTAGGCTTATTTGTAACCCGTGCGTATTTATCATATGAAAGAAGAATCAGCAAGGGTGATAGGATTACTATAAATACTTAAACAGAATGAAAAATATATCTGGTTTGCCCGACCTGGAAAATATGCCCCTCCTGATACCTAGTTCTCGCTACGAGCCTAGTTTGACTATCTCATCACCTTATCATTTGTTACTGCTTGCATTTCTGATCTCTTATAAAACATTCAAAGATTTAAAAAAAAAGACACACCGTTTCTCTGTTTTGTCCAACTAACACAGAATAATGTAACCATATGTGAGCATAAATATCTTTTGTCACAATGCACGGGACTGAGGGGGAGGGAGGAACTAATTATACTTGATCATTCAAAGTGATTTCATGACGCGCAAGGAGCTGATGTTTACGTGGTCGGTAGTACCACGATCCTGTCACTCAGGTTTCAACACGGCGAGTGCAACTGTCGATACTTTGTGTGGTTTTAACCTGTCTTATTTTAACTCAGACGTCGGCATTGCCTGTTTCTCAAGTTAGCGAATGTCTTACGTCGATCGTTTAAAATCTGTATGGGAAATTTTAGCACACCAATAAAGCCTACGGCAACAGATTTGCGCAGCGACCGTAAAAATGCAAAAAACCGTTTCATTAATACTGAGTTTTACACGGGCGGAAATCAGTTACTCAGCGCGATGGAACTCTGGTACGAGTTGGTGCGCCAGAAGTAACAATTTTATAATTAATGCATAACGAATAATGATACTTGTGTAGCATAAGAGAAGTACAATCCAAATTTAATTTCCTTTTATTAAGCATGATATTTATTAAACATTATAAAAATCAGTTATATTTCAATATTTCAAGTGGATAATTTATAAAAATTTAATATCATATAGGCTAACTTTATACATTTTAATAACTCTAGAAAAAACATTATAATGTTAACATTAAAATAGCATTATAAAAATAACATTACACAGGTGCGGGTGTGTATCTGTGTACACACGCGCGCGCATACACACACACCCACAGCGACAGAGAGATGTGACGTGTTGAAGGCTAAACCCCTTATCGAATAAATTTCAACACGAAATTTAATATGATGATTAACATTTGTCATTAATATTTTATTGATTGTACATATTTATCTAAAAATATAATACATTTTGCTTTGTGTAAATTAAATTTTAAATATTATTACTCTCTAAATTAATTTGAAATTTAAACAGAACCTAAAATTTTTTTTTGAATCAAAATTTAATAAGATTTTCTGTATTGATTACACATAAAAATGTAGAAATCAAATTACAGACTAACGACCTAAAATCAGATATTGTAAATTTTCTTTATAAAATTAAAAATTAACTATATACATTCAATTATTTTCTTCCCTTGTTTAAAATTTACCGTTCTTTGAATAAAGTTTAAAGTTTTTTTTTGGTTGCCTGAGTATGATGTAGCGTAGCGAGGCTCCGCTTCTCATGTTCACCGTCGAAATACTCAACCAAATACTCTTCCAGGATCGTCTGTGATTTCTTTGGAAAATTACAGAAATCAGCAGGCATACGACAATGTCTAATGGTTTACGTGGGAGCTCCGTTTGACTGACCCAAGTTGACTGCCGTCACCATTCGCTATATTATTCATATTTACGCATAAGTTACTTTAAATTTAAATTTCTACGGCAATTACGTAATGCTCTCGAAAAGTCGGCAGGTACAGTTACGTAAAAGTTCTACATGTTTCTCGGTTGCCGAGAAGGTGCAGTGTCTCTGTCAAAACCTTGCACTCAAGTAGCTTCTTGACTACTCTTAACTACACAAGTTAACTACTCTTAACCGAGCGCTCTTAACTACGTAAATTATTCTGGCACACCGCCAAAAGAATGGAAAATTATTCTGAAGCATCTACGAGATCTACAGTATATAAGCAACAGCGGTATACCAGCTAGTTACACCTGGCGATATTGTAGAGTGCGGATCAAGTGATTGTTGGGGATTAGTGGAAAGTGATTATTGTGTTATAATTAGTTCATAACTCTAATAGTTGTCATTATTATTCCGAGTGGACAAATTTAACTTGAATTATTGTGTGAGAGTACTTTGTTGATTTCATATTGTTATTTGTGACTAATTAAAGCTGGTAATTAGTGACTTCTTTGGTGTCTGTATCTTGTTTCACTGTACAATACGACGTGAGACCGTCATAAGAGTGGGTCAGAAGGGCGACAGAACCTTTAACGGTGGAAAGAGAGGACACCGTGGAACACGCAAACATGGATACCAGTCAGATGATGGAAGCTTTCCAATCGCTGCTACTGTAAACTCAGAAACAACAAACAAAATGTAAAACGAAAACAGGAGGTGGAAGAAGCAGAGAAACAACAAAAAGAAGAACGCAGACAGGAAAGAAAAGAGGCAGAACGGCTGAAAACACTAATGCTGAAAACAGAAGAAAGACAGAAAACACTAATTTTGGAATCTGAAGGACGACAAAAAGAAGAACGTAAGTAGGAAGCAGAGGACCGTAAGCGTGAAACAGGTGACATCAAAGCGTTGATACAGTGTCAAAAAAAGATGCACGAGCATACTACCGTAGAGTTCGGTCCCCTACGTAGTGACTTGGGTGAATTACGCGATAATCTAATAGCCAGGAGGTAAGATTGTCTGCAGTACAAAAACTCCATTGCAAACATAAAACAGTAAACTAAAAGTGAAGTCGAGCAGTTAATGAAAATACAGACATGCATTTCAAAACAGACGGCTGAAGAGACAGTGCCAATCGTAAAGGCGGAAAAATAAGACAATAGAGAGAGTCACTTCGCCAGGTGTGACAGTTCATGTCAATGGCCCAATATTTAATGGAAGCCATCACTGGACGACGAATCTTCGGCAATTTGAAGCCGCTGAATACGCAAATAATTGGGCGGAGAAAGACAAGGCAGTTTCACTCGTTCCCTCTTTAAAAGAACCTGCGGCATAGCTACTATAGAAAGTGCCACCTGATAGCCAGAACACCTATGCCGAATTAATAAAAGCTCTAAAATTACGGTATGGTTGCAAACATTTGCGAGATGTGTAGTGCACTCAGTTGAGAACAAGGCGACAGCTTTCTGAGGAGAGTCTTCAACAGTTTGAAGCAAGCATCGACAGTCTGATTAGACTAGCCTATCCTGAAGCACCAGAGGATTTTCGAATAAGGTTTGCGGCGGGATATTTATTGATGGCGTCGGAAATCGTGAACTCCAGCAAGTGTTACGAATGGAAAGACACCAAAATACCACAGAAGCTCTTGTTCACGTCCTCGAGTTTGAAGCTGCCAAGTCAGCTTATATTAATGGGTTTATGTCATCACACTGTAGTCAGAAGATTCCAGTATCACATTGCCGTTACGATGTGGGCAGAAAAGCAATGTTACAGGACAAACAACTCAAAGATTCAAGAGCGCCAAAACGATTTGAACGATGAGAAAGAGACAGAAGACCGAAGTGTTACAACTGTGCAAAACGTGGTCATCTGCAGACAGACAGACTGTTGGGAGAATAAAATACCGAGAGAAGTGTGTGATCACACAAATTGGAGAAATAAAGCTCCAGAACAGCACACAGTTTACACGCTACATAAGACCAGTGGAAACTTGATCGTTAATGGATTTATGGAAGGTAAACCAACATCATTTACAGTTGACACGGGCGCAACAGTACCCATTGTGCACCCTGATTTAATCAGCAGCCGCCAGCCTCAATTTAGATCTTGTACAATACAGACTGTGACTGGAAGCCCCGTCAAAGTATTAGGACAGGTCGTGGACGCCTGGGTCTTCTCGAGTTAAGCCACCAAATGCTCGTTTACAGACATTGTCGATTAAGTGATTCTTCGCACAGACATAATGAATGCCAGATGCGTTGTGGACTTGAGAGAATGTCCTGAGAGTTATCCAAGAGAAGACAAAGCTTTACATGGTTAAAATGACAAGGTCCGCCAACCATTCGATCTAGCAAGTGGCATTAGCCGAAGAAAAAGTCAACAAATGTATAGAAGAGGATCCTAAGCACAAGAAGTACTAATTTGTCTAACAACAAAAAAGTGATTGGTAAACTTACTAGGGTCGTCGAGGAAGGACTCTTGTTTGTTCCTGAGTTAATGGAAACGCCCGGGGAAGAAGTTTGCTGAAGATGACGTTACGCAAGAGCATGCTGACGAGAACCAAACAGACTTGGACAAGCTAATGGCTTGTAGGTCATCAGTACACGGCACAACCGGAATGATTCCAGCAAAACTTGTGGTTTAACGGGAGCTTCGTCTTTCTGGGGACTTGATGTTCGGATCACCTGACGCTCAGTTCCATGAGTCGCAAAAATGTTTATTCGCAATTAGAAAAGCAACTGCGAGTAATAAATCGCTCGATAAGAGGACGGCCAGTGATAAAATAAAAACTGTGTATGACATTACCAGCAATAGTGTGGGTTTCGAAGAAGGAGATCAGGTTTGGTTGTACAACCCAAAGCGCCTTCGTGGTCGCTCACCTAAACTTCAAACTACCTGGGAAGGACTTTACACTGTGGAAAAGAGAATCATCGATGTTGTCTATCGGATTCAACAGGAAGGACAGCGGAAATTCAAGGTCGTCCACCTAGATCGCCTGCCCAAGTATTACTTCAGAGACAGTTTGCCAGTTCGGAATTAATAGGGTTCAGGAGGGGACAGTGCTACAATAACTATGTAACAGGTGCCTCTCTCCTGTCTTGCAAAGTCGGCAGGTTCAGTCCGTGTTTAAAAATAATAGTTATTTATTTCTACCGAAAATACAGTTTAGATTTTCAGTGTAATTTAAAATTAATGCGTCTTTATACAAAAACTACATCCTGACAGTATCCATCTCGCGCTGAATTCACACTGCATAGAACACTAACAAGTAAATACTAGAACTCAACGTTGAATATCATAATTGTCTTAATGCTATACATAACAGTAAGTCCTTAATACCTCAATACTAATAAGAAGTTGGTCTCTAACCATGCATTGTATCGTGACTGAGTGTTAGTTATGGCCTAAATAAATTCAGCACCTTCACACCCATAGTGTGATTATTATTAAGTCACAATCCAATATATGAACCGAATCACAAGACAGGTGAAAAACTCCAGTGAATGAACTACAGAAATATTTCTATACGCCGCTTATAAAATGTATACAGTGTTATTAAACCATAGACACATATTGGGGGGTGACGTATATATGTCTACAAAACAGGGGGCCAGGACCGGAAGATCTACGATAGACAAACTAATTGTTGTTTAAACATAATTAATTCACTACCGAATCAGAACACAAATTTTTTTATAGGTAAAAACGTAAATGTTTTTGTGTTCCGAGTCGGTAGTGAATTAATTATATTTAGTTAAGTAATGGACACGTCATGGACAACGAAATCCAAAAATTTAATTGTTGTTTATTATAAAAAAAAAATAAATAAAAAATAGTCGGCATGTCATGGAAATATAACTGTAATATATGCTAAATATTAATTGATTTCTACAAGCATATAACTGAATCCAATGAGTCAAACAATTTAAAATAGGCTATTGTTACGCTGAGGAAATAAATAGTACCGCATTTCTGTGTGCCTACGTGACTCTTCTCATGCCGGGGCACGAGAGGCTGTTCCAGTCGTTTGTAAATTATCCTGCGTAGCGTTCTGGTTTCTTCGAGATTGTCCATGCCCCTTCCAGACTTTTACTCGACTACTCAACCAGCATTCAAGCCCGCTAACTCACTATAATGCAAGGCGCGTAGGTAAAAAATACTGGATTTCGAAACGGCCCAGTACAGTTACTCCAGGCAATTTTAAAAGTGCATTTCGGAATTGTTTTGGCGGTTTAGTGGAATGTGATCATTGTGATAATTAGTGCAAACTTTAATAAGATGACATTTATTGTTGTTTGCTGGACAAATTGAACTTGAATTATTGTATAAGAATGCCTATGTCGTTTGTGTCTAATTAAAGTTTGTAACTAGTGACTTCATTGGTGCCAGTTATTCTGTTTCCAGTGCACAACAAGACGATCTGTGACCCAAGAAGGCGTCGTCACACTACTATTCGAATTTGGCATAGGTCTACCAATAAATTGGTAAGATTATTCCATATCACCATGGTGAATGGAAGCCACATAGGCCTACTCAGAATTTGCTGACAGGCCCTACAATAAGATTAAATCAGGAGGATGGGTTAGCTCCAGGACTAACCACAAATAGTTGAAATGTTATCTTCAACAAAAAAAACTCAGATTGTGGCTTGCGCGTCCGATTCCAACAGAGTACCAGGAACACTAACAGCAACACAGGACTGAAGGTAAACTCTAAAGAAGTGGAATGGAAATTAATTTTGAACAAATTCTTAATCTAGTCGAGAAAACAAAGACGAATGAAAATATAACAGTAGCCAATAGTGATAGTGAGAGTGTAGGCAATTTATTAAAAAGTTATTACTTCGTTTATTTTTAGAAAATCGTAACTGTTTATTAAAAAAAATCTCGTTATTTAGTTTGTTTATCTAAACACCTTATAAATATAGATCTCGTTTCACGCAGCGTACATATTTCACACAGTTTTGAAGCTCGTCTATGTTATAGTAACCTTCTTCTTTATACTGTTCACATTTTTAGTACGTTTAAAAAGTAATAGGCTACTCAGTCTTTATTTATTTTACCCCTGTTAAGATTGTGTATTCCAAAAGACACATCATTTCTTATATAATACCATTTTCAAATTCATATTGTTAGATTACTGTGTTTTTTTTCTTACAGTTAGCTTTTAAATGAGGTTTTATTCAATTTCTGAGTACAGACTAATAGTTTAAGAAAATATTTTAAATTTTAATTATCTTTAACCGTTTTAAAGGTTAAAACTCATTTTAAGTAAGTAAACAAAATAATTCAAATATTATTAGAATAAACAAAATTAGAGAAAGACTTAAATAATAATTACTCTTGTTGAAAACAGTCGTAAAATATTCCCTACACAGTAATATTCACGGTAGCGTGGTATACTTAATTGCAAACGTAAACACAAAACCACGCTACACTAAAAGTGATAGTTTGAAATATCCCATTGTTCTTGTTAAATTCTATACACCTTTCATTTCAGAATTTCTTTCCTATTTATACCAAAAAAGATCTGTTTTCAACTTTTTCTTCAGACTTCGTTAAATCTATTTGTTGAAGTCTATATATTATCCTCGTTAAATGAATAGATCCAACAGGATAAACGAAATATATTTCTTTGTTTAAAGGTGATATATATAACACACATTTCTTTACCTTGTACAAATACCTATAAAGTGGGTAAATTGACACGCTTGTTGTCACGGTTATGAGTCAAATTGATGTATTCAACGTTAACAAGGCAACATATGCATTGTGAAGATGATTCAACTGTGAAACGCGTTTGTGCAGATCGCGTTGACTAATTGCTTAATGAGGATTAATATACTGCATGGTCTACCTGGCTGGCATTGATTTGCTGAGGTAAACAAAATGTTTTGGTATTGTATATTTTTAATTATATTTACCACAAAATAAACACTTGTACGGATATTTTTTAATATTATAAATAATTTTATTTAAAATCTCGTCAAGTCTGGTAGTTTGAAACTCTCTACTATCTGTTAAACAAATCCTTGGCAAAACATCACACAAACTGATACAGCAGGTTTTGCACACGTCATCGCTGCTCTTAACAGACATTGTTAAAACTAAACGTCCGGACAGAAGGCAAAAATGGCATTTAAATATTTTATAGCACTATGTGTTCTGACTGTTAAAGTTATTTTCTGAAAAGCGTTTCGTTCTTTAGTTTTATTTCATTTAACTTCCTTCATATAACACAAAATTCATTAGGCCTATAATCTCCACATTTACCGGATTACAAAGTCGCAGTGTATGAACACAATGTTCAAGAAACTGATTTTCGTTCTTAAAAACGACATGTAAATATTTTTTATTTTTTCTAATGTTCCATACTAAACCTCCTCTCAATATTTCTTCATTTTACCATATGTACTTTAAAGTGTATTTGAGTCTTTTCTATTTTTTTTTTCTTTCTACCCTTAGGTAACGCATTGATCTGAAATGGGAAATTATATTGGTGTAATATAATCACTTACTGCTCTTTATTAACACTAGTTTTAACCCGCCATCAGTCCCTGTAATTTGAAAGTGGAAAAGTACTGCTGGCAGTGAATGACACTCGTCACAGGAAGACCACATATAAAAATATGAAGATAATTTATACGTAGGCTGTCACGGCCGTAGTCACTTATAAAATAATTTATATGCGGGGTGTTTGGCCGTGGCCGATGCTTTGTTCTGTCATTTTGTAAACGTTTCGGCCACCCACCTGAGGGCTTCTTTAATAGAAAAGAGTTTAAAGTGTTCGACAAAAGGGTGGAGAGCCAAACGTACGCTTAACCGAGGTAAACGCAATAAAAAGGAACCAAGGTAAAAGGAACAAAGCAAACAATCACGCCCATTTTATCATATGAAGATGTGTTCCAAAATCTGAATCAAATCAAGAATAGTTTATAGCAAGACTATGCATTCCGAACACATGTCGCATCATCACTACAGACTGTCTTATGTGCTACCCATATTTTTCAGCGTTCCAAGCGTTCGGCGTTCCAGTTCAAACCAGCCAGTGACAGGTATTTCTTTCAGCCTAATGTCATAGCTGCAAAGCTTATAAAGCAGGAATATCTACTGGATTCATTACGAGACAAAATTGCTGGCGTAACATAACAAACGTCTTATCTTGATCCGTGTCGTCTGCGTTAACTAGAAACAAAACAATTTTTTTTTTTCAAAAAATATGATTTTTTTGGAAACACAACCAATGACCGACCGACCTGGCATTACTTGGAATTGGTTTCATTGAAGTATTATTTAAATGTTTATTTATTAATTAATTAAAATGAAATTCCAGGCACCACCTTGAAAAACATTAAAGTTGTTTCAAGGTTTATGTGGTTAGCGGGATATGCTGCGCTTATCGAAACGAAAAAGCGTCCTTACGTGAAATATAAAGCGAGTAAACGTGGTTACGGTGCTACACGTAATATCTAATACGGGAATAACAAAAGCAGGCAAAAAGAAAAAGAAATGTGTATGAATTACTGCATGAAACACACAAGCCTTAACTTCACGTCAAAAGTTTAGACTTAACCTAAATGAGTCAGCAGGAAAAGCAATAGTAACAAGTGTCTGTTATATAATCTGTAGAAAGTTTCCATATTATTATCAGCGCAGCTCTTAAATTGTCGTAGCGTCTACGTGAGAATGAAATTAATTTACGTTAAACAGATTACATTACGATGAATTTAACATTACCAGCTAATGAAAAATTATTGCGTTCACTAATTGCAGTTACAACTGTGCTTTCACGTATGCGGAAACGGAATACGTTTGGAGTCCTTTGTCGCCATTCGCTTGACAGGAGAGTAACTTTAAAGTTAAGTTATTCTTTTCTCCCAGCGGGAATTACCCCAAGCCATTCCGTATTACCTATCCAACACAGTACCTTTTATTCCACGACCACTGTTTGATCCCGATACATTGTAAAAAGTTATTATCAGATTTTTAAATCTTTATGTCGTTTCCCCATTAGCGCTTTTATTTTTCTATATCTGTAATGTAGTTTCGATTTAAGGTAATTGAGATAGACATTACATTCTTGTATTTATAAACATGTTTTGAATTTATAAAAAACTGGCTATCGGAAGGCTATTGTAAAGAATTTCGCTACTGGAAAGATCTAATCGCATCAGCTTCCAAACCGGCCGAAGGTTATTGGCCCCACCGTTTTAGGGTCAAGAAAATATCTAGAACTGCCACACCATCAAGCAGGTAGAAAAAATCAGATCGCAAAGGATAAACTGCCACCAGTAAATGACCTTGAAAACTGGTATGTGTTGACCGTTAATAAAGTAAACCCTTCTCGTATGTTGTTTAATTTTCTTTCCCATTGTAGAATTTCTAAGGATAAATGTATGATAATTAATGATAGAATTTTGCTAAACTTTGGTAAAAAGAATATTGGTGTAGTAAAAATTTCATTCGTGTTCATATCTGAAAAACAGATGTTTAGTGTACCAAACAAATTAAAGACTGTAAATTTTGACAATGTGTGTTAGTGCAAAACTTACTACAGAAACATCATCATATTATCATATTATTATCAGCGCAGCTCTTAAATTGTCGTAGCGTCTACGTGAGAATGAAATTAATTTACGTTAAACAGATTACATTACGATGAATTTAACATTACCAGCTAATGAAAAATTATTGCGTTCACTAATTGCAGTTACAACTGTGCTTTCACGTATGCGGAAACGGAATACGTTTGGAGTCCTTTGTCGCCATTCGCTTGACAGGAGAGTAACTTTAAAGTTAAGTTATTCTTTTCTCCCAGCGGGAATTACCCCAAGCCATTCCGTATTACCTATCCAACACAGTACCTTTTATTCCACGACCACTGTTTGATCCCGATACATTGTAAAAAGTTATTATCAGATTTTTAAATCTTTATGTCGTTTCCCCATTAGTGCTTTTATTTTTCTATATCTGTAATGTAGTTTCGATTTAAGGTAATTGAGATAGACATTACATTCTTGTATTTATAAACATGTTTTGAATTTATAAAAAACTGGCTATCGGAAGGCTATTGTAAAGAATTTCGCTACTGGAAAGATCTAATCGCATCAGCTTCCAAACCGGCCGAAGGTTATTGGCCCCACCGTTTTAGGGTCAAGAAAATATCTAGAACTGCCACACCATCAAGCAGGTAGAAAAAATCAGATCGCAAAGGATAAACTGCCACCAGTAAATGACCTTGAAAACTGGTATGTGTTGACCGTTAATAAAGTAAACCCTTCTCGTATGTTGTTTAATTTTCTTTCCCATTGTAGAATTTCTAAGGATAAATGTATGATAATTAATGATAGAATTTTGCTAAACTTTGGTAAAAAGAATATTGGTGTAGTAAAAATTTCATTCGTGTTCATATCTGAAAAACAGATGTTTAGTGTACCAAACAAATTAAAGACTGTAAATTTTGACAATGTGTGTTAGTGCAAAACTTACTACAGAAACAGCAATAACCTTCAAATGCTTCGCAGTTTAAAATGCTAATTTTTGAAGTTGGTCGTATGGAATACGATGACACTATCAGATTTTGATGCTTATTTCGTAAAAATGTATGAGGCGTTTAAACCGAAAGGAAAGATTTAGCAGGATAGAGTTATTGTAATACCTAAAACTAAACCAGATAATTCCTTCTAAAACTAAACCATTGTAATACCTAAAACTAAAACTAAAATTGAACTCATTTGAATGGCACATGCCGGCAGTATAACGCAAACTACACATACCAGCAGTCCAAGGTCTGTTATCTACCTGCTCGGTCGTGGTGTGACAATTTATTCAAGACATTCCCTTGCAATTAACCCTTTTCCTATCTGCTTGGCCTGTGTGGTAACTCGGACATGGTTCTAGTTTCTTGAAACTGAGTGGCAATTTACGTCCACGCCTCCGAACCACTGCACCACTAGACCCTAATCGTTGGCGAACTGAGTAATGAATAGTAATGTTTATATGCTGATCGTATGTTTAGTACTCCGTCAAGGAATATAAATATGCAATTTTTTATTTCCGCACTTGATATGGAAAACCATACCATACAGTGTAATATAATCGTACGTAATACAGTGAGTTACGTATTTTTAATTTATAGAATTACATTTACGGTTAACGTAAACATGTCATAAAACATAAACTTAGCATAACTTACTCAATAATAAAATATAGTAGTAATAATTTTTTTAATATTTTTATATTAACTACAAAATGCACAGTGATTGCACAATCAATAAGTATCTTAAATACCAAGTTCTATTTTAGATAGAATCTAGTCGGAAATTGCTGACTGGGGGAATTGGCCGCTTTAATAACTAATTTCCTCTCACTTGAATAATATCTCCTGCTATAGACTTTAATACGGCAATATTGAGTTTCAGAGAAGTGAATTAGCTTAAAATACAAGTGTTGTTTAACTAGTCATAACGTATGGATGTTTTTAAATTATACTGACTGTTGTTTAATTATATTAATTATAATCAAAGGCTTTTCACGGTCTTCATCGGAAATCGAGTTCAGTTGTCTTAAAATATATATTGACTATACTTTATAGTAAACGATGAAAAGTACATAATATCCGTAAAATACGTAGCCTACATAGTACGAACATAGTACGAACACACTGCTTTTTGATATCCATTACCCTAAGTTGGATGTGTTAATACACCGAGTGGGAAAACTGTTATCACAGGTTCTTTATGCTCATAAGGCACGCTTCGTTTACTTGTGTGCGTTTTCGTATTTCTTGGCTACCGTCTTGACATTATCAGTCAATAGGAAGGCAGGAATGTTGGGATTCTGTGAGTATGTCTGAACAAACCATGGAGCTCTTTCCTCAATACGTTATTCTGAAATATCTGAAGTTGCTCATTGTTACGAATCGGCGGCATAACTCCAAGCTGCACATCATATAGGCCTATCTTTTCTTTTCATAATCTGACTGTATAGAAGTACGATTCTTTCATGGACAGATGAGACTTACGCCCCATCCTTCAAATCGGTTTCCTGAGTTTAAGATCAAGTTCTTTTTCTATCATTTTATGCCCTCCTCCACAGGGTATTTACATATCTACTTACATTCATGTCAGGGTATTGGCTGCTTTTAGATAACTGATTATCACATCATTAGTCATGATATGGGTTCTTTGTCATGAACGTCAGTTGCAAGTATCCCAGTGTCATCCGGTGTTGTTGCAATTCTCTTCTGGTATGGTGTGAATAAACAGTAGTAAGTACCGGTCTTAATGAAATTATATAAACAAAATGCTAATAGCAAAAAATAGCTTAAAGATAAAAAAATAATATTAACCAATATTCGGAAGGAATGGCCGCCGTATTTGCAACGAACGACAGATTAGGGAGACATAGACGATGCAGAAAGCACGGTACTGGAAAACGATGGCTACCTAAGGATATAAAAGCTGTCTAGCGTAAGAAGAAAAAACAAAGAATTTTAAAAAGTAAAGGAGATAATCCTTTTTTAGTTACATTGCAACATTCTAAATAAATAATGTTATTTATATATGTATATAGATTTGATGCTTGATAGCATATTTCATAGTTGCAATGAAGGACGGTTAATAGCATTTAAATGTTTTCACATTAGCAGTAAATGCGCATGTGCTGTTTGTAACATTATTCGCCATTAGGCAAATGAACGAGCACAGTTTACATAAGCACGCTGACAATTGAGTTTTCTCGTTCGGCGCCTCGTTAATATTGAACACAGCAACGATTTGACTCATCCGCGCCTAGACTGCTCGTCGTACTCTACTGTTACGTAAACACATTTCTCAATAGGCGTCACCAAACCTGAAGTGTGTGTTTCATTAGAACGTCTTCTTCACATTTAGTTTTTGATCCCTTAGCAAAGTTGACATATGTTACACAGAAGTGTTTCCTACTAATATAAATAAGGTTGTTTTAAATCTCACACTCCGGCTACGAGAACGAACGGTGAAAATTGTGTTGGCAACGTTGTGCACTAAATTTAATTGAGTTTTGCAAGCTAGTTGGAAAAGCACTGATTTACCAAATGTCTTTGAAATTACATTGAAATAACGAAAAGACACTCAAAGTATTGAATTAAAAAAGTACTTGTCATATAACGTCGCAAATTTTTTATTTACGTTCATCTTTATTTAAATGCTATCTTATACATGTATGTCATTACTAAAATTGAGGCAAAATACAGTATATCGAGCTTCATTTATTTCTACGAGTTTTGTTTCCTGCCTACCATCAGGATGTACGTAATTTGTTTATTCTCTTGAGATTTTATAACTTCATTGTAGCGTAGAAAATCCAAGTACAGTAGACGCTCTCTAGTCCGGCCTCGGTTGGATCGACCGTCGGATGGTTCGGCCAGCCATATGGTGAGTCACACAGTCTAGACGAGCCTCCAGCGACAGGCCCCAACTTGTTATATGGACAGTAGCTCAGTTGACTCGCGCTTTTGTTCATATGCGGATGTAGGCCTGTCTTATGTTGTGAGTTCTGTGTATATAGTCTGTGTAAATATATCTGTGTATACAGTAATACTGTATGTATCTGTGTAAATAAAAACGTTTTCCGACATGAGTGCGAAACGAAAACACACGTTCGTGACTATGGACCAAAAATTACAAGTCTTTCAGCGTCTCGATAAGGGCGAATCGGTCCAGAGTATTTACCAAGAGTTTAATGTAGGCAAGAGTACTGTTAATGACTGGCGCCGAAACAGAAAATCGATTGAGACTTTCTGCACTCAAATTGAAACTGAAAAAGTGCTTTCAACGCAATGCACTTTAAAAAACCAAATAACGAATTAGTAGACGATGCTTTGTGGTTATGGTTTATGCAGGAACGCCGAAGAGGCACTCCGATAAGTGGACCAATTTTAAAAGAAAAGCAATTATACTACACTCAAAACTTCAAGATGCCGGTACATTCTCGGCAAGTGATGGATGACTAACACGCTGTAAAAAGCGTCATGGAGTCCATTTCATTGGTGTTTGTGGTGAAAAATTGTCGGCGGACCCATCAGCAGCTAGCGATTTTTCAAAAAAACTCTCTGACATCATTGCTAGTGAAAATCTTAGTCCAGAACAAGTTTATAATATTGACGAGACGGGGTTAAATTTTAAACTCTTGCCCAAGAAAACGTTTGCTACGGCTAAGGAAACTTCAGCCCCAGGATTTAAAGCCAGTAAAGTGCCTCAGGGTTCCACAAGCTGCCTTTGTTTGTAATCGGAATATCAGCAAAACCCAGAGCTTTTAAGAACTTAGACATGTCATCCCTTCCAGTGTACTACAGAGCACAAAAATCAGCCTTGATGGATTCGTATCTGTTTAAGGAGTGGTTTGAAAGCGAATTTGTTCCTAAAGTGAAACATCATTTGACGAGTTTGAAGTTACCAGTTAAAGCACTCTTAGTGCTAGACAATGCACCTACCCATCCACAAGAAGTTGAATGTGACGGTTACAGTGATATAAAATTATTATTCCTGCCACCTAACGTCACAAGTCTTACACAACCAATGGACCAAGGGGTCATCGAGTCTTTTAAGAGAAGGTACCGCAGAAAGCTTCTTTTAGAAATTCTAGGTAAACTGGACAATGAAGCCAGCACAGGTCTCGTTCCGGCCTTAAAGACAATCAACATGAAAGACGTGATCTATATGGTAGCTAAAGCATACGATGAAATGCCATCATCTACATTTACAAACTATTGGAGAAAAACATGGCCAAATTGTTTTCTTCTCATTGAAAAGAATAAAGAGGACAACCCTAAAGCAGATGAACCAAATCTTCAGGGTTTTGAACCAGATGACAACGCAACTCTGTTAAAAGATCTACAACGATTGCCTCACTCTGATGATCTTGTACAACAAGACGTTGCAGAATGGATTGCTGGTCAAGATGAGGAGCTTCAAAATGAGATCTTAAACGATGTTGAAATTGTGCGAGCTGTCATTTGCCAAGAAGAAGAAGAGGGAAATGTCGAGGAAAAAACGAGCCACGCTGAGGGAAGAGCAGCCCTGGAATTAGCAACGACGAACATTGAGCAACAAACAGAGGCGACTGCAGTTCATCAAGAAATGGCGTGATTTCGCATTTAACAAAACAGTTGAACAAAAACGCAGAAGATAACTGATTTATTTTAATTTTTATTTCGAAGACTTTACGTTCTGTAGTAACACTTTTAATGTTCATGTGTTTTTCATAATCTATAAAGAGTTGTGTTATTTTTGCCAAACACAGATTTGTTAATATCTGTGTGAGTTGTAGTAATTTTCCTTGTTTGTTTTTTTTTACTTGCTACCATGGAGTAAGGGTGAGTAATTATAATTATTAGTAATTTACATATACTGTACTGGGTCATTTATTGTATGGATCATTCATTAAAGAGCGTCATTTCATCATTATAGCGTATTTTCCGTTCGACCAGCCATTTTGAAATCCGGCCTAGGGTCTGGTCCCGAGGTGACCGGATGAGAGGGCGTCTACTGTAGTTTAAATCACGTTATTTGAATAAGCTTTACGATTTGTGCTTTTCTATGCACGTAAATCGACCGTATTGCCATTCCAATTACCGAACTTTTTTTTTCAATTCGTAGTAGCCCTATACATGGCCTGTTTGAGGGATACAGTTAGGTTTTATCGTATAAGTACAGGGTGGCGCAGGGAAACGGGAAATTTTGAAGTTGATGTTGGCAGCCCTGTAGATGTAGCAGAAGTGAAACTGTCTGTCTAGCAGTAATGGACATTTAGTTACCATGGAGCAGTGGAGCGGTGCAGAGCGTGCGGTCGCCGTAAGGGCGTTTTACCGACATGGTGACAGTTTGACAGCTGCACAACGAGAGTTTCGGCGCCACTATCAGATCCCGTCCCGCGGTCAAGTTCCTTCGTTACACGCAATCGAAACGTGGGTTCGTAATTTTGAAGAAAAAGCCTAGTGGGGTGTACTGTACGTACCCCAGAAAACATTGATGCCGTGCGAGCTGCCATCTTAAGGAGTCCTCGTCGTTCGGTGCGAAAAATTGTCTCGTCATTGCAGCTCGAAAGTCGGAGCGTTCAAAGAATACTCAATGAACTTCAATTTCATCCGTACAAACTTCAGATTGTGGAACAACTGAATCCTAATGATTGTGTATTGCGCCTGAAAATTTGTGAACAATTGTTGGCTAAAATCAATGAGGATGCTAACTTCATTCAAAATCTTTGGATGTCCGATGAAGCCCATTTTCACTTAAGTGGATACGTGAATAAGCAGAACTTCCGTTACTGGGCTCAAGGAAACACTGCTCAGCTTCACCAGCGTCCATTACACAGTACCATAGTTACCGTATGGTGTGCAGTGTCGTGTCATGGGGTGATAGGCCCTTACTTTTTTGAAGATGAACGAGGCACTGCTGACACTGTGACGTCTGAACGTTATGTCAACATGCTAAAGACATTTTTGGCTCCAAGACTCCATACTTTTCCAAATCTTGACATTCAGCACACCTGGTTTCAACAGGATGCAGCCACCTCACACACTGCCAGACAGTCTATGGCAGCAGTGAAACGTTTGTTTGGGGATCGCATAATTTCAAGGAATGCTAACATCGCTTGGCCGCCCCGATCTCCAGACCTTTCAATCTGTGACTTCTTTTTATGGGGACATCTGAAGAGCATCGTGTACCAGACTAGACCAAGAACCCTTGCTCAGCTCAAGGCACAGATTGAAGAGCAAATCGCCAAAATCCCAGGTGACACATTGCGCCGCGCTATGCAAACCCTACAGAAACGACTTACTGAATGTATACGACAAAATGGGCAGCATTTAACTGATGTAATTTTTAAAAAGTGATGCCTAATGTAATTTCCAGTCTTTTAGAAAATATTTTGAGCCTCAAATAAAGTTTTGTAACATTCCTTCATTTTTTCTAAATATTTCAAATTTTCACGTTTCCCTGCGCCACCCTGTATAATCAAGGCGTTCTGGAATCTTATTTTTACAGATAAGGGGTCTTGGCCGGTTTCATGATCACCCTCTGTCAACTACAGTATCGCACAAGAAAAATCCCCTCTTCTTAGCAGGAGTGGCTCTGAAGCATAACGACCAAGAACTCCTATACTGAAAATTGTGATAATTTAAGTGTTCGTGTGTTTAACTCTGCTGATTGTGCGTTGCCTAATAACAAAACAACCATAGAATGTAGCTCCCACAATGGAAATGAGGGTAAAGATGTGGAATTTATTTTACTGCTCAATAATTTACTGAGTCAATTGTCCTCACGAAATAATAAAAGAAAATAACGTTAATATACGTGAGTTATATTTTAAGCAATGAGCAATTTTATGTGTGTTGTGTTATAACAGATTAATCAGAGCCTTCGACATTCCAATTTTGTTATTTACTCCAGAATACTAGCTGCTCGCTTCGACTTTGCAGTTCTTTAGAACGATGGAGACATTGAAAGTTCTTCTAGTACGAAGCAAGTAGTAATGGCAATTGGAAAGACGCGAATATATGTTATCTCGATCGGTTCGTGTGCAACAGCCACACTCTCTAACCAAAATCTTAATCCTACACGTAAGTACAAACATAAACAATAAACACACACACACTTAACACATTAATTAGAAACCAAAGCAATATACGTATAATTTATATTTTTTAAATTGAATTCCCGTAGAAAATCAATTCAGTAAAGTTTAAATTCTTTAAGAAGTTTTCTTTACGTTTTTGATATCAATAAAGCAAGATAAACTTTTTCTCATTAACACCAAATTTATAAATACAAAATATTTTTTGAGTGGCAAAAAAACCGTTGAAGGTAATAAAATATTACCTAATAATTGGGTATCATACTACCCAAAAATATCTGGGCAGTAGTAAATCGTATTATAGGTATTAAGGTAATTTTATGTTCCTACATTTAACAGTTAAATTCGGCACAAATAAGGAAAGCGTACATATTGCTCATTTTACAGGTTTACATATTCGACGTATTCTGTAACAATACAGTTATTGATATAACATTAGTAACAGAATACCTTTACTAACATTACTTTTACACTTATGCAAGTAATTAAAATGTTTTTAATACATTTCCAACTTTTTCAAGAACATGTGTTTTACCAACTTGTGAACCACGTCAGTGGTTAGTGCAAACATAATATAATAGTTTGCTTCAAAGAATTCATAGTTTATATTAAAACATTTAAAAATCATAAAATTGCTTTTAATAGTTTCACACAGCATACTGTAGCAAAAATATTTTAAATTGTACATAGAGTTAGTAAAGGGCTTTGCAAAAGCATTAAACTATATTTTAAAAATATGTTGTAATTAAAAGAAACGTTGAAAAGTTTTAAAAAGAATTATAATATTACAATTTAAAATACAGTTGAAATAAATATATTTAATATAAATATACTAAACGCACTTCGTAAATGTATTAATCACCACTTTCAGAATCAATAATGTCGTTGTATATTGTTATTTATAACCAGTTCATTGTAAAAATTATAAACAGGCTTTGGTAGAAACTGAACAGGCTTAGATCTATTTTTTCTTTTTGTGTTGATGGTAAAAGTACCATTGTAGCTTCTGAAGATGCTGAAGTTCTCAGTATTTATTGATCTCCTTTTCTGTTCCTTCTCAAGACAAATGTTAAACAATCATCTTCTTTGAAATTCTATTTATAATTATTTATTCTAAATGCTGATCAATCCGTCTCATTCCCTCGCCATCGGAATGCATACTCACGGTATGCTTCAGGAACATAATTTTTGACAACAAATGTTGAACTCCAAACATTATTTTGTGCCATTTCTGTAACCTGACACTGACAGGAACCCTAAATTTCTTAAAAACGTTTGATAGTCTCTAACCACTATGATCTGATCTTGTTACTTTTCCAGTTCTTGCGTAGTCAGCGTCACATTCAAAGTATGAATGGCCATAAATCGTGGTCCATGATTTGCTGATTTGTAACTTGCACTGCATTCTAAAATATTATGCTCAGGCCTATGGTGTGACTACTGTAGCAATAGTAAAGTATTAAATTAGTTACTGTATAGGCAAGGATTTAACTTGCGGAAAGACGTTTACACCAACTTGGTCAACTTATCTTCCCGTGTTTAGGCCATATATAGCAGCACGTAATTCCTATATTAATCTACTGAGCAATCTCAAACAGTCGACATTCAGAAACGCGTTGAAATTAAAAGTACTTATTATGAGAGTACTTATTTTTACGAGTAGATATGTAAAAAGAAATTTTAAATTTAAGTGTTGAACTGCATTTAAGAAAATGTACGGTACCTCTTTACATACTGAATACACGGAAATATGAAAAACCGCAAGGAAAGCAGGATGCAGCTAAAGGGTTATGTGCTTGAGCTGTGTCTTCAATAACTCTCTGTGTCAGTGCAATACTTCTCATTTGATTGAAAAACGTTGACAATAAAAACCAACTGATATACGTCATATATATATATATATATATATATATTACTTTAATATTTATACTAAATTTACCTCAAGATGTTTTTTCTATTTGGAACATGTTTCGAGAGTTCCTGTTCTCTCATCTTCAGCCTTCGCCATCTTGTTTCTGGTGAAGTATTTGTGTGTTGGCTGCTGGATGTTATTAAGGTTGTTTGTTGGTCTTTGGTCTTTGAAAGTTGTATTATTGTGTGTGGTTGTGGTATATGTTATTGTGTTTTGTGTATTTTCGATGTTGAGTGCTTTGAATATTGTGTCATGTTTTGTATTGATTTGTATTTGTTCTGGTATTAGTTTGTTTTGTGTTTTATGTTTGTATATTTGTAAATTTTCCCAAATGTTCATTATGGTGCCTTTGTGTGGTATATGTTTTATTAGTGATACATTGGTTATGTTTGGGAATTCGTGTCCTGTGTTTATTGCATGTGTGGCTAAATTGGATTTATATATTTCTGGTTTTTTGTATGCGTTTAGGTGTTCAAAATAACGTTTTTTCAGCTGTTTTTTTGTTTGTCCTATGTAACATTTATTGCAATCTTGGCATTCAATTTTCTATATACCATTAGTTGTTGTATTATCTTTGTTGTGTGAGCTATTTAGAATTTGTAATTTATTTTTATTAGTTTTGTATGCTATTTTTATATCTGTGTTTTTAAATAGTTTTGTTAGTTTTGTCATTTTATTATTTATGTATGTGAATGTGGCCCATTTTTTGATGTTGTTATTATTTATGTGTTGTTCATTTTGATTAATTCTTAATTGTTCAGTTTTTATTTTGTATTTGATTTTATTTTCTATTTTGATCATAGTATTTTTATTGTATCCATTTTCATAACCAATTTGGTATATTATATTTCTTTCTTTGTCAGTTTCTTGTTTGTTTAGGGGTATTTTGTACATTCTGTTAAATAACGAATAAAATGCTGCCATTTTATGTTGTGGTGGGTGGTGAGAATGGTTAGGTATAATGATGTTAGTGGAAGTTGGTTTTCTATATATTGCATATTGTATGTGTTTGTTGTATCTTGTGATGGTTATGTCTAAATAGTTGATTTTGTTATGTTTTTCTTTTTCTTCTGTGAATTGTATTTTGGGATGTATGTTATTGATTTGTTTCAATATGTTCTCTGCATTTGTGTTTTTGTTATTTGATACATATAGTCCATCATCTACATATCTTATCCATATGCCATTTGGGTCATGTGTTTTTATGATAATTTGTATTTTGGTGTCTATGTGTTGTAGGAATATTTCTGCTATTATGCTTGACAATGGTGATCCCATTGCTTAACCTTCTTTCTGTTGATAAATTTTGCTATTAAATTCAAAGTAATTTTGTTTTAGTATTAGTTGGAGACTATTTTTTATTTCGGTTATATATTATTTGTTTTCATTTTGTTCTTTAAGTTTGTTTATTATTATGTCAATTGTTTCTTCTACTGGGATATTGGTGTACATGTTTGTTATGTCATATGATGTGAAAAATGTATTTTCATTTATATTTATTATTTTTAGTTTGTCTATTAATTCGTATGTATTTTTTATGTTATGATGGTTATTTGTTAGATGGTTACTTTTTAGTTTTTGTGCTATTATTTTTGCTATTTTGTATGTAGGAGCTTTTTTGAAATTGATTAATGGACGTATTGGGTTGTTTAATTTGTGTATTTTTATTAGGCTATTCATTTTAGGTGGTTCTGGATTATTGTTTATATATATGTCTATGTTTTTATTGTTGAAAATGTTTTTAGTTGTTTTTATTAGTTTTATTGTTTGTTTAAGATAGTTTTCTGTTGGGTTTTTATCTAATTGTACGCATTTATTATTGTTGATGAAGTCTTCGGTTTTTTTGATGTAGTCTGCTTTATCAATGATTACTGTTGCTTGACTTTTGTCTGCTTTAGTTATAATTAAATTATTGTTCTTTACTTTATTTTTAATTTCTTTTATTGTTTTATTGTTTTTCTTTTGTTTATCTTTGTTTTTCATTTCGCTAGTGATTATTTTTTTAATTATATGTGTTGCTTCTGTTCTTTTTTCTTCTTGTATATTGTCTTTTATTAGGTTAATGGCAAATTCTGTTTCTACTATTAAATTTTCTAGATTTTTGTTTGCATTTTGGGTTATATTAGTTTTTGACATATTGTTTAAATATTCTGTTTCTTTTTTGTTAAATTCTGTATTGCTAAGGTTAATGGTTCGAGGGTAAAATGTGTGTTTATTTTTGTTGTTTTGTTCTTGATTTTTGTTTTGTTGTTTTAATGTGTTAAGTTTTTTGTTGATTGTATAAGTCTTTTTGTTTTTTTCAAATCTTATTTTATTTTCTATGTTATTGTACTTATTATTCCAAGTGATTGGATATAATAAACTTGTTAGCTCTAAGTGTAGTTTGTATATGTCTAGTGATATGCTATTTTTCTTACTGTATAATTGATTACTTTCGTTTTGTATCCATAGTCTTTGTGCTTGTTTTATAGTTTTTTGTGCAGTCATATTTTTGTTGTTTGTGTTTATGTTGATGTATTTAGGTGTTAATTTATGTTTTTGGCATTGTCTATTGAAGTATATGTTCATGTTTGTGTTCATTAGTTGTCTACAAGACATAGACACCAAAATACAAAATATCATAAAAACACATGACCCAAATGGCATATGGATAAGATATGTAGATGATGGACTATATGTATCAAATAACAAAAACACAAATGCAGAGAACATATTGAAACAAATCAATAACATACATCCCAAAATACAATTCACAGAAGAAAAAGAAAAACATAACAAAATCAACTATTTAGACATAACCATCACAAGATACAACAAACACATACAATATGCAATATATAGAAAACCAACTTCCACTAACATCATTATACCTAACCATTCTCACCACCCACCACAACATAAAATGGCAGCATTTTATTCGTTATTTAACAGAATGTACAAAATACCCCTAAACAAACAAGAAACTGACAAAGAAAGAAATATAATATACCAAATTGGTTATGAAAATGGATACAATAAAAATACTATGATCAAAATAGAAAATAAAATCAAATACAAAATAAAAACTGAACAATTAAGAATTAATCAAAATGAACAACACATAAATAATAACAACATCAAAAAATGGGCCACATTCACATACATAAATAATAAAATGACAAAACTAACAAAACTATTTAAAAACACAGATATAAAAATAGCATACAAAACTAATAAAAATAAATTACAAATTCTAAATAGCTCACACAACAAAGATAATACAACAACTAATGGTATATAGAAAATTGAATGCCAAGATTGCAATAAATGTTACATAGGACAAACAAAAAAACAGCTGAAAAAACGTTATTTTGAACACCTAAACGCATACAAAAAACCAGAAATATATAAATCCAATTTAGCCACACATGCAATAAACACAGGACACGAATTCCCAAACATAACCAATGTATCACTAATAAAACATATACCACACAAAGGCACCATAATGAACATTTGGGAAAATTTACAAATATACAAACATAAAACACAAAACAAACTAATACCAGAACAAATACAAATCAATACAAAACATGACACAATATTCAAAGCACTCAACATCGAAAATACACAAAACACAATAACATATACCACAATCACACACAATAATACAACTTTCAAAGACCAAAGACCAACAAACAACCTTAATAACATCCAGCAGCCAACACACAAATACTTCACCAGAAACAAGATGGCGAAGGCTGAAGATGAGAGAACAGGAACTCTCGAAACATGTTCCAAATAGAAAAAACATCTTGAGGTAAATTTAGTATAAATATTAAAGTATTATATACATCAAGAAACGGACTGTAGCAGAAAGTGATTGAAATATATATGTATATATATATATATATATATATATATATATATATATATATTATGTACTGCTGTAAAAGTGAACAACAGTACATAAGAATAAAATAATAATTTGAGAAAAATCAAAGGTATAAATTTAATAATATTTTGAACATATGGTAGAATTATAAACAAAAACTGATTAATTATTCATGACAAACATAGAGGTAAACTCAAGTGTTGGAACTGTATGATACAGAACAGCATGAAGAAAATATATGTTGACAATTATTATAATAAAATTAAAATAAACATTAAAATAAATCTAAAGGGTAATAAGATTATAATATAATAAATACAAATTAGAATGAACAATGTAAAAATCAGATAAATGTATTTAATAATAATTAGTAAAATTATGTTTTTAAGAGTAATATGATGAAAATATGTGACAAATTTAGTGAGGTATCAATATGACAAATGTAAATTGTTATAATTGAATTGTGTTGGAATGTAAGAAAATTTGTTTAGTTTAATTTTATATTCAATATGATAAACCTCAGAGAGTGATAGGCTACTGTAAATAAGTTTAATTTTATATTTAATAGAACACACATCAGACAGGAAGATTCTGTAAATAAGTCTAATTCAATTTTTCATCTTATACACATCTCTGTGAGAGTTAAAGTAACTCAATTGGTATAAATAATAAAAAGAACAGAATTAATATTGTAATCTATCTTGGATCAATAAGCCAAAGAAAAATAATTTACTTTGAATTTGTAACGAAGTGTATAAAATATTGGAATTAAAAGAAGTTTAATAAAGAATAAAAATAACAGAAGATTTTACTAGTAAACATTGGAAATAATTTTATAAACAAAATAATCCTATTTAGAGTGACATCTATGCTGGTGACAAATTGTAAAGCAACTACAAGAGTACAAGACTTGAACCTGTTTTGAAAAGCTGAGAATTGAATGATTCACATGTCCACGGTATATTCTCTTAATATAATTTCTTCAAATTTTGTTAACAAGAGTTATTTGGTACTGACTAAAGAAAGTAATTAATCATTCCCCATACTAAATAATATAAATCGAAACATTAGTTGTCTACCCTGAGATAGTTTTTCATGATCATATGTTAACATAAACAACACTTAAAAACTTATTCAAATACTAAAATAATATAGACAACGCGTACTGATCACCCAAATAAAGGGGTAATTACTATAGCAGACAGAAACAAAATAATATAACTCAGAAAATATAACAGTACAATATATACGGTTTACCACACACACCTGCGCGCATGCTTATTTGTTTACAGTTCTACACAGTTCCTTATATGTATTTGAGTAATTATTTGCTTACATTTGTTCGATAATCCGTAAAATATCAATTAAAATAATCATGATGGCATACTAGTAATAGTGGCAGAAGCAGTAGACGTAGTAGTAGTAACAGCAGAAGCAGTAGTTTATGTAAATTACAAGATAAATAAATTTCGGAAATAAAAATGTTCTCATATAGTAATATTTTATACAACCAGGAAAATATTTTCCATAAATAATGTCCGCATAATAAGAAAATTTATGTTTTGTTGCCTTCAGGAAAGGTGAGAATAAAAAAACTACTAGAAATTTACAAAATACAATTCACAATGTGTGTGTGTGTGTGTGTGTGTGTGTGTGTGTGTGTGTGTGTGTGTGTGTGTGTGTGTGTGTGTGTGTGTGTGTGTGTGTGTGTGTGTGTGTGTGTGTGTGTGTGTGTGTGTGTGTGTGTGTGTGTGTGTGTGTGTGTGTGTGTGTGTGTGTGTGTGTGTGTGTGTGTGTGTGTGTGTGTGTGTGTGTGTGTGTGTGTGTGTGTGTGTGTGTGTGTGTGTGTGTGTGTGTGTGTGTGAAGAATCGTCGTTCCTATCAGTCTCACGCTTCTTTTGAGATTACTCCGTATAAAACACAAATGATAACCCGGTCAACAAAGATTTTGACAAAGAAAAAATTAAAAAGCACAAACGTTGAATTATTTGTGCATTCTATTATTACTATTCAAGTCTAGTAACAAAAATCTTCTTCTTCCGCTGACTCTAATCCCCCTATGGGATTTGGCCTTCTCCAAAATCCTACACTATTCCCTTCTGTTCTCACCAACAATCCTCCGTCCTCTGATCCGTATGGTTCGCAGGTCATCCTCAACACACCCTGTCCACTGCTTTTCTCGGTTTTCCTCTGGGCCTAGACTCCAAGGGTTTCCATTCTGTGATAGCTCTCGTATTTCTGGTCTTTTCCTTTCTATAAATATGTCCTAACCATCTAATTCTCTATGACTTAATAAACTTTACTATGTTTTCGTTGTATCAAGTTCAAGATTCATGCTTGTTGCACTACTGGCCCAAAAATTCTCCTAAGTATTTTCCTCTCAAATCGTTTAAGATCTTCTTCATCTTAATAAAAATAGTTTACATTTATAGAGAGGGTGCTTTATTTTCAAAATCTACAAAAAGTTGGTAAAACAGTTTTTATTCAATATCTTGTAAACAAAAGTAGCATAGCCCATTTAAGAGAGTTAAAGGAACGTCTATTTAAGAAGTTTATTTACTTTAGATAAAGGAACGTCTGTATGTTATTTTTTTAAAACCTACGGTTGTTTTGCATGTTTTCTAGACACAAACATAAAATAGAACGCCGTTTAATGATTTAGCGCAGTTAAAGAGGTTTAGTAAGGACGTTGGACTCGCAAAAGACTGAAATAGCGAAAAATATTCAAGGGAAAAACAGTTAAAATCTTATTAATTCGTTAAAAGTACACGTAGATATCTAAACGCAAACGCATTTTAGATACTATCTAAAACTTATCTTTATCTATCTTTATGAAATTTACCTTATAAGCTGGCTGACTGTGTAAAATGTCCTTACAATGTGATTTTAAACAGTTTTCCTAGTAGTAGTCAACGCCTGGACCTTTTATAGTCAACGCGAGGCTGTCATTTGGATAGATTTTTAATCTGACTTAATAGGCAGAAACAATATTGAGTTGTGTAATTACTTTGTATTATATAAAGGTCTCACAAACGTGACATTTGTAGCAAACACAGAAACGCAGAACATCACCTCGAGGTTTATCGACTATTGTATACAAACTATTTGTATCAACACTGTACACGAAATGAAGGTAAATGCTGCTGCTGTAGGACCATAATTATTATTGTAATTAGTAACACCTGACACACACAAGCTGACGCTTATTATAATTTAGAGGATACGTTTCCAATAACTGTACCTGGACTACATTTTCTATGGTATAAGTACGTTACAATCGCAGTATAGAAGAAAAATTGTACCAATTGAAGAATGTATGCGAAAATACGTATCATTTTAATGCGTGAGGTTAGATGAGAATTTTTTGTTTTAATTTGTTGTTTAAAGGATACAAAACTTAATGTCTGGCTAAATATAAGGTTTAATAATTAAAAACAATGACTGTAACAGAGTAACATTTGGTGGTAAACTCAACACACGTTAAACCAACACGACTGATCGCAAACAGAACTAAGTGTTGTTATGGCAATCCAAAGATTTCTCCTACTTCTTTCATAAGCATGCGTATGTGAACAACAGTTCACAATGCATTCATTTTATGGCTATAAATTTTATTTATACCTAATTAACGATTCTAATTTTGCACACAGAAACAGTACTTCTTTTTTTTACATTCATACATGCTTATATTTTTCTTGTATTTTATATTTTTTAATAATAACAAGATTTTTTTCAAGAACATATATATAGGCCTATTTTATTATTTGTAAATTTACACACGTTTCGATAGTATTCAACTAGTAACTATCATTATCAGATATAAATTATTTTCTTTTCTTCTTTTTATGCAAACGTTCTGCGGTTACAACTGAAGACATCTTTACGAATTGTACTGGAAGCATATGTACGATATACATAAATATAAAGAAACATTGCAAATATAGCGCGCTATAAAAAAAATGAAAGTACAGGTAGATTTTGACACAAAAATAAACTTGTAACATTTAACATTTAAAGCGAAATACGGGTCTGTTACATAATGTGAGACATGAATGGGTGAGATATGTGTGACGCCAAAGCATTTTGTTTATAATGTAACATTACGTATAATAATAATGTGTGTTTGTGTGTGTGAGCACGCGCGCGTGTATAATGCTCTCTCTCTCTCTCTCTCTCTCTCTCTCTCTCTCTCTCTCTCTCTCTCTCTCTCTCTCTCTCTCTCTCTCTCTCTCTCTTTATATATATATTGTAACGCGAGTGTGACGTCCGCCTTGTTTAAGCCCCGCGATGGAAGCCAATCTGTAACGAAGCTTTTCGGTCGTCTCTGTAAAAAAGTATATATGTTGGTGTTCGCCTCACACTGGTGTCGTTACTTCAATGTTTTGCGCTAACGATTTCCGTAGCGATCCTTCAATTACCAGTACAACGCGAGTGGAAACCTTACCTGTAATTCAATAGGGGTTTGTAAATCCCGGGTGGCGCCAAATTGTTTATTTAAAACAATTAAATTAATAGATAGTGTGGTAAAAGGTGTTCTTAGCTATGACGGCCTGGAGCATTCAAATTATACTCCCGCCTTCGTTCGACCTTCTTAATCGAGAAGTTAGTTCGCCGGATTTGCGACGTGAGCGCTGGCCGTCATTCCCGCTCTCTCTGCTATACAATACACAATTTATACAATACACTTCCCTATGAAATAAAAACAATGGTTACACTCTGTACTAGTTTCTTTAATTTGTGATTGGTAATTATTCAGTTTAACAATTATACTTGGTTATTCAACAAATTTGCACCGACAATTAATATGAGTCTAATATCTCTAGGGTTTGGCGAAGATCGATTTTGAACGAACAATTCAGTCAAGTATGGCGACTGTGTTGTTTGTTCACAGTTATTTTCGTTCAAAGTCTGGGTTCTTGTGATTACAAGAAAAATATTAATAATGATTACAATAAAAAGTACACTACCTTACATTATTTGTACTTAAATAATATAATGAGTAGCTACAATTTGTTCCTGCAGTGTAGTATAGTGTGTTTCAAAAGTTCGCAATTTAACAACAGGTTATTTTCTTAGTTAATAAATTTTCAGTGTTTGTTTATTTTACTTAATCTTTGAAAGAAATTATATTCAGTTTATAGTGAGAGTTCAGATGACTGTGAGAAATATTTAAAGTGAGTTTATTTCTGGAATTTGGGTAATTTAATGATACTTATCAAATCAGTAGACTTGAGGTACACAGTCGTTCAGGTGAAATGGAATTGGGCTGCAATCGTAGTCAATTTTCAATTATCTGGGGATTTTGGCATCCTTTTCATGTTAGTAGTAGCAATTTATTCATTTAAATTTTATTTAAATTGGTTCTTGGCATCCGTTAAATGTTCTCGTTCCTCGTCTGCTTCTTACTTGTTCATCTTTTTGAATTTTGATTACTTTTTGCACATTTTAGATTAAAATTTAGGTCATTCACGGCCTGGCGTCTATTCTGGATTAGCGTCACTTATTGATACTATGATTTAACGGAAAAATCGTAACCAACGGTCTGTTGTCATGGTTACGAATAAATTCTGATTGGTTGATCATGACTTTATAACCATTGTTATCAATTTTGAATTTTTATTCAAAATTACTGTATATTTTCTGATTGCTTTTATTCTTCTGTCTTCCTCCCTATGTATTAAATATTATCACTACTGTTTGTATTTCCTTTCAAAGATTATTTTGACATCCCATAAGGTTGGGTTCTCTAAAGTATTAATGTTTGTACAATTATGTTAATATTTGTTGATTACATTTCTTTTTTAATTTAAGTCCTTATTCTAACATTTTTCTTTTAATATGATTCTCAAATTATCCTTGGCTAGTTACTCGCCTTGGATTTGCTAATTTCCTTGTTGATTTTTTACAATTTGTAGTTATTTGTTTTTGACAGTTAGGCATTTCATAGGCCTAAGTAGCCATTGATTATATTTACTTATTTTATACAAATTACATCTCATTTTACCCTAATGTGTTTTGTTTTGTTATTATAATTGATTGGTTTATTTGTTGATGTGTTTTGGATCTGTTTTTATACTAATTGTATGTTACTATTATTTTCTACATCATGGCTTGTTAATTATTTCCTAACTGATTTTCCAGTGTTATTAGATCTGTATTGATTTACCTTGTTATTTATCTATTTTGCCCTTGTTAACAATATGGCTGTTACTTACTATTCTTTATCACATAAAACATAACATCTAGGCCTATGGTCTGTACAATTCCTTCAGCCATATCCTATTCATAAATTTAATTGAACAATTTTTTAACAGTTATTAGGTAATGTTTGTTTACAATTCATTTCATTCTTTATTATTTTTTGGGTGATAAACATCATCACACCATTTAAACTTACTTAATTGATTATCCCTTATAACCTGGGGTGTTAATGATTTATTTTTAATTTCTTATTTCTTAAATAATCTAAACATATTTAAAGCGGTCCAGGTCACTGTATGATAATTATATATAATTTACCTTAATTTCCGTCCAGTGACGTCAAGCGTAATTTGAATTTCGTTACGCGTTTCAGGCCATGTGGCCCATCCTCAGACCATCACTCCAAGAGGAGCTCGTTAAAAAATAAAAAAATCCACATAAAACAAACACATAATAAATAAATACAAAAATATATTAAAACATATAAAGGCGTTCTATTACACGAACACGGTGCACCGCGTGTAGCCTAACTCTAACCAAATTCTCACTTGTTCACCATTAAATCGTTTAGTGTTTATCACTGATTTATTAAGCATTTTTTATCTATCACTAGATTTTCTAATTCTATCATTTACAAAATTCTTATTTATTAATAACATTCACTTTTAAACCATTTAGTGTTTACCACTGATTTACTAAGCGTTTTTTATCTATCACTAGATTTTCTAATTATTTTGGGGGTTTTACACTTTCACTTTTGCACTCCTTAAATGTTTATTTTAAGTGTTTCTTAGTGGGTAATCCTATCATTACTTTCTCTTTGTCACTTAGTTAATTTTATTTTCTCACCATCTCACTATCTCTCTCTTTACAAATATTATTTATACTATTAATAAGTTTATGTCTTTATAGAGTTCTTTATTACATCTAACTCTAATTCTTGGGTTAGTGTACTTTTATTTTTCACATTACTTTATTGGGTTTTATCAAATATCATTTACATTTATCATTTAATCGATAATAATACTTATTTCTTACATTGGTTAGTTATTGGTTTCGTTTCCAATATTATATTTGAGTGTACCATTTCTCCTTTTCATATTCTATATTATTTGTCTGTGTTTTCTCATTCGGTTTCACTTTATTTCCTTTATACTTGGTTTGTTTCATGTTCATTTTTCTTCTTCTTCATTCATCTTATTTTGTTTCATTTTATTTTGGTTTTCCCCTTCTCATTTGGTTTTATTTCATTTGGTTGTATGGAGTCATTCACTTCCTTCAATTGGTTTCATTCTTATTTGGTTTCGTTTTTCCCCTTCTCCTTTTGTTTCTTTTTATTTGGTCAATCACTTGGGTTAGGTCATGTCGTCGTTTGTCGCGTCATTGTCATTTTATTTTCATTATTTTAAACATTTTATTATACGAATCATTTTTTATATTGTTGATTCATCTTTTTTATCCCTGGTATTGGGGTGGCTTATTTGTGTTGTAACAATATATATATATATATATATATATATATGCTGTGAGTACTACTGTTTGAAATGAAACAAAATGCTCAATGTGAGTTAGGTTTTATTTTAAAGCATGAACATATTACATTCTCAACCTCAAGGCATGTAGCATATATAACACAAAACAAATTTGCAAACAAACAACTGGTACAATTCAATTAACTTTATTTTTTAGCTTACTTTAGTAATTTATTAATGTTCAGTTTATTTAAAATATTTTAAGTAGCCGGGTAGAGCCGCCATCTTGCTAACGCCGAACTCCTACCTCCCACCACCCAATACCAACGCCAGCTTTTAGTGTCCTAACCAAAGTTCCAACTGTGAATGTTTGTTTTATACTGTTTAATTTTACGGAGTACTATTTAGACTTTAAAACTACTAAAATCATACAATACCGTATACTGATTGAATATTCGGTTTTGCCATTAATTTACACTGACGAAATATCCGAGTCCAACTACTATACTACGTTTCCAATGTATTTAAGGTTATCTCGAATGAATATGTTTTAAATATAGGGTAATATTACCTTGTACGTATTCTTCGTAATATTATTTATTTAAATATTTCTTACTAGGCTTTCTTTTGTAGGCCTACGTTGATAAGTATGTTTCTCTGTAGATTGTTTCCTTTGTAAGCCTATGAAGTTATTTATAATTTTTGCAGAATGTTTTCTTTTAACCTTTCCTTAACCTTATGACTATTATACTGTTATTCTTCATTTTTAAACTACTAGATTGACACTGATTAATAATTATTTGTAGCACTCTTCTGCTTTGATGTTCTCTGATCAGACGTTTAAACAAGAGTGAGTTGGCGTCTTTGTGTGTGTATGTGTGTGTGTTTTACGGCAGTAAAATGTGTGTGTGTGTGTGTGTGTGTGTTTCAATTAGTTTAACGTGTTTATGTGCTGTAACAATTTACAGCAGTAAAGTGTGTGTGTGTGTGTGTGTGTGTGTGTGTGTGTGTGTGTGTGTGTGTGTGTGTGTGTGTGTGTGTGTGTGTGTGTGTGTGTGTGTGTGTGTGTGTGTGTGTGTGTGTGTGTGTGTGTGTGTGTGTGTGTGTGTGTGTGACTCAAAATTAAAATAATTTTCTGATTCAGAGTTACCGCAACTTCCCTAAGTTTGAGTAATCTTGAGTCAAGCCGCCTTACTCCGAGTTATCTACATTTTATCCTTCTGGTTATCCTTCCACGCAAGATATCTAAAAAAAGCGAGTATAATTTTAAAGGTGTATTTGCTTTTCTATGATCTTTCAGTTAGCCTGTGAACCCAACAACACCACGTTTTGCTGTTACAGGAGCAGGTTTGACGTAGTACTAATGGTTAACATAAAAATCACATGACAACGAAAAATGATAACGACCGAAAACAAACAATTTAACAGCATAAAATAATCAAGTAACAGGTTTTTATAATTTTATTAAAATTATAAATAACGTTTACAACATATCAATACTGACTATTGCATAACCAAATTATCAAAAATTAGTGCAAGTACTATTTAGAGATAAACTTAAAAAGTACTACTTAGAGATACATTAATCCCTGTAGAACAGGCATTTATATTTATTCTAGCAGAAAGTTAAAGCATCAGATTTTTAGCATAGAATTATACACATATATATCTTGATCTAAAATAAACAGATTAAAATATATTACATATAAATTATTATTGATTGTATAACTGTAATAAATGTAATTTTAACAATTATTCTGACATATATCTATATCCGTTTATTATTATTATTTTCATCCATAATAGTATTATATAAGCATTATATCAATACACACACATACACATATATTTGTGTGTGTGTGTGTGTGTGTGTGTGTGCGTGCGCGCATTTTTTATCAGAAAATGGATTATAAGGCACTACACCTTAATGTTAATCTACAATCTAAAGTGATCTATAAACATCAAGGTTAAAAAGTTATTAAGGGATTAGAGTTAAGTTCAAATACTACACAGTAGAAAAGCAGACTTGCCTACAAGCTGAAACAAGTGAAGCTAAAAGCTACGTAGATACTTTATAAAAGACTCGATTCGTTTATACTTCACTGCCAGTCAAGTGGCATCAACATTTGTGAATCGGACACTGAAAGCGGACACGTCCAACCCTTTTATGCATATTTGGTTTCATAAAATCGACACATTAATATTGAAACAAAACAAATTCCACAGAAGACACTGGATTTTATGTGACATACGTAAAATGCTATACAAAGAGCAACAGATCTCTGCAAACGAAATTATTTGTCATTATAATCTTATCGAACGCCAGCACAAAAATAAGAAGATCAAAAAACAGGCAAGATAAAATAAATGATGGATACAACCTAGAAAGAACGCTTATGTATGCATAGAGTATGAAAAATAGGTAACATAAAAAACACGGCACGGAATTGAGATCAAAACCAGAATTCATTCAATCTCCGTGCCTTCGTGCACAGAATGAGGCAGCCATGACACATGCAAAAATATGGCGTGCAAAACCACACACACACACACTACAAATTCCCGCACGCGTCAACAAAAATGTATCATTAATTCTTGTATTAAAGATTGAAAATTTCATAAAAGTGTATCTTGAGATATCTGATCGTTTTAAACTTCCGCGTATAATATCTTAACCTTTAATGTAAGTTACCCTTTAAACAAAAAATTATTGAGCAAATCTTGTTTGTTTTTATTTGCCAGAAATTAACAGAGCGTGGAGCAGAAAACAGAAAGAGTTCTTTTTTTTGTAATTTATCTCCTCCTTTTTGTACGGGATTGTTATAAATTAGGCTGCAAGTGTTATGGTTATCTGGGACAAAGTTTCCTTGTTACTGCCGACCCCACTTACCTCTACCTTATTGCCAGCCATTAGCTAAATGAAGTACTGGTTATGAGTGAGTGTTCACACAGTTTACAATTAATCTTACTTGACGTTATGAACCAAAGCGTACCTGTTTCGTATACTGAATACAATTGTACGATACAAATAACAAACGCACACATATCAATCAGAAACGAGTGCTACAGTTGATGAAAAGTTTATATAAACTTAACATTGCCCTAATAATTAAACAGGGTTTCTTTAAACAACATCTCATTTTCAAATAAACTAAAATTCTTTACAGCAGAAAAATTAATTTATTGATTTCTTAAAGGAAATACGATAAATATTAATTCATTTATACATTTATTAAGCTGCCCACGAGGGTAGAAAGAAGTGGTTGCTATGCATAAGGCCAAAATCTACACAAGGTTGCAGTGCAAAATAAATAATAAGATGAAGTAAAACTGACATCGCTTTGAATAAAAGAAATTATTAAGGAGTATACTATTCGTCTATCCGTAGCGATGAGAGTGTCACTAACCTTCATAGCTCTCCGACTAATTGGCCAAATTTTAAGCTGAAAGAACTGTTACTGTCTAACAAAGTATCAAAGGCCTTATTTTATCTCATTTTATTAATATTTTTCCAAGCGTCGAACATGTTGTCAGTCATCAATACTATAAGTACATCATGTTTGAAAATTAAGATCTTCTTCAGCTGCGCAACAACCCATTACTGAGTCAAAGCCTCTTTTAACAGCCTCCGCCAGTTGTCCCGGTCAAGTGCAGCTGCTCTCCAGTTCCGGGTCCCAAGGGTATGGCGCGCATCGTAGTTCACACCGTCTTCCCAACGTAGTTTGGGTCTACCAACTCTCCTGGTGCCACAGACCTGTTCTGTGAGTGCCTTTCTTGGTATTTCATTCTCCCCCATTCTTATCACGTGTCCAGCCCACCTGAGTCTACCAAGTTTTATAATTTTCACAATATTTGGTTCATTCAGAAGAGTGTTCAGTTCTTGGTTGGTTCTTTTCCTCCATTCACCTCCTACACATATTGAACCAAATTTACTGCGGAGGATTTTGCGTTCATGAACCAGCAGGCTTGACTCAGACTTTCTAGAAATGGTCCAGGTCTCAGAACCATAGGTGAGAACTGTGCGGATCAGTGTTTTATGCAAAAGCAGCTTGATGCTCCTGGCAATTACTCTGCTCTGGAACAGGGGTCTGAGACCAAAGAAGGAAGCACCTATTAGCTGAGGTGGTTCTTCGCTTTATTTCTTCTGTTGTTTCCCCATCGGAGTTAACTTGGCATCCTAAATAAACAAAGTTGTTGAATTTTTCGAAGGAATAGATGCCAATTTGGATGTGCTCTCATTATCTAGCCTCCTGCCCTGTGACCATGTATTTTGTCTTGCTTTCAATGTCACCCAAATTTTATTATGTCACCCAACCTCCTTGCGGGACCTTCAAGAGCAAGAAAGGCTTCAGTGGCTGCTCGAAGGGACCTCCCGATTATACATCTAGGTCATCAGCGTATCCTAGGACCTGCACCAACCTGTTGAATACAGTCCCGGAGGAATCTATTCCAGCATCTCTCATAGCTTTTTCTAAGGCTTAATTTTTGAAAATTAAGATAAAAAACGTTAAATATTTTTCTAAACTAGAAATTTTCTATTTTAGAGTTACTCCAACTTCCCTAAGTTTAGAATACTTGACACCCCGAGAAATGTCTTTTACGATATTCAAGGAAACTAAGCTACAAGTTTGCGTTAAATGTAAAATAACCATGAATGAAATTCGTAATCAAAAGTAAATCTCGTTTGTGTTCAGCCAGTCGATTGTGACAAAAATGCATAAAAAACGTATTTCAAAAAAAAAGGTAACAACCTGTGCTGAAAGGATAACTGAATAATTCGGAAAGGCAAGAAATGTAGCTAATAGTATATTAGACCACTCTTTTTTAAGAGTAAATATATAAATAGTTAATAATTAATTATGTATCTTCAACGGCTGTCATTCTGAATCATAATTATGTATTTATCATTTTAATACATCAATAATAATCAAATAAATAGAATTTATCAATAATCAATGAAATAGATAATTGTTAGGTGAAGTATTAATTATTGCTGAAAATAAATAACTTCAGTAAATACTGATGTAGCTTCAACCTTTAAAACATATAAACTTGATTTGTACTGTATGCACGATATTAAATATGGTAATTTTTTATTTTCCTGCAAAATAGAATTTATTTAATTTTACTGAAATCCTTACCGCTTATTTCACTTTTTTATAGATGAAAAAATAAAAATTAGAGATTCTAAACAATATTGATTGTAGGAGCTAGTAGTAAAGTACATACTGTTATACCCCCTCCCCCAAAGAGAGAGAAGAGAGGTTATGCTTATTCTTTCCATAAATCCAGGACCAATCTTATAGGATTATGATCTAGGAAAAACAAAGGCAAGGTTTGTGAAATTACTAATGAAGCATCATCTGCTACGTGGAATACAGACGCCTTAGACGTAAATAAAAGTAAAACGAATAAAATGGTTCAAAGCCACAACAGAAGTCATCAATGAAAGAAAAAAATGTACGATCTTAGATAATTATAAGACTAAGAAATGTTAATATTGGAATGGGACTGAAGAAGCTGCAAATTTGCGGTATGATTAAGATTGAACACTGAAAGTGCAGTAAAGGAATATGAAATTAGACGTTTCTCAGCAAACGTGTTGTAATTGCAAAACTAAAATGTAGTCAGGGAAATCTAAAATAATCGTTGCCGTTTATCCCAGAGGATAATAATCATTCGTTTCATAAACAGAAAATTTTTAAAACGAATTAGGCCTATAAGTAAATAGTCAAACTTTACCAGAAAGTCATATTGTTAATAATCGGTGTCCTTAATACAACAATGCTAACATTTTTAAGCCTATAATGGACGCAAATTGAGAGAATTGGCCACCAAGAGAAGTGGTTAAAAATAATGAGTATATTTTTTAGTAACAGGGTTCTTAACTAGTAATTTGGTAAAGTTTGTAGAATTCCTCATTACCTGCAACCCGTATTATAGAGATGTCTCCTTTGTCATAACTGGAAACTAAGCTGTGAAAGCCACAAGAAAAAATGGGACAAGAAAAATCTGCAAAACTGGAGAATTTCAAACCTCATTTATTTAGAGAAAGAGGCAATTTTCACTGCGTAACAAAGTCAACTACGCCGATTAAATTAACAAAGGATTAAAAATAATAAAACTGGAATAGATAAAGAAAAAGTAAGGTGATCGAATTTAAAAGCAAGTGTCAAAAGAATTTAGGAATTAGAACGAGCAGAAGCTAACACGGTGAATATCTACAGGCGAATACAACCACAGGGGACAAACGTATCGTAAAGCTAGAAATTACGCAAGGTTAGTAGATTGCTGAGTACACAACACACTGTTGAAAGTGTTTATTCAAAGAATATTTTTAAAATGAACGTCAAAAAACAACAAGTAATTTAGGGAAACCTTTAATCACGTAAGAGAATGTTCCCCAGATGAATATCGTACACCAGAGAATTATTACAAATAATTATAATTTCATCTGCAAGGAAAACTATCAGTGATAAAGTGTTAAAAAGAAGTAACAAAGAATGGATCAGAATTAACAGAGCTGGAAGCTGCCTTAAATCAGACGATGTAGGCTGGTGTCATTTCTGAACAATTAATATCGCCATGATCAGTTATTAGACTGTAATTTAGACTTCAACTGTATAACATGCGCTAGCTAGAATACAACACTATAGCGCAAATAAACACTGCTAACGTTATGCCACTTTTTAAAAAATGATCACAAAGCTATCCGAACAATTATAGTGAAATAAACATATTGAATGTAGTACAAAATGTCAACGAAAAATTAAGGTACATGATCTGCATTCTGAAACAATGAGGGAACGTTCTGCCAAAACGGGCCCCTTATTTTGGTAGGAGCAGTGTCTCTTAACGAAGTTCCAACATTAAAGCCAGAAAAGAAGGGAATTAAATTAGCATTCATTAATTGAGAAGAGGCACTTGACAAAGTGAAGTGTTCAATTCTGCGGTATCAAACCGGAGAGGGAGATTCCGAACATCTGGTGACAAATATAAAAAATCTCTACAGTTTTAGACAACTACGGGCTTAAACAGAAAATCTCTATAATCTCTACACAAATATAGACATTGTTAGGTCTAATAAACAAGCAAGTGTCAGCACATACTGTAGTCTATATTATACATCAGTACAGTCGGTTACTATACCCGTATGTGTTGTCGGCCTTATTCAGTCATGAAATTCCTCAGAGGACGATAGTTAATATTCATTAGTGGCTAAGAAGACAGTGGTGATAAGGTAGAAAGTGCAGTGTGTAGATTAAATCTACTGAAGTAGAAGTGTAACAGGAAAGCGTGAATAGGCCTACGTTTCAGGGTAGACAATGACGACGGTCAGATATGAATTGTACAATGGCTTTGTATTAATAATAAATTATAAATGTAATTTATGAACACAGTGAATCGTTTAGAAAACAAAATTCATTCAATTAACCTCAATTAACAATGAGTATTAAATTAGTTGCTACGTAACAGAAATTTTTCGACAACAATAAAGCTAATACAATAAGGTAGACGACGCAACATATAGCCTTGCTTTTTTCCTATTTTTTAAAAAACTTTTTTTTTTTTTACCAAAGTGCAGTAACTATTCGGCTCATAACTGCTGCTGCAATATTTAATATAATAAGTATTTTCAGAATTTCAACAATTTCTTTAAACATGTCACGCAATGAACTTTTACATAGAAACTGTAAAAAGAAAATGATATGTTTGTACCGTAAATTTTGTGCCGCAGAGCTAAAGGCTATTTAATGTGTCAGCACTACAAGGAAGTAAGGATGCGGTCCACTTTTGCACGATTGGCGTGTAAGTGAGGACTTGCGTAACCCGCAGGGTGTATTTAGCGGAACGCAGCCGCCGTGTCAGTCGAAACGTTGAGCTACCATGCCGAAGCGGACGGCTCTCGCGTTTGTCACTTGGAAGCCGTAACGGATAACGGGATAACGGAGGCAGTTACTAATGGTATCGTAAACAGCCAGACCTGTTTAAAGGCTTAAAGAATGCAGACAAACTTGATATATAGGCCTAACAAGTAGCAGGTAAGCCGTCAGTTTCAACAAATATTTAGTCACAAGTTAAAAACTATATGGATGAATGTACTAAAAACCGCAAACTCATCTTATAGAAGACTTTTTATGAAAGAATCGGAAAGGTAACCAGCTGATGGTCCTACGGTGTCACCTATATCCATTAGCTGGCCAGACACGTATTAGCCATACGAACTTCCAGCAACGTAGCCCTCCTTATCACCACATACCACGTAAGCCTTTATTGAAATATTTACCCGTACTACAAAGTAAACAGAAACATCTTACACGCCTGACAAAATTTGCCTGTTACTTATCTAATAATCCTTTCTTATACTATTTGTTCTTTCCGTCAATTATTATTGTTTCTCTTGTTTCTAACATGCACAGAAGAAGAAATTGAGTTTCTTTTTTAATCCTTAAAAATGTAAAGCATCATAAACTATGTGCGACTATTGTACAGTTTAAAATACAATATAAACGTGTGTAAACATTTTTCATTAGAATTGTCCTTAGTTACTTATTACATAATTATAATAAGGTAAAGATAAGAAGATATACCGCAAGCGGTTGCCTCAGCGTTGAGGATAGTCTCAGAGGCAGCTGCCTTAGTAATCGGTGGGGTCATACCTATAGATCTTCTTGGCAAGGGAATGATCTTGCTATAGATCTTGAACCGCCTTTAGACGTTAAGCGTCGGGCGCAGGAAAACTGCCTAGACTTTAATGCAATAAACCGTCCAGCTAGGTCTACATTGCTGTAGAAGGGTTTTAATGGGCGGTCCGTATGTGATGGCACTCCTAAATGTATTTTCCTTTCTCAAAAAAATGATTTCTTATTTTTCTTCTTCTTATTATTATTTTACTAATGTAGCACACAAGTACCAGTAGCAACATTTGATTGAGTAAATAGTATCTGAACATTTGTATCATCCACTAGAGCTAACAAACGTCACGGAGACCGAACTATAATTACAGAGACTGAAGGCTGTTTGATTGACGGAATTCTCGCTAACTTCGGAACAGCTAAATTACGTACATATTGAACTGTTAACGGTACTCAGTCTAAAACACGTATATTGGATTAGAAATTGCATGTGACATGTCTAAGGGCGGTTAATGATAGAACTGTTTAACTATTCACACATAGACTGTTTGTATTTAATCGCACTCACACGAGCACACTCTGGTTTTCAAACCGTGGTCATATTAACTTCAGCGCTATAAATTACGCGTACCTTTGGGCTTTCTAATTGCATTATATTGCACGTAATTCGGTCTGCAGGGAATTGCTTCAAAGACGGCAAGTAAAGCGAGAGCTCGCGCGTGCGCTCACTCAAACACACACACACACACAAGTAATCAAGTAATTATGCTCCTTATTTGTGGTTTTAATTTTGGGTTTCTGGATAATTAAACCAGGTAAGTACCGGTAAATGTTAACTACGTGACAGTTAGTTCACAGTTGGTGTAGCATATCTGTTTGCAACAAATGAAGTTACCTTGAGGGTGTTTTGTGGCATGTATAGTTTAGAGTTTACCATACGTAACAAAAGTTTTACAAGTAACAAAAAGAAATCGCTTTTAAAAGGAATCAACACAATTCGCACAAAGCCAGCGGTATATTGGCTCTCCTACTCGTATGTATAACATGTAGAAACCTGACAGCCTTTCTTGAGCGGTGACCTGTGCCAACCCAGTGAATGAAGTTCCTCTCTTAAAAGTGCTGCGTTAGGTGTTTAGAGAGGAGAAAGGGGAGACAACGCGATAACAATTCACTGCCTCACTTACGTACATACTAACTCTCTCTCTCACATACTGTCGCTTCACTAGCATGCTCCCAATGTTCTCGGCAGCCTTGTTGCGGCCGATGTTCACACTATGAAACACTGTACAACGCTGCTGTATGCATATGCACAATGAAGGGGAATTTTGTTAGCCTCGCATCAAGGTGTCTGTCCACTGCGCATCTCTAAGCGACTGTTCAAAATCTAACGTCAGGTCTATACAACTTTTACACATATGATATTATTCAATATAGTTTCTTCGGCAAGTAGTGAAATAAATATATATTTCTTTATATAAATAACTATACTGGACTAGAATACCATATTATACTAACTACTATAACTATAGTAACTATTACTAATAACTATATAAATATATAACTAGTTATAACTATACTAACTATATCATATTATACAAACTTTGAAGTTACACACACACACACACACACACACACATATATATTATAATAAACCAAAGTCGTTGGTGTCAATTTATTATCTTACTGAAGTTGTATATTTTTATTTCCCGATTTAAGGCACCAAATTGTTTTATTTCAAAAACAATTAAAATTCTTCTTCTTATCTATTTATTCTTTTCCCTTATTTTAATTTAGTTCACTCACCTTTGTCTTGTAGCCTAATTTGAATTTCATTCCTAAAAAATAGGGGTTACCAACCTCTATTTTCTGATAAAAAATTTCCACCTTGGCTATATTAAGGAATAAAATGTCATTAACATTAAAATAAATCAAATATACTATAGAAATTAGTCAATACTGTATTATTTCTTTAGTGCTTTTATTTCTATCTTTACCAAACAAATGAAATATTTGTATAATATAATGTTTGCTCCAGCTCTTGTTTTTTACTTGCTCAGCGGTTGGCAATAGTAATCAGGGCCTCACCAAAAATAATCTGTTTTATTTTGGTTATTTTAAAGGAGTTGGGTTCTTGTGATTACAGAAAAATTAACAAGAGATCTTTAGAAAGTACAAAACTTCACATAAAACATAATTAAATAATATACAGTTTCTTAATAAATTAATTCTTAGGTTATATGGTATGTGTTGGACCAAAGTTGGTGAATTTAGGTTAGCAGTTGGTTTTAAGAGAAGATTATAATGTCTAATAAGTTGATCACCATAAATTGAAAAGTGACTAAAGATATAAACTGATTGTCACTAGTTTATTCATTAATTGAGTTTTTAAATAAACTTTATTAGTGAGTGAAAAAGTGTCAAAGTATAGACTAGTCCTTTTCTTATTTAGTTTTTAATTCAATTTTATACTTAGCACATTCCTTCACATCTGAGGTTTCACTTCATGTTCATTTTCTTTTAGAATTTGTAAGGCAGATTTATTCTTTCAATTTTAAGTGATTTAGTTTTAATTATTTCTTCTTGTCATATTATTACCATACATAGTAGTATCATTTTAATTCATTACTATCCCATTTTTATTATTATTTATTTCTTTTATATTATTATATTGAGCTGCATGGATTTTTTAATCTGCTCTTCTCTGAATCTAATAATGGACTAACGAATTTTTCTGTTAATGTTTGGTTGTCAAGGCAGCAAGCCTAATACTCCTATTGGTTGAAAAAATTGTTTACATTGTTAGACATTGCTCCTGCTTTTTTACAAAATTAACAAATATTTTTAAATTAGTATAATCTTCTTATACTACTATGAATTCTCAAGATAATAACACTATTGCACTGCATTTCTTTTATAAATTAATTAGAAACCAAACATGAATAGTTTCTGTTCAGTATTTACCAAGTTACTAGTTTAACAATTTTGTTTTTATATTAATTTATTTATAATTGATTCTTTTGGTATACATTATGTGTCTCGAAATTTATATAATTAAATCTAATAGTATTACCTACATTTTGCCCTTAATTATTACTGTTATAATATCAAATTTTACAAATTACTGTTTTTTACAATAGACTCCTTATGCCTATTCGCACTGATTTTCTTTAGACAGTTATTATAACAAATTCCATTGTTTTTATGATACTGAACTATTTTCAAGACAACTACAATAAATTATCATATAACATTTGATTATTCATAATCATTTTTAAAACATAATACTATTCTTTTTAACATGCTATGCACATGCTATTCTTTAATACATTACATACATTCCTACTCCCATTGACTATCATTCATTAAACATGCTTTTTTACCCTTACAAATAACTATAACTTTTACTTAACTATTATTTCTTTTTTAAAACATGATCATTAACTCTACCTATTTCACTTGTATAGGCTTATTATGCCTTAGTTTTTAACAGTATACATTCCTCAATTTTTCATCAAGCATTATTTATTATTCAGTTTACACTTTATTATTATTACTACTGATTTTCAGTTAGTATAATTTTCTTGGTTCCTTTGTGCACTTTAGGATTATATTATTCACTATTTTTCTTTCTCTTATTAACTTTGAACTAACCACACAACTCACCTTATCATTAAAATTGTGTATTTATTATACAATAGTTTTATTCCCTTTATATTTTAATAACAGTATTACTTATCATTACTCAATCTACATTTATGTATTGATAGTTTTACATGGAATTACTTATACTTCTATTTATAGCTTTGTACTTCCATTATTATCTCTACTATATTAATATTATTGGAAAAGGGTTTGTGTTGTTGTCAGAAAGTTATTCATTTTTACTTTTCCCTCTTCCAATCACTTGGGTTTTGTCATCGTCTAAGTTTTTGTCTAGTTTCTATGTCAGTATTGTTACATTCTAATACTCCTATTCATTAATTCTTTGATATTTTGTTTTTCTTTATTCCTTCAGTGTTGGAACTTATTTTTCTTTTAAATGGTAAATTCTTCTTTATATATGGGCTACCTTATGTAACGTTATAATATATATATATATATAATATATGTAACGTTATATATATACTATATATATATATATATATATATATAGTATAGTATGTGTATAGTAGGATTTAAAAAACAGGCGCTAAACTATAGATTTTACAACTTCTGTTAAACTACTTATGATAGCAAGAAATTTTTAAGTTTCATAATTTATTCAATATGTGTGTGTGTGTGTGTGTGTGTGTGTGTGTGTGCGCGTGCGCGCGCGCGCGCGTGTGGCTTATTGTAAGAAGCCAAGAAAGCCTAATCAGCTCTAAGCACATGAGTCCTACGTATCCTCTACGTATTAAATAATGTCTTTCTGCGATTTCTCTGACGTTGATTACTGGTTTCCGTAATGAAGTGTTGAATACGAATTAAACAGTAAATTTATAGTTTAACTCCATGTATTTAGTTTCCTTAAGAAACATCGAGTGAGTGTGTAACCTGACATTGATTTGAAACTTTTAGCTCGACATAATGCTATCGGTTTTGGCTTAAGTAAGTAGCTGTGAAGTATTCAACTGGAACTCAGCTTTACATGTACATGGTTATGTTAACATAACACCCGTTTTTCTTTATGCTAACATTACATTCTCTAAACTTTTAGCAACGTACTGAAATTCGTTGTTCTAATAAGTTGACTCTGATAAGTTTAGAGTTGTGTACCATTTAATGCGACGCTCTGGCAATATTTTAAGTGTAAAAATACAATAATAAAATATAAAAATATAATAATACAATAGTTTGTCTGAGCAGCGAACGTGACATTGTATACTCTGAAATGTAACCTTCCGACGGTAGGGAACTGAGAGCAATGTACTATTTATGTACAGTTCGTGACAAGATTGTAGTTTGGATTGTATACCTTCGGTTGGAAGTGTAGTACCTATAACTCTAAAATACTAATATATCCAGCGTCCTTTAATCTAAAAGTGGTTTACTTCAAAAGTGTAACTCAATAATTATTTTATACACATAAAAAATATGAATTTAAATCCCATATAAATACACAACAGTAATAACAATACCAACATACGACTAATTTTTGATGTTCTTCTAGCATCAGCTCAATTTCTTCCACACTGTTTCATCGTTTCATGTAATAGTGACCACAAGAACGTTGACGCGCCATCAGCCCCGATAGCTGTTGTAAACAAATCAATCAGAAAAATTGTTTTACTGAAAAATCATCTGAAACGAATTAAAAATAGATGATAGTTTTAATTAGAATCAAAAGTGTTAAAAGAAGGGAATTAAAAACTTATGATTGTTTTATTAATTACTAAATTTATTACTTGAATGTTTCCTGGATTGTATTCAGTAGTTTTACCATTTGCATGTTGATAACCATGGACCTACAGATATTTAACACAACCAAATTCTTTTAATGTCTTACTTTTATTAAAAAAATGTATTAATTTTTACGGTAGTCGAGAGTACAGTCAACTTTAAGCAGGCATTAACGTAGAAATATTAAATGTGATTCACTACGATACGACAGTTACGTAACAAATTAATCCATGCGGGAAGGGAATCATAATACTTAAGGAAATGAAACTGGCATTGGCGTTTATTAAACCATGCGCGAAGGGAATCATAATACTTAAGGAAATGAAACTGGCATTGGCGTTTATTAAACTATGCGCGAAGGGAATCATAATACTTAAGGAAATGAGACTGGCATTGGCGTTTATTAAACCATGCGCGAAGCGAATCATAATACTTCAGGAAATGAAACTGGCATTGGCGTTTATTAAACCATGCGCGAAGGGAATCATGATACTTCAGGAAAATAAAACTGGCATTGGCGTTTATTAAAATCGAATTCTGTACATTACAAAAACTGTCCCGATGCTTCCAACCAATACAATTTCTATAATCAGTGCTAAAAGGAGATCAGAAAGAATGCCGTCTATTGAAACATAAAAAAATTAAATTATTAGAAAAAACTTAGTTATAGACTATACTTCCACCTTAAATAAGCAACGAACACACTAGGTATAACTGAAGCCGAATAAACGGAGTTTTAGGATTACGACTCCTTGTGCGTGATGGAATCTCTCGGACGCAGTCGATGACTTTATACAATTGCGGCCTGCTAGAAGTCTGTGGTATGTCCACTGCTCCGCCATACGCAGTTCTGCACTTCCAAACGATTTCAGCTTCCCCGTAAGCCCAACAGACGCATAACGTTTCTTTATCAGATTAAGTAGGCCTGGTCCCCAGAAACGTGTGATCTGGACGTGGTACTGACCAGTGCTCATTCTGGAACGAACCGGGCAGGAAAAACATTCACATAAGTGTACGTCACACGAAACATAGCCGTGATGACTGGAAAAGAGTCAGCCCAGGCATAAGCGTACGTGAACCTTGCCCAACACTTTAACAGGGCTTTTAGATAGAAGGACACAAATGGGGCTTTAACTAATCAGTAAAACAGACTGCTGTGGCGTCCGTATCAACTGTCGTTCAAGCGAATAAATCAGTTACAAATCATTACGATGAGGAAATCAGTTAAAGACAAGACAGTATACCTGCGTGTACTCATTGAAGTGACCAAATACATTAATAACAAGAGGCATACGCGTTAACATGTTGTTTTCCTAATGTTCCTTCAGATCGTTATAGGGGATAGTGGAACCCATATTGTTCTCTTAACAAGTAATCGATAATTTTATTGCTGACACGGCTATTCAGAAAAGTAATCAATGGTGCTCGCCTCACAGTACTTGGAGAATTTGATTTCTGTATCAGTATTTAATTTTTTCTATTCAAAATTGTAAAATTATTATTATGTTTATAGGTTATAAATGTGTCTTATCATTATATAGAATACTAGCAAAATACCCGTGCTTCGCTACGGAGTTTCACGTTGTACGTAATGAAAATCTTATCTAATTAATAAAGTTCAATTAAAGTAGGTTTCTTATAAATAAATAATTAAAACCTCTTATGTATTTTATTTAAAATAAAAATTAAACATTTTTGTTATATGAAGTTGTGTTGAGTATGAAAACATTTCAGATTTTTCTTCAATTTATGAACTTGTAATGAAGAACTAATCATCGGATCCTTAAAGAACTTCTTTGTACACAAAGTTTTTAGTTTTCCCTTCTGGCTGAAGAATAACCAGACTGTCAGGAGTGCTAACTCTTGAACAGGCAACGTACAACTGGCCATGAGAGAAACAGTCTTCCCTCAGATCTACGCCAGCCATTTTCAAAGACTGTCTTTGAGCTTTGTTAATTGTCATTGCAAAACAGACTTTGATGGGAAATTGTAGTCTTTTAAACTGAAAATGGTAGTCTGACGGGATCAAAGGAATGCGAGGTATGAAAACTGTTTCTCCAGAACCACAGCCAGTGAATATAGTGCCTCAACAACGCGCGAGGTTCGTTATTTGTGTATTAAATAATGACTAATTATTTTATTTTATTTTAATTATTTATTTTAAAACTTCCATGTAAACAATATTTTTGTTTTTTTTTCTGGCTGGAGCATAACTAAGCCGTTATGTGAGGTAACCCTGGAACACGCCACATATAACTGGCCATGTGAAAAACAATCATTCCTGAGATCAACACCAACTATTTTCAATGTTTGACCTTGCGCTTTATTAATTGTCATTGCGTAACATAACCTAACTGGATATTGCAAACGTTTAAATTCAAACTGGTAATCCGAAGGTATCAAAGGAATTCGCGGAATGAAAACCGTTTCTCCTTGATAAATACCAGTAAAAATGGTGGCTTTGATTACGTGTTTATGTAAAGCCTTCACCTGTAGCCTAGTGCCGTTGCATAGTTTCGGAGGGTTGAGATTGCGCAATAAAATAATTGGAGCGCCAACTTTAAGGTACAATATGTGAGGCGGTATTCCTGGTGGGTGGAGGGTGTTAAGGAACTCTACGGGATAATTTACAGCATCATCGACCTGCAGTACAGTGTCCACGGATTCATATTTTACCTCAGCAGTGAGCAACTTTTTAAGTAAAATGTTGTTGATGCTGTTGGCGTCATCGTTTCTTGCAGTAAGAATTGCTCTTTCTCGCAGCCATGATGCACAGTTTTCTTCAGTTTGGTGAACGTTAGGATAAATTCTATCAGTTAAACTGTTCAGATCTACCACGACATCGCCCAGATTATTAGGAATGTTTATTTTACCTTCCTCCTCCGAAACATGTCCATTACCTATATCGAGCAACAATTTAGAGAACTGTTTTGCCCTTGAATCATGTTGGACGCGCATATTGACTCTCAATGTCAGAATATTAACTTTTGGCCATAGAAATGACGACTTTAAGCAGGCTTTCACTTCGTCTGCACGTGTCCCTCGCGGTACAACAGGCAATGTTTGTCTGAAGTCACCTGCTAACAAAATTGTTACTCCACCCATCAATCGGTTGCAACTTCGAATGTCTTGGAGCGTTCTAACTAAAGCCTCAACACATTTTTTGTGAGCCATTGTGCACTCGTCCCAAACTATAATTTTGGCTTTTCGAAGCACTTCCGCCATGTCACTCTGTTTAGATATATTACACAATGGAGTTTCGGAATAATTTAGATTCAAAGGTAATCTGAAAGCAGAGTGAGCAGTTTTGCCTCCATCGATTAAAGTAGCTGCAATTCCTGAGGAAGCTACTGCAATGGCAACATTTCTCCGACTTCTAATAGTAGCCAACAACAAATTAATTAAAAACGTTTTGCCAGTTCCACCTGGGGCATCCAGAAAGAACAACTTGCCAGATTCAGTAGTAACACTGTTCATTATATCTTCGTAGACTTTCTTCTGGTCGTCATTTAATTTCGGAAGATTTGCTGCCACTTCTTTGTTGAGATGAACGGTGTCGTAAGATATTTCACTATGGTATATTCGGTTGCTGACAACAGGTTCCTGCTCTCGTGAAGGTGACGGTAGTCCAAATTGCGTGAGTGTTTTTCCTGACATAGATATGACAATATCCTCAATAAGAATGAGACATCGGTTAAAAACATAGTCTTGTACCAGTTGTACGTTACCGCGCTCTCTCTCAATTTGCCTCTTAATGTCCTCTGCAAGACTACCACGGTGTTTCTTCCACAGATTCTCTGGATCACCAACTTGACAGAAAACCAATATTACGGCGAATAGGTCACGAATTCTATTAGGAGAGTGAAACAATGAGGCTTCCTCCAACGTGTGATCCCAGTTCGCATCATCTTCTAGCAAGCCAAGCGATTTGCATGCCGAATTAAACGTCGGATGAACAATTCCTGCAACAGTTTTAAGAGTAGTGAAGGACGTGGGGCCACGAACTTAGTGCAAGAGCAGACGTAGGTAGTAGCACTCGGAGTTGTTGGGATGTACAGTGTAAACTCGACCTAATACTTTATCTTTCTTCACACCTGGATAACCTGTCACAGGTTGCCCTTGCTTCCTGCGATGAAATTTTTGGTTTTTCCAAATGTAGTAAGCCGGAACCTCACAATACAAAAGCGTCCTTGCGAAAGCATCGACTTGGCACAGCTCGAAAAAGCCGAGAAGAGTGGTATTTGAAGGATTAATTATTTTATCAACAACGTTGCTTTCTGTGAAATAAACTCGTTGGCCATTTTCAAGGTGCACTGCCAGCTGCACAATAGGAGGGTACCTTTCATGTATAGAGAAGCAGAAAATACGCCAAGCCGCCTCAGAGCTACTTATGTAACGTCCTGTCTCGTACCTGATCACGTCATCTAGATCTCCAGCTTTAAAAGTTGCTTGGTCAGAACCTTTGTTTACGTACTTGCAGATGTATTTTCTTGATTTAACAGAATTGCATAGTTCAACGTTTATATGGGCCGAGAAGATGCGAGACAGAACGGGACTATAAGGCACTACCCAACGATTCTCAAGATCAAGTCCTCCAACTTTGGCAGTAAACCCACCGTCTGCCACATACCTCCTACGATACTGAGGATAGCCGTCATCTCCTGTTTGAGTTTCCTTTAAGAGAGGTCGTGGGTATTTCTTTGAGCATGCACCATTCACCATGCACGGCGAGTTCCTGTTAAGAGTTCCACATGGGCCATGTATCATAGTTGTCTTAACAATCTCATGAAGGGCTGGATCTAACTCAGGATCTGGTATTTCTGCGCTTATGACTTTGTCGATTGATTCTGGTCTTATTTTTTGTTCAAGCCACAGAAGAATATGAATGTGAGGGAGACCACGTTTCTGCCACTCTACGGTGTACATTTGGCAGTGGATACTTCCAAATATACAACTTTTAGTGAGGAGCTTCATAATATTTTTAACCTTTAGATGGAAAACACGCGCTATCAGGTCATGTCGGTCATGAGATTTTTGGCCTTGTTTCAAAAGCTCTACGATTTCTGTCCATTTCGGGTTGCAAGTAAACGTTATGAATAGATCTGGTCGCCCATAATGGCGGACATACGTCATCGCGTCCTGAGTCCGTTCGTGCATATACCGAGCTCCTCCAGTAAAAGAGGACGGTAATACAACCATTTTGCCAAAATCTTTAATTTGTGTGCCAGCTCTTGACATAGCATCCTTTAAATGAACATACTCTTCGCTTCTTAGCTTTTTCTGATTGTTTCGTATCCAATTAAGTCGCTCCGTTTCTATTTTTGCGTACATGTCGACCAAATATTGATTGAGTAGGTTGCGAAATGACAGTATGTAGTTTTCTCCGCTGTCACGCTTCATTAATCTGTAACTGTAGAAGTTAGCAGCAGACACGGTCTTTTTAAGAGGCGCATTAGTCTTTGGGTCACGTTGAGGGATATCAATTTGATAGCCATCTTCCCCGCGGCAAAACATCAGAGGGTATTGAAGTGCGTCATAAGCACGGTGTGTCTCACTGATTCGTACCACTCTGTTATTTCTGCTATGGAGAACGATGTCTCTCTTTTCAAACTCCTGACCTGCAATCAGAACTGCGACCTCCTTACACGTTGGAGCGTTGAAACGACCTTGGTGTTCCCCAAACGGCTTTCTATTTGCATTGATAATTACTTTGTAATCCTTTTGACCCTTAGGTACAGAGTCAATAGCGGCTTTAAAACCTAAAATATATTTATTATTTTCATGCAGTAACTTTTGCAATTGGTCGACCAGTTCTCGATTGACGCCAGAGTAAATTCCACAGCGAATGTTCCTCTCACTTTCATCATCACCCACAAACTATATTTGTAAAAACGAAGGTTCATATTGAGGGGCAACCGTAATGCTCCCTATCTGGTGGTATACCTGGCCTTGTACTTTAAAAGTTGGCATAAAGTTACCCTCATTTACCTTTTTAGCTCCAAAAGATGTCATTTGAAAACATCCGTTGTATTTTCGTATAGAAGACAGAAAATGCTCGCCTTTTACATGCTGATTCGTCAAAAGACTGTGTAGTGGTTCCGGGAAACGTTCAATGGAATCGAGCTGCACTTTCCCGCCACTCCAACACATTCCATTAGGCTCTTCCCGCCATTTCAAAGCATGACACCAGGTACAGGGTAACCATATTCCGAGATCAACAATTTTTTCCTTGGAATAATCAATATTAGGATTGTATTCAAAACCAGGCATATGTTTAATTTTCCAAGCCAGCAACCTCATTTCTGTTCTCTTTTTATTATACTTAGTTGCAGATGCCTGATTAACATGGGTATTATTAGTTGAATATTTTTTGACAGCCTTTCTATTGACCTCGGGATGATTCTTAGTGTATTTCTTAACAGCAACTCTATGGCTTTTGGGATTATTTTTTGTGTGTTTTTGAACAGCTTCCTTTACTTGTTTTCTTCTAATCACGTCCGTGAACCTTTTTCGACGCTTTTTTCCTCTTTTAGTGGTGATTTGCGACTCAATAGCAGAAGAGGATGAATCTAGTTCACTATTTATTGTCTCAGAGATGGTCGGTGTATGCTGGAAATTATCGTTCTCATCTGTATTTGTCGTTTCAACCAACGGAATCAAAGCATCAAAATGTCCTCCGCTAAAAGATCCTGAGAATCGGATTCTTTTTATCTCCTGTTCTGCCTCTCCAAATGTTGCAATAAGTATACCGTCTTGGAACAGTTGAAACTCAAACGGAAATATTTCTCCAGCTGCTTTGAGTTCGCACGTAGTCCCATAGGTATACGGTCTAGACATTTCTGCAATGTACAGCCTCTTAGTACCGTAAGCAGCTCCATGACGATCCATACTGAAATATTTGAATCTCTGCCATTCGTTCGATACATGTCGTACAATGTCTGCTCGAATTTGAGCAGCCATTGACACGTCGCCGAGCACCAAATAAGCCAGAGACGAAAATAAACAGGCCCCATCTCCTGGTATTGTAATTACTCGGCATAGGATGTCTGACCCGTTTGCGGTTATAATTTCTTCGCCCATAATTTTTATGAAGTATACTATATCTGTGAACAAAAAGCTATTACAATATTGACATGATAGTAACTGTAATTGTTCTAGCTCTTGCTCGCTGCTTTGTTTGCATTAACTCCATAACTGCTAGAAAACAAAAGAAATATGTAGATACCTACCTGAAAATAATTGAGCACAACTGCAATTAACTTGAATAAGAACATAAATAAAATATGTAGGTACCTTGAGAAAACCAAGAACAACTAACTAAAGCATTGTTGTCAAAGAAAATGACACTATAGAAAATGTTATTACTTACTTACTTAAATACTATTGTTATTATTATTACAATAACTAATGACACTCACATATCACATTTATAATATTGAGTATATAGTAGGGATAATATCTGGCTTATGTCCCATGAAATTTTAATCACCTCAGTTTTACATAGGAATTAACCAAAATATTTGAATGAAGCTATTTTATTTCAAATTCATAAAGTTTATTTATTAACTGTTTAAGTTACTTAATTAAATAAAATTTCGTAAATAGATTTCTATTTTATTATTTACAACTATATACTAAAATGACGGGCCATAGAAAAATTTTATATAATGTTTACCACCAGCAGGTAAATAATAAAATTTCGAAAAACTTTGGATGCGATTTTTTTATATAGGCCTAATATCAAGTGCCTTAATATGAATTTTCATGTTTGTAACTTTACAAACGACGATCCATTTAAACATCATCTCCTATTTTTCACCTTCAGGGGACAAATTTCCAAAAACTTTGAATGACTTAATTCAAAATTTGATCTTACAAAATTCCAACCCCTTTTTTACCCCTTTAATACCCGTGCTTCGCTACGGAGTTTCACGTTGTACATAATGAAAATCTTATTTAATTAATAAAGTTCAATTAAAGTAGGTTTCTTATAAATAAATAATTAAAACCTCTTATATATTTTATTTAAAATAAACATTAAACATTTTTGTTATATGAAGTTGTGTTGAGTATGAAAACATTTCAGATTTTTCTTCAATTTATGAACTTGTAATGAAGAACTAATCCTCGGATCATTAAAGAACTTCTTTGTACACAAAGTTTTTAGTTTTTCCTTCTGGGGGAAGAATAACCAGACTGTCAGGAGTGCTATCTCTTGAACAGGCAACGTACAACTGGCCATGAGAGAAACGGTCTTCCCTCAGAAGGCTGTGGAGAGGTTCTGGTAGTTCTTTAATGAGAGGAAGGTGGACTTTTCCGTTGCTACAACATAACCCAGGACTTTCCTCTTTCCACTTTTTAGCATTACACCATTTACACTGTATAAAATCACCAATAGATAAAATCTTGTCATTGTTGTAGTCAGTATTACAGTTATATTTAGCCCGACAAAGATTTTATCTTCCAGGGAATAAGTGACCTCTTTTCATTGTATTTTCTCACCGCTTTCCATACACCACCTTTGATATCATAACCTATATCTTTATTTATAAGAACCGTGGACTCTGGCCCCGACGCCTTTCGTGGGATCCGACCTAAGACTCCCCGGGTTCCGTGGATGGACTCCCTGGAAGGCCCGTCGGACGACTCCCGCACTACTTCCTACGCGGGAGACTTCCACCGATGCTATGGTAACCAGAATCTATTCTATTGGGTTGCCATAGTAACCAGATCTAATTGATTTTTAAGACACAAAGGACCCCCCAGAGGATCGTATCGAAAAAAACACCTGTCCTATGTTGGTTCTCCCGTTGCGTAAAATATTTGTGCCAAGTTTGGTTGAAATCGGTCCAGTGGTTTAGGAGGAGATGTGGAACATACATACATAGATACATACATACAATGGGGGGGGGTTTGCCCCTTAGGAATGAAAGTTTTTAAAACCGTTTCTTAGTGAGCACCTAAGACCTATGATGAAGCTATGTTCAAAGTTTCATTGATATCCATTCAGTAGTTTTTGCTCTATGTTGATTCTATGTCAGTCAGTCAGGCAAACTTTCCCCCCCTTTTCCCCTTTAAAGGTCGAAAGGGGATTTTCCAAAAATCCCTTCTTAGCGGATACCTACTCCCTATGAGGAATTTACCTGCCAAAGTTCAAGTTTGTAGCATTTATACTTTCTGAGATTTCGTGATTAATCAGTGAGTGGTATTTCGCTTTTATATATATAGATTACTGGTTACTAAAATATTAACAGCAAACTTTTTCTAAGCAATCCAAAATTAAAGACCGATCTCAAAATTTATTCTGCTGAAACGCTATTAATTATTTTTTAGAAGTGCCTCTTCACAGAAGTCTTCAATACAAGTTAATCAGTAAATTCAACTACATGCATTTGGTTTCCGTAACAAACGTCGAGTGAGTGTATAATCTGCATTGCTTTGAATGTTTTAGCTTGACGTAAGATTTAATCTTACCCAAAGTCATTAAGGTCATTTAGAAAAACCAAGGGTTAACAAAAATAGTTACATTACATTAATTGTTTTAATTTATCAGACACTCACTTTATCCGATTTCTTACTTTATGAAAAATTTGATATTCAGAACTATTTTTCTTTGTTTTTTTTTTTTAATTTTATGAGTGAATATTCTTTTAGTTTCAGAACTATTTAGTGTTTGCTCGTTCTGTGAAAACTTTACGTTGAGATCAAGTGTATGATTGAGAAAACGTCTTGTTTACACAAAAGTTTTCGCAATCGAAAATATAAGGAATTATTTTTCAATAGTTCTGATCACTCTATTAATCGTTTTTCAAATGTGTAGTCTAATTGTGACATAGAAATGCAGAATAATTATAAACAATCGAAATTCCTAACAGGTGCAGTACAATAAAATCAGACTTTGTCAAGCACACTTGAACGAGATTTTAGCTAATATTAACCTATAGCAAGACAAGTATGGCGTTCGTTCAGTAAGCATAGTCTACAGTGAAAAATCGTAAATTTCTAAAAAATTAACTTAAACTTTAAATTCAGTGAGAACAACTAATACAACCATTAAACTAAAGTAATACGGAACAGTAAATAAGTGAATTAATAAATTAAACCAATAAAACAAATAATTATTAATAACGAGACGAACTGTGCAAGTTTCGACCTTATTGACAAAGGTGAATTATAACATTATCTAACACATTTAATCGAAGTGAATCACAAAACACTGAACCAGGACCACTCCACTAACACCAGAAGGAATAATCACAACTGCGGAGACGAGGAAACATTGAAAAGGCAACATTTATTGGAAGAAAATTTCGTCGAGCCGACTTCATGTTAACAGATGCAGTACGGAAGCAGCCATCTTGACTCCCACAATTCAAAGCGAGCTTTGCCAATATAGTCGTCCAGACGTCAGTGGTTCGAATTTTTACTTTGATAAACGTTATATATTAAATAATAACTTTGTAATTTTTAATTCTTAAGCTATTTAGTTGTAAGTGTTATACTTTCCTGACATTTCCCCTTAATTAATTAATTATGTTATACTTTCCTGATAATTAATATTAAATACAGATGTAAAAATAATCGACAGCCCTGAGAAACGAGTCGATACCACTGTTGAATAATCGATTAACACTCGATATATAATAGAAATTGTTAATAAATCTGGAATTTCTGCAAATTGGTTTCTGTTTATTTATATAATTTATAAATAGAAATAAAATAAAATAAAGGTGAGATCAAGGACTATCCGAAAGGCGGCCATTACCAAGGTGGAAGGAGAAGACATAAATAAGAAGAAGAACCGTCAATCGATTAGTGCTGGAGATAATACAATTAACGCAGAAATTATTTCATAAAAACTCAAAGTGATACAGTTGACATAAATAGAAATAAAAGATTACAATTTTTACACGAAACCATTACAAAAATTATTTACTAAATACGAACAACAAAAACAATTAAAACAATATTTTTCAAAAAACAAACACAACCAAATTTTTTTATTTTTGTTAACAAACAAAATTTTTTTATTTTGTAACGGGTTGTTAGAACAGTTGAGTGATCGTTTGGTCTAACTAAATTTATAATCATTTGAATCATTTGAAGTATTGTGGAGAATAGTAAGCAATATTCCTCGGCGTGCCTCTTGGAGTCCGTTAGCTATGTTAATAATTTTTGTTTGTTTATAAATCTTGCTCAGGAATGTGGTCTGTTGCTTGTATGGCCGCCGCGACTGCAGGGCAACTGAAGATGTATTAACTCAATATTGGGGCAGTTAATGTAGTTTCTGTACGTTATTGTGGCATCCGGCATCCGTATTCATCTTCTTTCTCCCGAGGTAAGCTGTTCGGAGTCTGGCTATCATGGCAGAGACTTTCTCTGTCAGCGTTGATTTCGGACATTGATGTTTTATTCTTTATTTTTGAGAAATTGATGCAAACTTCGCTAGAGTGTTTGTATTATAAAAGGTTACACGTGAGTTTCCTGATTAAATTTCCGGCCTTTTTTGCTAACTCGTCAACTGCTTCGTTGTACTTTATACACACATGTGCAGGAATCCACTGCAAATTTCAGCTTTTATCCAAATATTTCATTTGCTTCAAGAGCATATTGGTTTCCTGAATGAACTTGGCGTTACCATGTTTGATTGCTTCTGTGCCTGATCTTGAGTTACTAAGATTGCTACTGCTTGTAACAGTTGCGTTACTATTAAGTTTAAATGAGCTCTGAGTGCGATATTTATAGGGTTCGCTGGTAAAGATGGAAGAAATCTTCCAGATTCTACCTTTATTGAGTGACTTTACCGCCATTCGGGAGTAGGAGTAGGGCACTAGCACCTCTGTTACTTATAAGACTTAAGATGCTTGGAGGATGAAATGAAACTGTGACTCTTCTTTTGTGCAGGCTTCAATAATGTTTAGGCTTCTGTATGTATTTCAGGATAAGGAAGTGCGCAATAGAGGTACTTTGTTTATGTGGCCATTTAGGCGATATAGTCCTTTCGCTTTCCGGATAGTGTCATTGTATTGCGCAGTCGATCTGCGGAGTCTGCAGTTTTTATTCAAATCTTTATAAGTTTTCCGGGAAATGTGATCATCTGAATAGCTGCTAATCTGTTAGTAAATGTTTTGGTACCATAACGTCCGTCTGTCATCCAGCAGGTCAAGCCCACATTCAATTTGGGCCTTAATGTATCAATAATGTCCATGGTGGACGAGACCATATCAATAATAATTTTGGATGCTTTTGCTTGGATTTTATCTATTCCTTATGGAAGAATAAAGAATAATGGAAAAATGTTAGGCACATTGTTAATTATTAGCTGGTAGCAATTATACAAGAATTTTGTAGACAGTGGTTTTCATAGTTTATTTCATAAACTGAATGAACAACATCGGTTTGACAATTTGAACTTAATAACTGAATTACAAATATAAGCAGTTAAATTTTTCCTTCCCGTTTAGGTTCACCGATATCATCGCTTAGAATAACAATAGTAACATACATGTATTAAGATTATAAGTAACTAACAACAAAATAACACAATTGAAAATCTTCCATCAAACACTGCAAACAGATAACGAAGGTAGCTCTTGAGGTATAGGAATTTGATACATTACTTGATATTACTCACTACACTGTCTGTTCGACGGGCAAATTTTATTTCCTTTCTCAAAAATAAACAAACCTAAAGCTTTAAAACTGTAAGAACTCTGCTAATGTTGTAACTAATCGCTACGTCTTAAGAAAATTCCATTAAACGGTTAACAGTTGTAAGAAGAATAAACTGACTTGATACTTATTTGTATTCTACGTTTACATGCAAAGCGAACTACAGCGTCCTCTAGCTCAGACGTACTAGCTTCCATTTCTATATATCTTTACAGTCTTTTCTTTGATTTGGTGCTTTTCTATTGCTTCCTTTCTTGCTTCCATCTTTCCACGACCGTGCCCTTTTCCTTTTTACTGTCGATTGCCAAATCCATACTTTCAGGACCAACATTTGCTCATATCAAGTCAATTGCGTTGTCTCTGTCTTTCAGTTATATCCATGCCAACCTTCGCTGTGAATTTATTAAGCGGATAATAAACTGACTAAAGATCTGACAATATATAGGCCTATGTAATAAAATATCCAATAAGTTTCGATAATTTATTATACCAATTCAAAATTATTTTAAGCGTTTCAACAAGAGCCTTAATTATACAATTTACAGTAGTACACAGACACACACACACATTTATAATCTGTTTATTTACTCAGTTTAGTTGTGTAATAAAGTAAAAGAATAGTTATGTAAATAAAAGAGTAGTGTTACGTGAACATGAAAGGTATGTACATAGGAAAAGATGAACGGTTACGTGAACAGACGTGTGAAGGTACCTTTTATACAGTTATTGTAAAAATATTTTACTTACATAGATGATATGTGCATAAAACATAAACGCACAAACGTCAGCACAAAAACATTTGTAACACGAAGGACAGGTGAATTAATTTAATTACTCTGTAACACAAAGTAACTTGTGCATAAAAGTTAGACGATAAAAAATCGCATATTCGTCGATATTGTTTGTTGTTCTGTGGAGCTGCGCGTTTCCACATTAAACAAGTTGGTTCTGTTCGTACTTTCGCCTCCAGCACAACAAACTTTTCCATACAAACATTTTCATTGTGCTAATGATTGCCTCTTAACTGGACCTGACGCCAACGACTTGTGGAGTGGAAAGTTCTGAGAACACCGGTTGCCGATACATATAACCTAATAACAAATATACGCCGTATTGCTTAGTATTTTTGTTATTTCTACATGACAGGTGTTAGTAACAGACTACTTACTTACTTAATTTTCCTGTAATTAATTTTCTTCATTTTTCTCAGCTTTAATATCTGCGTTATGCTTTCAAACCTAACTGTCATAATATTATTCTTCAAATAACTAATAATGTGTCTGAGGGTCTAGTAAACGGTCTGAGTGTGTTGTAGGGTATGATCTGAGAGGGTGAGAGACAGACAGGAATATCAGAATTGTTACGTGTTTTCCGACTTTAAGCTTTAGAACCTAATACACAACGTAATAACCATAATTGGTAACACGGTCATATATCAGACGATGGTGGATTAGTCTGGCAAAAAATTGTTAACACCGACCATAGTCAACGTGTCTCAGCCAGATCATTAAACTTAAGCGAAAAAATTTATCTTACTCCATACTCCATAAATAAACTATTCTTACTACTGACTGTCCATAATTGGTCTAATTCAATGTGACATAAAAACGGTAGTTTCTGAGCTTATATATCCTCACTTATTTTCCACCGTATTCTCGCCAGGGCAAATGTTGTTCAGGACTCAACATTTTTTTAAACATTATTGCTTGCTGATATTACATCCAAATATTTCATTTTATTCACGGTCTTACTGTTAGTTTTCACTTCCTCAGTTGTTGCAACCTTATTAAACGTTATGTTTGTCTTCTTAATACTTATTTTCAGATCAATCTTCACATATTTCTGATTGATCTCGATTGCATTTTCTTCAAACGATACTGTATTGAAATTACGTATTTCATAGATTCTATTTTAATTTCTTTGTTTTCTCATTTCCTGAACACATCCTCCGACAGTGTTGGAACACAGTTACAAGTTATCTCCCTGCCGTAGTTATTTCCTATAAGTAATTTATTTGATAACGAATTGATTTCAATTGGAACAGTATAGTTTTTCTATATTGCGAACCACTGCAATTACAGTATTAATTTCTTACACTTGTTTTGTAAGCCTTAAATTGAAATGTAAACTGAATCAAAACCAGCTATTTCATTAAATATCATAATGTGACCCACTTCATATCATTGTTAGAATTCTCTCACGTCTTTATCAGCTTCTCAACACCTCTTCATTAGTCACTCTGTCGTCCAGGCCAACTGATGTTTAGCGCCCTTTCAAAACTTTACCCACACTTCGAAACTCTCCAAGCATTTATTTCTATTTTCCTAAAGCCCATGTTTCCATAACTCACTATCACCACTCAAGTCATGTCGTTTGATTAATGCGCTTTCTTCAACTTCTTCTGAAATGTATTGTACGTGCGCCGGTTGAAGCTTTCAATAGTCTCATATTTACGCAATTACTTAGGTGGCGACATCTCAAGCGATGTCAAATGACCAAGCAGAACACTTTTTTCATATGTCAAAAGAATATTAGTTTATAATTTATTGTTACTACATTATCCTGATCACGGATTTTCTTTCGAGGACATACTGTTCTGTTACCTTGAAATAAGACTAGCAGAACATGCAATTTCTCGAAAAGAGTAAATCCAATTGAAGAAAATTGTTTATCACATCCATAACTTATTACGAATTAATTACTACCGAATTAGACTGGCATTCGTAATACGCACCATAACTTGCCTTTCTCAGTTCACTCAACTGATTATAGAAAACTTGTTCTGATTGTAGATATTTTCTTTTTATTATGTTCTGTTGCTGTCTTTAACTTTCACCATGAACTTATGCCTTGTAGTTCAAAACTAAGTCTCTTTCAACAATGAATAATATTCAAATCGTTTATATAGCTAATTATGTTAATAATCTGATTTAATATGCTAGAATTCTTCATTTACAATAAGTATGTTGGTTTCCTAAGAAGACAGTTGCTTTAAGAGATGAATACTAAAGAAATAAGGGAGACAGTAACAACTACTGGGTGGACTAATTAAATATTTGAAGAACAGAGTAGGAATTTTATATTTCCTTAAATGTAGCCGTAGTATAGTATAAAAATGTTAACAATTATATCAACATGTAACTAAATTTGAATTAAAACTTCTCTGAGAGTTGATACTCATGAAAATCAAAGCTACTCTACTTATGATCCATTAGCACTGTTTAAATGTGTGTAAATAATCCAAGCTACCACATCAGAACACGTGCAACCGTACTGAAACAGAAACAGAAATGGGAACGCATAAAATATTAATGTGTTCATAACACTGTGTGTGTTTGTGTTTTTTACACACACAAATGTTGGTTTCAATTACAGATGTTATAAAAAACATGTTATATGAACTTTTTACAGTGCCGAAAGTAGACACATCTGTTCCCTAGTTATTGGAAGCTCAGCTTAATATATCGTAAAAGTGGTTATAACGTGTGGGTTCTTACTGTGTCCTTAATACTTCTGTTCGTAGCAAAAACTCTAAACAAACGTGACTCAAGTAATTTTTCGTTAATTGCCTGTACTGTATTTGTTATCTCAAATGTTTCTATATGGATTACAGTTACGTGCGGTCTTTACAACATTAGGCCTACACATTTAATGGAACAACGGTATCGCAAACTCAGCCGTAGCAATAAAACTAATTGCAGTAATACTTGAATCATTTCGTGCCATTAGTTTATAACTAACTATTATTATTTTATCGATATATAAGACAGGATATTCTACTAGTAAAGTATTTTTCAATGAAACATGTTGTAAGTGAGGTTGTTTTGATTTCCCATCTTATCAGCTGAAAGTGGCATTGCTTCAAAACTGACTTTATGGCATTATTGATAATTTCGTTACTGCTGAAAGCAGGAGAGAGAAGTTTTATAAGCTACCGGAACTATATCTTGTACACATGTTACTTTTACAATATGTAGAGTTATTATAAACATTAAATACTTTCTTACCGCTTTCTATCTTTGTTAATACGATAAACATACTAACGTGATTATTGACTAACAGTAATTCAATACACCTTCTCAATTTCAATTTTTAAGAGGTTCTTTCAAAAGAACCCATGTCAATTTGCCTGGGACCACGCAATTTCCAGAGCCGTGCATATATAGAAGTGAGGTGGTATCTTACTGTTTTGCTGACCTCGTAAGGAGAATACACAAGAAACCCGTAATGATAATACACAAAAGAAGTCAGGAGACGAGTGTAAAAAGGTAAAGGTTCTTACGCCGAGGTTGTAGGCAGTATAGTAACCTTGTAGCCACGGTTACACAACGCTAGTTACAACGTCCATTGGCAATGTAATTTAGAACGTACTTCCAGTTTCTCGGTGCGTCTTCAATTCATGATTATTCTCCACGAATAAGAATATCATATAGCCTAGCACTCCCTCATAAAAGTTACTACGCCACACACCTGTTTCTGCCGGCTTCCAAATGGCAACAACACTCTAAGTCATCAGTTCAGTTCGTGCGACAGAGACGATGAGAATCGATTTTGATATTCAGTGCGAGCTTTTAGGCAGCGGTATTCAGAGTAAAGTGTTAATTGTGTGAGGACATTTGTAACTGGATGGATTTTTTATTCGCATTGCACAATTACATAACTGTAAATGTTATACCGTATGTTTTTGTTCTATAAATGTTTAAGTAAATTGTGAGTATCAACTTCTCTGGTATACAATAATTTTTTCCACTTGCTACACGTGAGATCATGAACCACGCGATCATCGTAATCATCGTAGCAATATTAAAATACTTTTTATTAGTTATGTGATATGGAGTTATAAAATACCATGGATTTCCTAATGGAATGTAAAATTTCTAATATGCCAACAAATAAACAAAGCTAACATCTTTTGATAGTGTACAAACATTTTAATTTTTTGCTTGTAGAAATAAATTGTGTATCTGTCTTTTACTGCATACCCTCAATAAAGTTAAATTGAGGGCATACAATGTGAAAAATCACTTAAGATTAATGAATTCAGAGATAAACATCTTAATAAGAAATGGGTCGATAGGTTAACAGTTTGGAAAAATTCGACACCCGTTATGTACAAACTATATTAAAAATGAAAGGAACGTTTAATGAGGCGGTTAGAAACGATGAATACAAAAGAGTAATTCGAGAAGCCGCATAGAAACGGATTAGGTGAATTAATTTATTTAATTCAGACAGGCGAGGGTTAGAGACAATAACCCGAAGCAAGCAAAAAGAAGCGAGTTTCTTTTATTTTCAAGTGATGAGTAAAAGAATTTTTCTTAACCAGTCAATGGCTTGTATTCCGTGTTGTATTTTACTCATTTAAATTTAATATTGTGTATTGTTCGCCGAGTACCAAAGTTTCGTCGTGCCTTACCGAACTTTTAAATTACAATTAATTATTATTACTAATGTAATGTAATATACTTACTAATATTTATTTACAACCACACTAACTGTTAAGTATGAGTTTTTACGAATCTCACTCACAAAAGTGCGCCGTTCACTGTTCTGAGTAGAAACGATACGATTTCGTGTAACCGTCTGGGTGCGTGCCAAAATCGCTCATATATGCAGGGAGCCGAATCGATCTATGCCTATTTACCGCTACTTGATTTGTCCGTTGAGTCAGACTAGGTACGGAATCGACAAGAGAATAACTAACATTCTAATTTCTTATTCGGACCAACAAACTATATGACCAATTTCGTTATGACGTAAATTTTTCCTCCCGTAATCAGACTAGCATTCGTGTCTAACTCAAATCTAGACCGGCACTAGTGTTTTGTTCATAAATAACCCCCACCAGTGGTTATACTGTTGGAATTCATGTTTTGCACTCGATAAATGTACTGTATGCAGAGTGCTCGGACAGAAATTTACATTAAATAATTACGATTTTGTGATGATGTGTATCTAGTCAATTTCACGCTGATATCAGTGGTAACCAATTAATGGTATTCTTGATTTGAAAAGACAAAAGTCCGTCGGTTTCTAACCTACGTGCTGCAAAAGTGTAAAGCCGTTAAATAAATGTTACAGTATTGTTCGCGTTAATTACGCGTAGTTACCAAAACCCGTTAACGAACTATCAATACTGGCTACAGTCGAACTGTTATTAGTTTTTACTAAATCCAGTTCATTAAATTTTCCTTCATCCTTCAAGCTTATTTTTTCCTGGTCGTCGCTTTATTACCAGACTTTTAACATTAAACACAAACCTTTTTTCCCATTTAAACTATATTAGTTTAACACTTTTTCTTGACTTTTCAAAATGCCTTGTAAATCAGCGCCTTATTGTATATGTACGACTTTTTTCTTCTTCCACAATACATACATTTTTTAGTTATTAGAATATTTATCTATTATTCTTGTTGCGAATCATGTTCTTTACATTCTTTCCTATTCTGGGCTAGTCTCTTCACTTCCTGATATCGCATCCGTACATCGTCTATCATCTGGTCTCTCCTCCGTCATCTATTCCGCCTTCCATTTACCAGCCACTCCAGTGTTTCTACCATCACATTACCGCACACATAGGATTATATCGATAGTCTTCAACCATCGGGCAACCAGAAGACTGTGCTTGTACCGAAATATTACAGCAAGCATACTCCTCAAGATACTGTTTAGTGTGTGTGTGTGTGTGTGTGTGTGTGTGTGTGTGTGTGTGTGTGTGTGTGTGTGTGTGTGTGTGTGTGTGTGTGTGTGTGTGTGTGTGTGTGTGTGTGTGTGTGTGTGTGTGTGTGTGTGTGTGTGTGTGTGTGTGTGTGTGTGTGTGTGTGTGTGTGTGTGTGTGTGTGTGTGTGTGTGTGTGTGTGTGTGTGTGTGTGTGTGTGTGTGTGTGTGTGTGTGTGAGAGATATCCAATTTATGTGTATATGTTATATAATTTAGAATATGTTTACGGTACAAATGTTTATTTTAGTTTTTTGCTGAAGCACAAATTTTTGATTTCGTTGAATCGTACAGTAATGTATGGTTGAGTAGTTTGATAAATATAAAATTTTTGCTTGTGCATGTGCCTATGTGAGTACTATTGTAGTATATTCTGTTCATCCGACTATTTGACTATTTCCTGCGTGTATATTTTATTTACTTATTCTCATACAAAGTTTTTATGCAAATACTAATTTTATGTTAGGCCTATTCTTTAGTTGCTGATGTTATAATGTACATTTTTCATTGAGACATTTTTGTTCAACATTGTCAGATTCACTTATTTTACTTTTCAAAATTTAAGCTTTTTTGTTTTTCCGTTGGTATGTTTAATTATTATCAGCTATTTTTATATTTCGATTTAGACGTATAATGCTAACTTATTTTACTTACAAGTAAAATACGTATTTTATGTTTGTTTATAAACGTAGAACGAAGGTAGAACGGTGTCCAAAGGTAGAACAAAAATGAACATTTTTAAAAGCTTATTTTAGATATAAAAATAATAGTTTATTAACAGATGAACTAATGCATATTAATTCAAAATACAGTATGATAATAACTTCGAAATTTTATTTCAGACCTTCAATAATTCACACTAAAAATTCAATATTGAAATTTTTAATATAATATACAAAACAAAATGAATTAGAATTATGAGTCTAAACCAAAGTATGAAAAGAGCTATTCAATAGTAGACATAGCAACTGAATATATAAGCGAAGGAAATTGAAACTGTAAGAAAAAAATGAATGACTGATTTTTCACTGCATTGCACCGTGGGAGAAGAGTGTCTTTGTACCCACGTCCGCAGGCTGCAGTACAGCTTCCGGGTCGAGCCCGATCCTTGCCACAAGATAACTTAGTACTGATTCAATCGACAGGTTGCTAGTATGGGCGGGATGACAGCATCTAGATTATTCACTAGATGGAGGGGAATGAAGGACAGCTACTGAAACCGATTCAGGCGACAAGTGTCACCTGCCTGTGGCACAGTGAGTAGACGTCTCGAGGCTTCTGTCGCTCCCCGCGATACAGAGACACCACGTACGGTGCATCAGCAAGCAGCGTGTTCAGCGCGCTAAAAAGGAAGTCTTTGAGGAAAATAAGGAAAACAAATGATAAACAGAAATGGTTCAACAGAATCTACATTATTAAATAAATAATTAAAATTAAATCAAAGATTTACATATACTTATTGTACTTATAGAGATATGCGCGCGCGCGCCCACACACACACATAAACCTCGAGCCGATTCAGTCAGATCACAAGTACTAATGACCATGTATTAATAAACAAAAAATATTTACGAAAAGTGTAACGTTGACGTACACAAATTAATATCGCTTACGGCAAAACTTGGTACTCAGCGTGGGATTCAGTGACACATGTTTGCGAAAAATGTAACATTGGCATACATGATGTTATACTGCTTAGGACCAAACTTGTTACTTAGCGTGGGATTCTGTACATGTTCCAGTAGTAGTTTAAATTCTAAGTACTGTACTGGTGTAACATTTGTATAGTAGCGACACGAATCACGTATTCGCATAGGGTAGATACGTGCTACCTGCAAGCGCAGTACAACAAATCATCACTAGCCATACAGCTCGTCTTGAACGCCAAGCAGCTAGTAATTTCTCCTGTTCAGACAACATTCGTAGTTTATTTACAAAACGGGAAATAACAGTATAATTGATCAGCAAATCGTTCTAACAGTATAAAACGTTAAAATAAACAGACACATTTCACTAAATAAACATAATTAAAAGCCTGGTAGAAAGCAGCGATCAAGCCATCGATTGACAATAATATTGTTTAACTAAATATGTTGATACAAACGTAATCCGTGCTTAATGTGAAAGTCTTTGATGTTTCAATTGTAAACGTCACTGTCGTCACACGTAAATCACGTTATTCTAATAACATAATCTTTTTATGTTTTCCATCTTTTGAAAAATTGCTTTAAGTTGTAACAAAATGTGTATCTAAAGCTTGCTTTGATAATCGACTTCGACTTAAAAATCTTTGCTTATAGTTGTATATTATAACACACATGCATAAACACACATACACACATAGGCCTATATATGACAAATAATATTGTCATATTATTCAATATAGTTTCTTCTGCAAGTAGTGTATACATTTCTGTCGTTTCAATACCTGACTCACATTTCACTGAAAAATATCAGCATCATCAGAGGTTTGTAAATCAATAACAATCGAAATAATTCTATGTTAATATATAATAATTACAAAATTATTATTCATATAGAATAATTATTATAGAATTATTATTCTAACGAATAATCGACTTTGTTTCGATTTACTGTAAAATAACGGATAATCAATTTAAGTCGATTACCAAATTAACAATTGTTTTAATGTTTATTTACTTTAGCAGCTGTATTGTCGGTTATATTGGAAATATTTAATGTTTATATTTCATTATTTTTTATTTATTTTAATAAATTTGTAATTTTACATAGATTATATTGTTTTGTTTTTATTTGAGTTTGTTCTTTAATTAATAAATTATTGTTATTGTGATTGTAAATATTAAGATTTTCCCACTTCTCATTTTTTTACTTTTGAATGTTTTTAATTAATTTTATATTTTCAATGCCTGAAAATTGGTGGTTATTATTTAGACAATGTGTGGCTAAATTAGATTTATAAATATTTGGTTTTAAAAATGCATTGCGGTGTTGAATTTTACACACACACACACACACACACACACACACACACACACACACACACACACACACACACACACATATTGTAATGTAACAGAATTGGGGGACTAAACAAATGTAAAAACCCATAAAAACCAATAAGAATAAATATAAAAACAAAACCATTCTAAAATGATACTGAAGTACAATACAGTTAATAAATAAACTAATGTACATTAATTTTAAGAAAATACTTAGTGCAGTCAATGAAGCATTTCAGTTCAGAAAACTTTCTAATAGATCGAAATCAAATGAAACCTTTTTTATTATATTTTTTAGACCAAAATAGAAAGGTCTATATTATTAGAAGACCTGCTTTTTGTTTTTACGATTGCGCTTAAGAAATATGTGTTTTTTTATGAAAAAAACGTGTAATTTGATTATATTTTTTATGTTTTTCGATGAAATTATTGTTATTATATAAAATTTTTGATAAAAATGTACTTCTACAACTTTATGAAGCACCTCAGAAGACTTTTTGACCACTTAACACCCGGGGGGAGGGGGGACCCTCTCCAACCCCTAAATAAACTATATGGCCTTTAAATACATATTTTGAATACCATGAAGTAGAAACCTGTCAAGCAATCAAGTATTATCCATTTAAAACAACTTCCAATAGATTTGGACCCCCTAGCCCAATAGATAGATAGGCCCCTAAGCCCAATAAGCCACCATTATGTAGGTGTCTTAAAGCGAAAAATAGGCTTTTTCGCTATATATTTTTGATTTACACTCCATACGCGATTGGTACCTGGGGGGAAACTACCTGAAACTGATGAGCAATCAAGTACGAACATCATCCAACCATTTTAGACCCCCTGAAGTTCGACTGGGCCCAATGCAAGACCATTAAAAAAGGCGCTTTTTTTGAAAAATGGCAATTTTCGCTCCAAATTTTGATTACCCCTCCCTGTAGGAGCTACATATCTGAGTGAAAACAATTACGCATTTAAGTTCAAAGTAGCCGAAACAACTTCCAACAGTTTTGGACCCCCCACAAATTGACCTAGCCCAATATGTGACCATTATACATAGCGTCTCATTGTGGTATGTGGACGTTTTCGCTCCAGGTTTTGGGTATTTATCTCCCCAGGGGCTAGATACATGGGGTAAAATGGTAGAGTAATCAACTTCTGATTACTATCAACCATTTCCAAGCAATTAGGACCCCCCTAAAGTCGACTAGACCCAGTATACGACCATTATATGAGGTATCTCATGCGGTATGTAGACGTTTTCGCTCCATATTTCGGACGTTTCTCTCCATAGTAGCTACATACATGTGGCAAAATGATGAATTGAAGTTGAATGTTTCCCCACACAAAGTACATTTTATGTCTATAATGGTAGCATACACTTTAGACAGTAATCTGTTTCACAGAAAGTGATTTTTTCAAAAAACACTCACTACAAGGGAACTGGCACAGAAACGAAGTTAGTTTGTCAATGTCTACAAAGCCAAAGGCCATAAGTTGGCGCTTTGTCATCTGGAATAATTATTTGGATTATAACTACTATAGAAGGGAAATCCAGTAAGACTCTGGTTTTTTCTCAACAGGGGTATCCTGCATGGTTACATCATTATTATCTACCTCATTGTCTACTGATACCTCAGTACTATCAACAACTTCATTAGGTAACATAATAAACACTGCAATAAATCTAGCGTCAATACCACTTACAACTGATGCTGCTTTACAGCATCTTAAAAGGGTTTATTGCCAAGTTCAAATATGGCTAGGAAATGAAATGCAGCCAGAATGTTGGGGGTGGAAATATTTGAACAATTCTTTGATCCCAATCAAGACTGAGAAACCACCAGCTCCAAAAAATTTGTTGCAAATCATTTTCTGCAGTTGTAAGGGTGAATGTAAGAGTTGCAGTTGCGTAAAAGCCGGACTGTACTGCTCAGCAGCTTGCACAGGGTGCAGCGGTCAAACATGTTCAAACGTTGACCTTTTAATCGCAGAGAATGTTTACATGGAAGGGGATGAAGTCGATAACGAAGACATTGAATAAATTTTATTAAGAAATGACAATAAATTTTTTAATTTAAATTTTGTAATTGTTCTGTTTCTGGAATTCAATAAATGATTTTGCAATGTAAAATATGGTTACTTTTTTATTTATTAGCCTCTTAAAAGATAAAGTTTCATTTTTTCCGTTCTCAATCTTCAGATTCGTAATCAGCTACCCCGAAAACCCACGAGTACAGAATTTGGTCTGAATACCTTGATTTTTACAACTTTTATAATTTTACGTCCGCCATACATCCGCCATATTGGATCCGCAATCTTGAATTTTCAAGTTTCGTCAACAAATTCGTAATCAGCGACCCCGAAAACCCCCGAGTACACAATTTCGCCTGAATACCTTCATTTTTACTACTTTTATCATTTTAAGCCACCCCTAATCAATATAAGTCCGCCATATTGGATCCGCCATTTTGAAAAAAATAATTTTGACATTGGATTCACATTCAGCGGCCCCGAAAACCCTTAAATACCTTAAAGGGAACCTTCCAATTCAATTTACTCGCATTTTTAAGTTTATACAAAAAAAGAAGAAAATTTATGAAAATTGAGTATTTTACGAAACTTGTTTTCAATTTCCCTAATTCTCAGGGTTAAAGCAGGTCCTCTAATAATATAGACCTTTCTATTGTTGGCCTAAAAAATATAATAAAAAAGGTTTCAATCGATTTCGATCTATTAGAAAGTTTTCTGAACTCAAGGCCCTTTGTTTGCTTCATTGACTGCACTTATATGTAAGATTACATGATAAAAGTGGAAATAATACTTACATAAGAAGGTAACAAACAATTAATCAAACAATCAAAACTGGATAGATTAATTATTTCTAAGTGTGACAAATAAAATCCAAACAGTGCAATACTAACCAGTGATAAAATAATAAACCAAGTGTTTTTTGAACAAGTATCACCAGTCAAGTGCTAATATTAAGTATATAGATAACAACTGGGAGAATATTTGTTTATATTCCCAATTCCTTAAACCTATAGGATATGTCTACTAGTAATTTTATACAAACCACTATGTTGTATTTGGTACTGACGAGCGCTTTCGGCAGTCAAGCTATCTTCAGGTCATTTTATTTACCAACCTGAAGAATATATACTATATTAAATATAGTATAGGAATATGACTATGTTAAAGGGGAAAGGGATACAATTAATTATGTTACCAAACAGTAATCAATTAATTAACAAAGCAAAGTGGACTAAAAAAAAGATTTTATTAGTGTTAAACAATTGTATAGATTAATTAAAAAGCAGTTTATTTGTTCAAATGTTCAGTAGAATCATAGCCATGTGGGCATGTGATTAAACTAATAGGATAGTTAACTTTTTGTTTTGTTAAGATAGTGTTATGATATGTGAAACAGTTTTACGGTTGTTAAAAGTTAATTTAACTGTTAAAGGTTTACTAAGATATCAGTCATGGAAAATGACATTAAGGTAAAATGTTTATAAACATGGTGATGAAGATAACACCAGTACATAGGCCAATGTTAAAATCAACAAACTATTGTAAAAATAGCAAATAAGGTAACAAAACAATGTAAATTAATGCAGTGTAGTAAATTTAACAGATGAGCAAGCTTTTATAAATGTAATCATATTTTTTGGAATACTCAAATGAGTTAGAAAATGTTTTCAGAAAATGTCAAACTGTATAAAAAAAACATGACCTAGGCAAAAGTTAAACTTTAAAGGTAGTGGCAAAATTAATTAACAAAAAGGTCAAACCACTGTTAATTAGTGAAAATAAGCCAGAATTGTTAAGTAGATGTTCTTTATTAATAATAATCACAATGTAGTAAATAACTTAAGGAATTTTAATATGATTTTGTGACAGTCAAATGACTAAAAGGCCTATAAATAGAATTTTTGTAAAGATGATAAAACATCTAATATTGTGTCAAGATATATCATAAAGGGTATCAAATTGTTTGTAATTAAATAATGAAAATAACTATGTAAATTAAGTTAAGTAAAATTAGGTAATAGTTAGGGAGTAACTTATACTGGAAAGTGAAAAAACTATTTATTTGGAATAATACTAGTCATGTGACCCAGAGTTCAGCTGAATTGACCAATCAGGAATTAGCAAAATTTGGTCAAGAGTAAGAAAACGAGAGAGTTGATTGTTAGACATAAATGCGAGCAGGTCAGCTCCGTAAAGCGAAACACAAAAGTTCAACTAAGTATCAATTCCGAGTGTGCCCAAAAAGAAGAAATAATTGTAAAAAAAAAGACGTTATTAAAAAATGAAGACAATATAAATCAACAAGCATAAAAAAGAAGAAAAGAACGAATAATAAGTAAAGTATAATAAAAAAGTGAAATATTAATTCAACGAGGCTTGGTGAGATAACCTTATAATAAAACGCACTCTTAACAGCTACACCACACTAAGAATAACGTCACCAATACTTTTAAACAACACCACAGTGAAAGAAAAAGGATAAATAACCATTATTACATTGAACACTTAAAATAAATTCATTTATTCAAAAGAAAAAGTGACGAAAAAACATTTGCATTAATCGAGGTGGAACATAGGCGGCCATCTTTAAAACTGTCGTCGTCATACAAACGAGGCAAAGCGACGCCATACTTAATGGACTCTGGTCACACAAATTAAATAGTTATTGCTTTATATTTTAAACAAAAGCAACCATTTATGTATTAGTAAGTGAGATTTTAGTTATTTGTAAGTATTGTACCTCTTAAAATGCATTTCTGACTTTTCGTAACAGTTAAAATAGAACCCGATAATTCTTATAATAAAATTAGAAAAAATTAAATTTGTTACAATCGACCCGAGATAAAGAGTCGATCCGGGAACCAACACTTTCGACCCAAAAGTCGTGTAACTGAATAAGAAAAGAATAAAAGTAAATAAAAAAGAATTAATTATCATTGAATTGAGTTTTATTTGTTAAATAAATTTAGTTTAAAGTATTTCTAGGTACAAGAGGAAGAGTGAACACACGTTGGTAATTGAACAGCGTCGAAAAGGAGTGAATAAGCAGATAACCTATATCCTACGAATCGATTTTACAATCGAACCGAACTCACTCAAAACATTTCTTTAAAATAAAAATTTACCCAAACCGATAAAACCAAATAGACTTTGATTAATAATTTTTTTTAACAAATATTCTCGTATTAAATAATTTGAACAACGAATTAAATCAAATTAAATACAATTAAATAATAAACAATTTTAAAAAATTAATTTTTTTTTTTAAATAAAATATATTAAATAATAAAAAATAATAAGAATGAAGAGAGCATGATAAATAAGTTTGATGTATTACAATATATATATATATATATATATATATATATATTCAAACACTTCCTGCTACAGTCCGTTTCTTGATGTATATAATATATATTTTATAATGACTTTACTTCAAGATGTTTCTCCCTATTTGGAACATGTTCGGGAAGCATTGTGTTCCCATCTTCAGCCTTCATAGTTTTGAGGCTTGTGAGGTTCACACAAAGCCTTGTGATGTTTGATAAAAGCACTCAACATAGAAAAAACACAAAATACTAATATATACACCACAGTCACACACAATATTACCAATTTAAAGCACCAGAGACCAACAGGAAACCAAAGCTACAACCAGCCAACACACAAATACCTCACAAGGCTCAAAACCATGAAGGCTGAAGATGGGAACACAAGGCTTCCCGTAACATGTTCCCAATAGGGAGAAAACATCTTGAGGTAAAGTCATTATAATATATATATATATATATAATATATATAATATATATATATATTATAATGACTTACGTATATAAGCTATATAAACATAAAACTACAAAACTGACTATTTAACAAGTACATAAAGATACGTACAAATAAATACATATTAAATAGTAGTGCGTGCGCGCGCGCGTGTATAAATATACTGTTGTGTGTGTGTGTGTGTGTGTGTGTGTGTGTGTGTGTGTGTGTGTGTGTGTGTGTGTGTGTGTGTGTGTGTGTGTGTGTGTGTGTGTGTGTGTGTGTGTGTGTGTGTGTGTGTGTGTGTGTGTGTGTGTGTGTGTGTGTGTGTGTGTGTGTGTGTGTGTGTGAGGTTACAAGTAATATTAGTACGAATACGTTGCTGTGATTATAGCTAACGCAACGATATTGCGTTTAAACCACCGGCTACGTCGTAGGATTTCTGTGTTCGTTGCGGAAAGTATAATATTGTTGCACAATAAACCTTTTATTTAATGTAGGCAAGTGGGACACTGACAGTATAAAATAATTAATTATAATATTGAAAAAATAAATAATCGATTTAATAATTATTACTTTTAAAAAATTAAATATTAAAAAGTAAAAATATGAATTCAGAATATTTCCTTTTATAAGAAGATACAATGACAACATATTTTACCTCTTATACGTATTACACAATAATAACATACAAACATCAACACATAAAACATGTCTGAAAAAAATTATAAAATTATTTAAATTGCTTGGGTGTTTCACAAGACTTTCAACTTCGAATCATCATTAAAATTTTGAATCATCTCGAATCATCTACAAAAGTCGTGTTATATTTATTAAATAATTTGAAAGTTTATTATTAATAAAATAACAGACTAAAATAAAATGCTTTAATTTAATAAATAGTAAATACTATTAATAACATAATATTTACCTCGGGTAAAACGAGTTATTGTTTACAGTAGTGCGCCCATTCTTTTTTAAATTAAATAGAAAAATTATTTTCAATATTAACTTAAAGTTACATATTACTTATTTTACTTTGAATATTTACTCTATTTACATTTATGGATTCGTTTTACTTTGTTAGCTGATACTACTGTTTTCTATGAGTTCCTTATTTAAAAAATTAATTGTTCATGTTTCATCTGCGTATTGGTGTGTCACCACTGAGAAAATATTGTTGTGTGTGTACGTGTATGCGGCTCCTGGATGTTGATGATGATATGCTGATTTCCACGTAGATTCTTAGTTGTCATTGCTCTATTGCATTAAGATGATGATGATGGTCCTGGTGCTCCTTCGTCAATTGTGGTATGTTCTGTTTACGGTTTGATGAAGATGCTGATGATGAGTCTATGTAGGTGAACAAACTGACAGTGTACTCGTGAGTAAATTCTTAGCTGTCCTCGTTCAAAATTGTTGGAGGTTTTTATAGTCTGCAGTAATTCGACAGTCGAGTATGGAAAAATGCCGTTTTTAACATGTTCAATTTCATCTACACCATGAATAGCGACACTTTTCAACACATCACTTTTTGTCTGCTTTTAACAATAACGGTAGAATTGATATTATAAACCAGCATCTGCATTAAATGTGCAATTTTCCATACGTTATTTGCATATAACTTAGTGTTTAATACTTATTAATACAGTGGCGAAGCGTGAGAAAATAATCTGAGTAGACATAAAAATACCAGACAAAAGCAAAATCTTACTAATATTGTTGGCGTTCTTAATAAACCAGTAAAACGATCGTAAATAGAGTTAATTCTATCTCTATCAAATAACTTCTAAGTTTCTTCGAAGTACACGCATTTCGTTATATAATTGGGGCTAAATATCAAGAAAAACTATCGTCTTTTCATTGGTATCGTCATGACTCTTATGGTATCTAATGAATCTTGATTAGAAAATATTGCTAGAAGAATATAAATTTTACTCACATTTTTGAATGACTAATAGGATTATCGTAGGCGTTATACAAACTTTTCATACTTTCTTGTAAATGAGTTCCACACGCCGCGTCTTAAAGTTTGCAAAATATCTTTTACCCTTTCCTTGAAAGTTTGGTCGTTTTGTGCTCAAAGTCTCAATTCTTTCTCAATGGGCAAAGTAGCCAATTGTGATCTTTTATTTCTCATAGCATTACGAAGCTACGGTTTGATTCTCTTCAGTTTACTCATTGAACTCTCAGTCGAGGCCGATGTAACTGGAATATTTGGTACTAATTTCAGTAATTGTAATATTTGTTCACACACATTAGAGAGTTGATTCGCCACTACACATTCTAGCAGTTTAACACACGGAAGCATTTTACCTTCACAGCTGTAGATGTTTAATAATTCATGGCGCAGTGTCCAGTCAATCAATTTTGGGAACAAATATTTCAGCTTTTCAAACTGGAGTTGACAAAAATTCCTCCGAAAATAAATACATTTTTTTTTCGTTTAAAAGATCTACAAAAAGTACGCTTACGTTCGTCCAAACAGTTTTGCAGCACTTCATTTGATCGCAGCTCTGTGATATTTCTTTCACTGCCCTAATGTCATTTGTGCATGAAATTACATAGATTTACATCACTTGATTTTGCCTGTACAACATTAGCAGATGTTGAATAAATACAAAAATTAAATCATATACACACGAGTAAAACATGAAAGACGTCGACTTTAAAATATTTGAGACTAATTGCAGCAGTCACAGACTCAAGATCCCAAGTCATCACATTCGTAATGAGAGAAACCGTACGATATATTCTTGGAATATTTGTTGATCTTTGAAACCGCCCGCGAATGGCAATTCTAATGGGTTGATGTTGGATGAGAAAGTTTAAACCCTTGTTCTCGGAGTTAATAAGATCTAGCAGCAGATCTACTGACCAAACTGAAATGCAAATGCAGTTAGTTATATTACAAATAAACAATTTAACTTCCTTAATATTTTTTGCACTGTCTGACAAAACCAAATTAAATTGGTGAGCATAGCGATGCACAAATATTACCTGTGGACACTGCTGACGAACAGGGTTTGTACTCCACCAGCCATCACAGGAGACCTGTCATATGTTTGGCTTACTAATTTATTTTCAAAGTTATATTCTTTTAAAACTGAAATAATTTTATTAGCCAAATCTTCTGCGCTTTTTTGAATGAAATATCAAAAAAATCCTAAAAAAGCGTTCCTTAGTTTTCAAACCATGAACATACTACTCACCATTGTACTAACAGATACGTCAGCTGTTTCATCAGCTTGAACGGGAACAAAATTAGCCTGGTTTATTTCATCACGAATTGTTTCATTAATAGCGATGGAAACGGACTTGATTAAATCATTATGAATTTTGGTTGATGTGCTTTTAAATACAATGCTGGTTTCTGTATGTTCCTTTGTAAAAGACTCTTCTATTGCCAGTAAATTTAACATTTTTAAACAACTGCCCTTATTAAAGGACTGCTCATTTTTTATGCCCCTTAAAAGCTAACACTTGTCATTCTAAATAACAATTGATATCTATCAAACGGCCTACTGTCCTTCGATTTCGTACATCATTTTCATTGTGCTGTAGGCCTACTGCTTGAACTCCAGATGTATCGGACAAACAATGTTCTATTCTGTTACATCCTAGCACGTGAAACATCTCAGAATTTTTATACAAGTTTTGCTACGTGCAAATTTACAAGCTTTAGCTTAAAAATTTTTTATAGTGTGTACACCTACTTTACTACATGATCTCTCTCCATTAGACATCAAACAATAATAGCAGTATAGATTTTGTTTCGTTTACAACCAGAGAGCCACCTATATTTACTAATCCAAAGTTTCTGAAATTTTTTGACAACTTTCCAATTCTTCTGCGACAAATCTAAAGAAGACCGAGACATTTCTGACTCGAGCAATACCTCCTGCTATAAAGGTAACTTTGTATTTTAACAAAAATTGTAGTGAATAAAAGGCAGCGCAGTTCATGTCAAATACTTCTGCTGTAGAACTGGTACTACCGATATTCATTTTGCTCCTTTAAACCGATTGAACACACTTATATTACATTTCAAAACACTTAAAGGACGACATTTAAAAATAATTATTATTAAAGAACTAGTTAAAATACTACTTAAATGAGGGGAGACGTGTCTTCATTTGTGATGTACTGTACACGACACATTTTTATAGCCGTGTATAAAACCTCCCGTTGTCGTAATGCTCGCGTGATGCGCGTAATATTTAACTTCTTAAATTAGTTTAAATTATTACCGAGTAACCTAAGATAAATTAATTCCTAAAAAATAGGTTAACTACTTTATAAATATATTATGTAGGTAGACACTGTCTACCTTGTCTCCCCTGACGCATCGCCACTGTTTATTAATTAACTCGTAATTAACTTCAGTTTATATAAATCCGTTATTTTTGCACTTATTGCAATAATTTTATATCAACACGCGCGTCAATGTGCAGTTCTTCCGATGGCATTGTCTGAATTGCGAAATGTGTTTTCTAACATGCAAATTTCATGAAATAACCGTATTTAATTATTGTCATAAATTCATGTCTGAAGTTTACTAACACAAGTAAAATACGTACATACGTACACAGAGATCTCCTTTATCCGTAGCACACTTCCTGTCTCTGCCACGCAACCACACAGACACAGACCGATAGACAGACAGACATACATAGACACACGCGCGCGCCCGCGCGCACACACACACACACACACGCACACCTTAAAACCGACAGATGTTCCCGACAGCAACGGCTTGTTAATCGCCTGCGAGTTCCTTTTCACTACTTAAAATTACTTTTCCTGGCTGCGGATATTGCAACTAGCGGCTGGCGGCGCGTTGTACTAGCCATACAACCCCCACACTAAACACAAAAAGCCGCGTGGTGTACCCTTGGTCCTTAACGGACTGTTGAGCAGAGGATTATTATTATTATTACTTAAAATTATTTATAAATCGTTTCTATATTAATTATTTACAAAAAATATCATCATGGGTAAATATGCAAATATATGTATAGTTGCAATATGTATATGTATGTATATAAAACTACAAAACTGTGACTATTTAACAAAAGCCAATCTTTTCGTATAGTTTTTAGTAAACGAATAACATTTATTATGTAAACACTTAATGACATTTGTTTTGCAACGTCATAAGTTTAGCGGTATCGAGTGCATCCGATTCTATGAATGTTGTGACAATGTTAGCAACATTTGGTAATGAAATGAACATATTTATAACACTAATTAGCGACTTTTGTGTGTCTACTGTTGTCAAGAGGTTTAGTTTAAACTACAGATGTGAAGATCAAACTATGAATATCGAAGTGCAGAGTAAATGAAGAATGCGTATAAAGTGATTATTATAATAAGTATCTGTATAAAAATAACAATAATAATTAATTCTAAATATTGTTATTCAATTTATTTGCCTTCAAGACGTGCATGTGAAACGGACATATGCTCAGAAGTAAAGCTTTGTACTCAAACAAAATAAAACAATCAAGAGACAGCTCAAGTACTTATTGTAAAAAGAAGTACTGTACAATACTGCAATTATTAGTACTGAATAGATAAGTAACTGATTATACGAGTTATTTACGAATGTAATTACATATGCTTTTGCTATGTGGTGAATTCAGGAATAATAACACTTTAGCCACGAGTGAATAAAGACTAACACAGCCAGAAAAGTAATATGACCTTCATTAATATTTAAAACATCATTGTGTAGCAGTGTACTAGTAAGCACGTACATGTTTGTGGCGAGGGGAGAGCGAGGTGACGCTCGCGTATGGTTCTCGAGAATGATTTTTCCTTGAACTGTTGTTCGGAAACTTGAGACCGTTATAAATAAATGTTTAATGACACTTACTGAAATTCTACGGTAAAGTTCATACGAACAAAGTGTATAAAATTATATTTTTATGAACAGTTCTTTCTTCTGACTTTACTTTAAAGAAATGGTTAAGAATTACCTTTATTAATTATGCTTATTGGATATTACTATCAGACCGAATTTTGTTAAGTCTGTTTGCATTTTGAATGTGACAGCTTTTAGGTAGGCCTATTACTAGATGCATTTGCCCAGCCAAATCACGTCTTTAAATAAGTGTCCGCTATTTTCACTACATAACACGCTCTACAACGGCCGTGTAAACATGCGTTCAATAAACACTAATACAAATTTCTCTTCTTCGTTGAGAATTCCAACGTGTGCATGGTTAAGGCTTCACCCCCCCCCCCTGCACAAGACCAAAACAACGACCCACAAAAAGTTTTCAGTAATTTTATCTGTATCAACACACGTCCATCTCACTTTTCAAACCTTTTACTTTCCAAAAAGTAACAAAATGAAGTCTGTACAGAACACACAGATTCTTAAATGATTAGAGTGTTAAATAGTAGCTTAAAACAAAATCTAGACTTAGTAGGCCTATATATCTGCTGAAAAAGGAAAAAGTACAGAAACACAAAAATATCTATACTCAAAGGCTGCTAATAATACTTACGTAACTTCTCATATTTCCATTATAGGCTACATACATATCGATGTTAACGCAACAATGTCTTCTTCACTGGATCTTGTGAAACGGGAATGTATTTTCTCACTTAATTTTTAAATTTCAAGGTAATTATCGCAAATATTGGTAAAACTTTTATTTTCTCTCTTTTGAAAAGACAACATTGGGTTACAAAAGACAATTATAAATTTCATCTCTCTGTTAAGTAATACTTTTAAAATAAATATTGACCTACCAGAATATCGATAAGCGTTGGATCGCTGAAATGACTGAATTTTTCTACTCAAACGTCTACTACATAAAAAAGTTTACCTTCAGATCATTATTTTATTTGTAATTTGTTTTAATATAAAAATCCCGCTGTTTGTTTATAGAAACAGTATATGGTTAATAACATGCGTGTTAGACAAAAGCGTTTTTCGACAAAAAGTCCCCGCAAATTTACACCTATTGGTAGGAAGGAATAGTTTGTTACGTCGGTCTTACACTCATCATAGTCACTACGGAAAATAAAAGACAACGCTTTGAAAGCTTCAAGACATTGTAGATATTTGACCAAGACACTAGATTCTCTACAGTTATGTAGATATATCAAGGCAACACATAGGCCTACATTATTACTAGCATACATTATTCCACTTGAAATGTGGTCTATACTTGCTAGTGGTCACAGATAAATCTTGATTGTTGGCCAAGAGTAAATTAAGAGTAAAATGAAAAAAATACTTGTCTCACAAATAAGCTTGGAAGCAGAAGCAAGGTTAGCTGAAATCCTAAAGTTATCGTCTGAGAAAACGTAATATATTACACTATGTAAGCCTGCTTTGTTGTAAAACAAAGCAATCCATACAGCAATTTGCCGTATTGAATAAAAGAATATAATGTTACATGATAAGGAGCTTAATGCATAATGCAACAAAAATACGTTCTTTATAAAAATTTTAGCCTATACTTTCAAGCAAATAAAGTTTCTTTCTGGCGTAATCACTTCCATGTTGTTACATAACTGGAGTGGTTCATCAGTTCTGCTCGTCCGATCAATTTTAAATTCATCAGTCTAGCGCTTAACTACTTTATTCGATGGAGAAGAGCCCACCAATGTTGAATCCAGGTCTTTTTTTATGTCGGTTGCATTTAAGCCATATACATATATATACATATAATATATATATATATATATATTACAACGCTACCTTTCGTCTAACACAATTATCTAATATTTGTGATGTTAGATAAAAAGTTACTTACCCGTGATATTACTTTACCTGGGCGCCAGAACAAATCCCAGATACAAATGACACGGTTTCAGCTTAGCTCAGCGCATGGAGACACTCTTTCTCAGGATTCGTTCAGTGATTGTGGTTTTCAAGGGGAATCGTTACAAATAACACTTTAAGATTTGCTTGATTATTTAATTGACTTTTATTTAATTATTTTTAAACTTTAAATTGTTAATGGCAGGACTTAATTCTACCCTAACACTTATAATTATTGAGTGAGTGTGAAAAGTAATGATTAAGACGCTCAAACGACCTATAGCTCTTATCTGGTTTGATTAAGAGATTTCTATCTCCCAAACCAGTGCTAAAGAACAGGTCTGCAATAATTTTCACGTCCAATACTACACACCACTTTCCATTCAACACTCCTATACTATATTAGAGCTAATCTTATAGTTAAAATACAAAGTGTGCTTTTCTTAGTGTCCTTTTAAAATTGTTTATTGTTTTATTATTTGTTTAGTGCTTATTTCATTGATCAATGAATCTATTTCTTACTGTTTGATGCGTTGATCGAAGATAGGAATCCGTAGAGGTCCTCCTTTTGATGGTGTTGCACAGAAGAATGGATGTTGATCAATGATGTTGAAGATGCCCTGGCAAATTACAGATGCTGTAGCCTTCTGTAGCACAGGTCCTTCACGGCTGATGCTTAATTAATTAATTATTTAATTAATTAACGGTTGTTTTACGGAGCGAGTGTTATTGAACGTTGTTAATTCATCTACACTGCGGACTACTTCTCGAATTAGAAATTAAATTGCACTTTTGCGTGATTTAAAATTTCTGTATGTGAATTATACACGTCTAGTGTGTTTAAGTACCGAACGAAGAGTGATGCTACCCCTCGCTTTGAGCTGGCGTCAGTTGTAAATACGGGCTGCTGATTGGTTGTACAAATAAATCATGCGTTTTTCCAGTTTTGACAATCTCGAACAGGTCGGTCAAACACTCCGTGACAGGTTCCAAACGGCAGAGAATTTCTTGTCTAAATCGTACTTCCTGTATTTGCAAAACGATTGATTACAGGTATTTGCAAATGTGTTTCCAAAGATCTGACCACAGAATATTGTTGCTTAGGTCTTTATCTATGTGTGTGTGTGAAAACACCTAATTCCTACGTAGCATAATTCTCTCGTTATTCCTGTTGGCGTGCGTCATCCGTATAACTTCTTCAATTGTTAATTATATTAACTGAGATTGCGGCTACTTATAAAGCTTTTCTTGCTGAATACAATGCTGTTTTCAGAATTGCCGTATATTTATAACTTTTGAAGTTATCGCAGGTTGAACTGATAATTTGCTTTGAGTAAAATAACATGTTTGAACTGGATTGTGATGTAGCGGTGACGTGGTTAGAGTGAGATGGCTGCGATTATACGCTCTCTCTCTCTTTCTTACGGCGTTACACTCGTACCGTCTATAGCTTTCATATAACGCTCAGACAGGACGCTATTATGAATCGTTATTATATATATATATATATATATATATATATATATATATATATGTTTATTTATTTAATCGCGGAACGAATTTCCACTCTGCCCGCTGTTAAACAATGCTGCTAGCGCTTTCTGCGGTGGACTGTCAAACTAATAATAAACTTGACATCGACTAGACGGATCGAGCGTAAGCCTAACAAGGGAGAAACACGATCAAATAATGAGAGCAAATGTGAGAGCCGGAACTTTTCACCGTTCCCTCATCAGTGTACTTATATGTTATTACGGAGATCCTGCCGTTCAGTTCTGTGATACTGAGCTAATTCATCACTGATGCAATTCTGGACCCAATCCAACGGAATTAGGTATTTATGATAATTGAGCTAATGCAAGAAAGTACTTACCGGTATTTACAATAGCTATCAGTGATCGAGCCAACTGTTCTACATTTATCGTATAGAATTCGTCATTGCTTAGAATTTAAATGAATTGTGAAGTTTCACTTAGTTTATTCTTTCCATAACAAGTTGTTGACCAACAATAGAATTCAACAGTAATAAACCGGACATCGTTATTACATACTCATTGTGTTTAGCTTACCATTCTATATATAGTTGAACACTTCTTTCATTCCCCCTTGTTAAGAATTTTTTTAATAATACTCTTCTTTTCTTCCGTCAGTTAATCCAATCTATGATTCGGGCTTCTATTTTTCCACGTCGTCTTACAAACCACATTCACATTTTGTTGGAGTTTTCTTTAATGTTAAAGTTAGACTTTTCTGAATGGTCATTAGTAACGTGATTACTAGTTTCTCCAAAATTTACCTTTAGATACATGGATTATTTATTTATATATATTTATACTTCGTTAACTATAACTTTCACAGTGACGACAGATCTCCATTATCATTCATATGTTTATGTGAATCATTCATATTCATCATTATAGGTTTTGACGTGCTCTTTGGAAATCAGCATTATTCTAGAATTTTAACTGTTTATTAAGCAAGCACAAATTGAAGATTTTAAAAGTACAAGTGACATAAGCAGAGTTTTAGAATTCGGTTACTCAACATAATTCGTTATAAGTTTTTAGAACAACAGATGACAGACATAATTCTTCCATTGATAGGACTGTCTTTGTCATAGAACTATTGTCAGTATCATAGTTGCAACTGCATGTTTTTTAATTTAAAAAATTAGAACAAAAAGTAACCCTGTCCAACATACAGTTGTAACTTTATGAACGTTGACAAATACATAGGTGAGAAAAAAACTATCTATACATTTTTCATTTTACATCTATGGCTAAACTGTTATGAATAATGGATGAGAAAAGTGTACTTCAAAAGAAAGAAGGACGCAGGAATTTTTATAGGTTCCTTGTATCTAACAAAAAACAACTGCGCTCTCCTTTATTCTGTGTCACTTCTTATCGTGTTCTCTATTATTATACTTAGAATACGTTACAATTCGTATATGTGTGTTTTATTTATAGAATAAATAGACAAAACGCACGCAATAGTTAATAATAGTAACTGCACCGTGATACTAAATTAGGCCTACATAACAATTTATCTAGTGTGTGCTCTTGAATATGTTATAGGCTAAAAATATATAGAAATTCTTCATAAGTCGATCAAGTTTTAATACTGTTCTTTAAATTCTTTCAGATAAAACTACAATAAAAATAAGCTACTGACATGTGTATTATAGGCTTTCATTTGTTTAAAAAAATAAACATTTATTCTTTAATGTTCAATAATTTCCTGATGTTAGGATTAACGCTATAATAATACGAACAAAACGTTTTATGATGAGTGATACAGATATCTAAGCGCAACTAGCGAATTCAAGATAGTTATAGTGTGTATTCTAACAGGTCACTGAAAATCGGAATATTGAATTCCGATATTACTTGTTCTTGCTAACCACTAATATTCATATAGGTTTTTCCTAATAACGGACATGTTTATAATTAGCATTAACCAACATCAGTATCAGTGTATGCAATAAACTGGAAGATATACGTTTCCATTTTCAAGATTAATATAACAAAACCCTTGGCGTGATAAATACCAAGCTAAGCACAGATATTCCCATCTTTAAAGTCATTTAAATACATAATTTAAAATAATTTAACGAAACTTCATTTAAATTCGTTTAGAGATATTCGTCGTCAAACCAAAAGTTTCGTGTTAGTCTTTCTCGTTATTTGCACCACACCTGTTTAACTACCTCAACCACTACCGTCTTTACCCAGGCATTCGGTACTTTTCTGCAGCAGAAATTCTTTTATATTCCAATAAACAATCTCCTATAATTCGTCTCTTTTCCGAGTCAAGGTGTTCAACATTCCGTAGTTCATTCGCATGCCTTCTCTGAACTACATCAGGGCTAGGCAGTGAACTGAGATCTGCACCGCTGTTGCATTATCAAATGAGCACATTACACATTACATTATCACAAATGATAAGTGTGAGGGTACACTCACAAAAGCTAGCGACTTGGTTGCTGCCAAAATTGCCTGTATCTATCATAAGTTTTCTTCTTATGTAGGCTGTGTTTTCACATAAGAGCATAAATTCTAACTCCTCTCCAAATAGAAAATTTAACTCTCCAAAAGTAGTGTTTATGTTTTATGTACTTAGATAGGCGAATTCCGTGTATATTTTAAAATTAAAATGAGACTTTCTCATCATTCTTCTCTTAAACAGCTTAAAAATGGCTTTACGGATCAGTCTATCACCACGTTTTTCAGCCTGTTACAGACAAGGAGCTCAGTGACAAATAGACTGAGTTTTGTGTGTAACAGATTTTCAGAGTGAGTTTTTCTTATCTTAACTCCTTACGTTTGGACATCTGATATTAACTCCTGCTTTACAAAGAGTCCGCACATTATAATTATATTTTTGCAAGCTAGTTCTTTTTCCATAATCCGTCAGGCGTAAAAGGAGGAGAACTCCGGGATTACCAAGTGAAATTTAAATAACTACCTAGCTACCACACTAATAAGGTATCAGCCCATCGCAAAAATTCTACAATACAGGATCTACAACTGCAAGTGAAGGTTAGATATATATTTTCTGAGAATGCAAACAAAGACAAATCTAATTGAAGACATTAGTGTATTGATCTTTTAACGGTATGTCTGATACCCTTAACCATACCCTTGATTGTGTCAAAGGGGACTGGATGTGTGGTTGTGATACAAAAATAATTTTTCTTCTACTGTCTAAGTGTAAAAAGTATTCGCCGTTCAGGTGTGTACATTTTTCTGGTTTAATGTATATTTTTTTTGTCTCTCATCTACCAACATAGCTGTGTAATTTAATATTGCAGTCACCATTAGCCTTCTACACAGCCTATATAGGCCTATTAAAATATTCAGTATCCATAAGGGAATCGTTTCATTGGAAAAGGAATTAAAAACACAATATAAAACTAAAAATTTGTTCGATCAACTTAGTACTTCACTGTGAATAGCAAACTTAAAAGACTTCTTCTTCTTCTTCTTCTTCTTCTTCTTCTTCTTCTTCTTCTTCTTCTTCTTCTTCTTCTTCTTCTTCTTCTTCTTCCTTTCCATCATTTTTTGCCTTCAAGCGTCCGGGTCTACTTAAAGTACTTTACATTTAATTATCATAAACGAGTTTAGTTAAGAAAAACACGGATGTTTAAGAAACACATGGATGTTTAAGAAAAACGTCTTCCATCTATCTGTGTTATAATAAATATTAAGGTTTCAATTTTTAAAACGTTGTCACTACGGCATAGAAACATAATTGTTGGGGCACTTGTCGCAGTCCGGCGACTCAGAAACACTTTCTACGTAATACAGTTATAAAACTCGAAACGTCTATAGTTGTACAGAGCGATACAGGACATGCACTGTTTGGGTGCATGCGTTTGTATACTGAGTGCCCGGACGTGAATGAAATGAGTTTTAAAATGAGTTTTCGTTGTTATTAATGCGTGCATACTAACACTACGGAGGGTGCAACATTAAACCTGGTCACAACGTTCCACTGTAATTAAAAAATTCCAATTTAAGCTTTAACGTAATGTGCTCACCCGACGTTTATTTCCACACAGATAGACGTCTGTTCGGTTTTACCATCAGATTTCTACACATGTGATTCACATATAACATGTTATTTGTAGAGAAAGCGTACGCGACGTATGAATGACTTTTCCATTACGCAACGTCTTGTCTAGCCCTACCAACTAGTTTTCGCTAACCAATTTTGTGTTCCGTTACACACGCGCGCGAGCGACCGCCAACGTGTAAAGAGAAATTGTCACCATTCATTTATGTTACCAGGGACGTAGCCAGGGGTGGGGTCCGGACCCCCCCCCCCCGAAAAATTGAAAATGTCTAACCATAAATACTAAAATCTCAAGCTAGACTAAGTATCAATGGTCCAGTTACACTCAAGATCTTAATACACTATTGGTGGCGTGAGTTACGCTAATTCTCGCGCGCATAAAACTAAGTCGTGATTTAACGAGATCATCGTCCACCGAATCCCAAAAAAATTTTAATTCTAACGCGAGAAAATAATCATTTGCAATATTTAAGGAATTGGGAGTGATTAACGCTAAGCACATCAGCTGATTTTCTAGTGTCATGACCTGGTCTTTCTCGTTGGTTGCGTCGAGCTACGAATCATGCCTTCTGCGCATGTCTGATAATTTGCACACATCTCCCGCTCCCGCTCCCGCCGCGCCAGTCAGGAGTTTCGCTTTCGTATGCGGTGTTGTCGTACAGGTTATATTCGTCTTTGAAGTTTTTGTTACTGCCAGTATACTTCTTTGGTTAGGCGAAAAATATGAAGAGACGATCGTGCAATACAATTAATAAGTATTTCAAATCGATGGCGGCTATTGCAGATACTGCATTAGTAAATAGTGCTGACTATGATTCAGAAACAGCACCTAAAAGAACTGCGTCGTCATCAGTCTTAAAGCCTGAGTTCCAACCCCAAATTTAGTGAGTGAAAAGGAAGATCTCTGTTTTTCAAATTCAAAATCAGAGCTAGAGTTAGTGTGACTGGCGTGGATATTGGCTTAATATCAGAAGGTATTTTTAACGTTGTTTCACCTTTACCAGATACTACAGAATTAAAGTCTAAAGTGTTAAACGACATTTTTGTACCAAGTGAGACATTTGATTTCCCAGTAACTGAGTTCGGAAAAAAGAAACTCAATTTCCAGCGACATTAGTTACAAAAATGGTCGTGGTTAGCCTATTCACCGGAAAAAGACGGAGCTTTTTGCAGATATTCTGTGTTTTTTTCATCAGATTCCGTTGGAAAAGGCACCCATCAAAAAACTGGATCTTTGGTACCATCTCCGTTTCGCAAATGGAAAGACAGTATCGGTAAGTTTGAAAGTCACGCAATATTAAGTTATTACAAGTCTGCAACTATTGCTGCAGGAAATTTTCTCAAAGTATTGAGCGGAAAAACTGTTGATGTGGTGACTATGCTAGATACCAGTAGGGAGCAAGAACGCCAAAGAAATAGGGTAGCTATAAAGCCAATTATAGACACAGTAATATTTTGTGGTGAAAATGAGTTGCCTTTAAGAGGTGATACAGACTCTGGGCCTTTAACTATGGAAAAGCCAAGGAAGAAAGATTGGAATTTTAGAGCTTTACTTAGATTTCGAGCTGATATTAATAACGATCTGAGGCAGAATATTATTAACTGTCCACGGAATACATCTTATTTAAGCCCTGATATTCAGAATGAAATAATTAATATTTGTGGGCAATTAATCCAAAAAAAAATTCTGAATAATGTTAACAGTGCTAAATATTTTTCTATTTTGGGAGATGAAACAGTAGACGTTTCTGGAAAGGAACAGTTTTCACTGTGTATCAGATATGTCTCTGACGATGTAAGGCCTGAGTTAAGAGAGGATTTTATTACCTTTATCCAGATAAAAGAATTATCTGCTGAATATATATTTAATGTGATTCTAAAAACATGCAAAAATTTGGGACTTAATATGGACAATCTTGTAGGCCAAGGGTATGATGGTGTTTCAACATTTAGTGGTCACATCACTGGTGTTCATAAGAGAATACAGGAGCTTTATCCAAAAGCTATATACGTACACTGTGCTTCTCGTAGGTTGAATTTGGTACTTAGTGATTCTCTTTCAGTGCCTTCCATCAGGAATTGCCTTGGTGTCGTTAATGAAATTTCTACTTTGTTTAGAAATAATTCTCAAGCAAGTGAATTATTAAAAACAAACATTATCAAACTAGTACCTGATACCAAAAAAACTCGGTTAGTAGGGCTCTGTGAGACAAGATTCGTTGAAGTCAAGTAACTGTTAATACATTTATCGAATTATTTCCTGCCGTAGTAAATAGTCTCCAGGAGTTGTCCTGTGTTAGTAGAGCGATTTCAATAAGTGCGTCGTCTCTTCTTGCATCCATTGAAAAAGGAAGTTTCTTAGTGGCTTTGATGGTTTGCGAATATGTCTTTAGCTTGACGCTACCACTTTCTAACTACCTGCAAAAACCTGAGCATGACCTGTCAGCTTCCTTAAAGTATGCTGATGATATCATCAAGGCACTTTGCAAGTTGCGTGAGTCAGGAACTAGTAATTTTGATGTGCAACAGTTCTCGAATATTTTTGAAAAAGCACAATTGATGGCGCAGAAGATTTTGTTTACTATTATTGATATTCCGCCACGACAAGCAAAAATGCAACAATATAGAGAAAACCATCCGCATAATTCCGCAGAGGAATATTTTCGAAGGTCTATTTTTATTTCATGCATAGATGGTCTTATAAGTGCATTAGTTGCCCGTTTTGATAATAACAGAGACATTTTGTCTGCTTTTCAAGTGTTGTTACCTAGGAATGCTAATCCCCAAAGTGTGGATGCAATATTAAAATTTAAAATGTATTATGACCATAAAACATCAGAATCGGTAGTCAAAGCAGAATACTTGCTGTGTTGTGAAAAATGGAAGAGCGAAGAGGAAAAACCAGTTAAAGTACTGACGATTCTAGATGAATGTGATAAAAAATTTTATCCAAATATCCGAATGCTATTATCTGTGTTAGCGACCCTGCCTGTATCAACAGCTGAAGTAGAAAGATCATTCTCGTCACTTAAGAGGATTAAGAGTTTTCTACGAAATAAAATGGAAAATGAACGACTTACAGGACTGGCTCTGATGACCATTCACTACCCTGCACCTTTTACTGCTAAAGACGTTTTAAATTTTATGGCAGTTAATGGAAAGAGAAGGCTGCTATTGTAAAAAAATAGCTATTTCATTCATAATTTTTTTAAACAACTACTAGTGTATATTGTGCATTATTCCAGTAATCTGGTAGTATATTATGAGTTTTATTTTGTTTGTATACTATTACGTTCCATATGAGTATAATTTTCATTTTATTTGCTATTTTATTCAAAACTACGTATAAACTGTATGCGTGTCTATTTAATATAGAAATTATAATATAATAATTTAAATCTTGGAATCATACAAAACTGGGTTAATCAGTTTTATACTTACAAATATTGGATTTAGAAATATCACACTTAAGATTATGTACCGTATATTTTTTGTTATTTTACCAATATCTTCTGCCATTAGACAAATATATGTTATAGGTTTTATAAGGATTTTTGTATTGTCTAGCAATATTTATTATAAATTCCAGGTACTGAATTTGTTAAGATTAAATTTTAACCACTTAATGCTTGATAATATGTGTATAAACATTATATTTTTAAATAATTTACATTAATCTATGGTATATTTAAGGTATGTATAACACACACACACATCTGGACCCCTCCCAAGCAAAATTCTGGCTACGTCCCTGTATGTTACAGTGACCAACGTTCGTGTTTTCCGTGTACACTTTTAGTCCAGGCAATAAACGCCAAAAAACACTGATTAGAAAAAGAATCGTGTAGTTTTGAAATTTGGCAGAGTTGTGGGGGGGATTGTCCTGAACAACATACTAAACGTCCCCGTGGATAGTGGGTGCGCGGGGTGGGGGGAGCGTTGAAATGTCGTTTTCCTCAGTTTTCCCAAAATATCTCAAAAACTATGGGTTCTAGAAAAACACACTTTATGTATAAAATTAAACTACATAAAATTTCCTACAAAAAAGATCTGAACCATTTTTCTGTAGAATTAATAGTTTAGAAAATACAGAGGAATGAAAAATGACATAGTTTTAAAAATTCTTATTATATTACTTTTATTTAAAACAAAACAGAAGGAAGGTGTTCATTAAAATGGTATGATGCCAACCAAACAATTTCTCAGAAAAATCTAGGTAGTAAAGGTAAATAATACACATAAAACTTATTATTGTAGAACATAGAGAACTAGTAAACTAGTAAGTGAACTAGTAGTGAACTAATAAGTTGAGGTAAAATACTTCATGCCCATACAACACTGCAATATGAGGGCAATAGGGTAGGTAAGTAGTGAAATTCGTTGCGAGGGCAATTGTTGTGAAAGACGCCCACAGCGGAAGGAGAGAAACTGGTTTGGAGAGCAGTTAGAGGGCTCTCCTATTTCCTAGTACAGGCTGCTTTTAGACTGAGAGCTGGGGCCTTTAAAAAAAAATGATAAGGTACATGGAATTTCAATAAGTGAAAGTAGGCGGTAGTTCGTGCTAAAAACAAAAGTGAAACGACGGACAGCTACCTGGGGGCTTTTGGATGGGGCATGCAGATGAAAATGCAAATTTTTAGGCCTTGACTGAATGACAAGGTACATACTTGAAAATCTGTATATTTGTTGGAAACTGATTGCCAAGGCCATCGTCAAATGCACGGACAGCTAGGTGGGAGCAAAATAGACAACGGACAGCGATAAAGAGGGTGACAATTTTCGGAAAATTTAATGATAAGGTACATGTCCGTGCTTTTGCATATTTGCTGCTTATATACTAGATAAAGTGTATGCTAAAGGACGGACACGTAAGTGGGGCCGTTATTTATTTATAAGCCGATAAACTCAGCGACGTGCCCTTAGGACGTTACACGCGGCTGAGCACATTTTCCCATATTATTGCATAAAAAAATCGAGTACACGTCCGTGCTTTTGGATTTGTTAAAATTATATGCTAAACAAGGCTTGTGCAAAAAGATGTACACCTCGCCACGGACAAACGCGATGATAAAACCTTGTGCTTGAGCCTGTAGTGTTGACAATAACAAGGCCGACTGTTGAGGTAACAAACCGGATGAATCTGTAGTCTAAACAAAAACATCGGTGCTTCACGTCGTCTCTGCACGTGACTAACGCAGAGGAAATGGCAATAAGTAAGGAAAAGGCAACAAAAGAGAAGTCTGTGGGCCAGCTTTTCCGCAAACGAGCGTCAATTCCATTTTTGGCACGACAACGTGTAGGCCTACTCGTAGTACTCGTCAATATATTTTCAAGTTCGGAACCGCACTAACTTTATGAGTGAAAAGTGCAAGATGGAAACGGACCCGTTTTGCATTTTTAATAGTGAAAATATGAATGAAGATGTGAGATTATTTTAATCAAAAAACACTGAAGACATGCCGTGAAAAATTAAAGATTCTTGTAGTTTGAAGTACAATGATGTTATTCTTCCAGCTGAAGTTGACAACGTTCATAGATATCACCGGACTTGTTACAAATATTTCACATCAATTTACAACAAAACTATCGAAGACTATAAAAGGAAAATGTTATCAGAAACGATAACAAGCGGCAACAGTCATCAACCGGGACCATCTCACATAGATACATCAGGTATGCACTGTTTTTAAAAATAATAACTAATGTTAATTTCATAGTTAAATATATTGCTTTATGTATAACATTAAAACAAATTCTTTATAAATTCTTAATAACTTGTTTCGCGTTGTGCACAAAAGTAAATTGAAATATAAAAAATATTGATTTTTGTATCTTCCTTATATGAAAAAAAGTTGTATGAAAAAGTGCTAAATCATATAAAATGCTGTGTAAAAAAAACAAATTCTCTAAACTTGTGAAAAATTTACTACTTGAAGAAAAACAGGTTGAGTATTATTTTAAGTACATGAATTGAGCCACTGTTAAATAAGTTTGTCTCTTGTTTTAATGCCTAATTTATAGAAATAAGATGTATTCAAATGAGATGAATTTTACAATAAATTTAATTGTAACAATTTTCAAGTTTACTTCTATAAGACTTCAGGCGTACTTACTACCGTATTATATAAATATTGTGACTTATCGTTATTATTATTACTACAAAATACGATTCTGTCCATAATTATATATAAAAATACACATATATGTATGTAGGCTTGCAAAGGGAAGCTTGAATATCGTTATAATTGAATTTACCATGAAATTAACCAAATAACTAAAACTTTTATTTACATAATGAAACAAATTGTTCAATGTCTAATACTCGATTTGAAGAACCAATCAAGCAAAATAAAATTTTGAACTTTGTATCTTGAAATTAAAAAAGAAAGTTAATGTTAACAACAAAGTTCAGGAAGTACGGCTACAGAGAGATCTGTTCGGGCGAATGCTCGGTATATCAATGTCGGATAATAATGTCGACATTGAAAAAGCTCTGACTTCCCCGATCACACCGGTTCCTATGTCTTCTTGTCACTTAGACGGCACTATTTGCAAAACCGAGAAATCTGCTCTGTTGAAATGTTTAAAATTGACAAGTAGTGTTCCTTAGCGAACGGACATAGTAATTATTGATGGTTTTTACATGTTACACTGCATTAAAGACTATCCAAAAACTTTTGGTAATATTTCTAAAACACTACTGCAAATTATTACTAATAATAGCGGATCTGAAGTTCACATAATTTTTGATAGATATTTCCAGTCATCAATTAAGGACTATGAGCGATCGCTGAGAAAAGGATCAATCAATGATCGAAACTTCCACATATCAGGAGCAAATCAAACTCGACCATCTGATTTCATCAAAGAGTTAAGAAATAGCAATTTCAAAGAGGCTTTCATGAATTTCATTATTCAAGGTTGGCGTAATACTGAACTTGCTCCATTCATTGGGAATAAGAAAATATTACTCAATTTTGACTCAATAAAGTCGAGAATGACAAAATTCTTTGCACTGTAGAGTCAAACTTGTCATGCCCCGCTCACGAGGAAGCAGATACAAAAATAATTTATCATATTTGTCAGATTGATATTGATTCAAACATTTTGATCAAATGTTCTGACACGGACATATTGATCATAATGTTAGGCAATATGCGGCATATGAAAAGCAAATAAAAAATTTGGATGGAATACGGTGCTGTGGGAAAGAGAGAATATATCGATATTCGGAAATTACATGAAACTCTTGGAGAATCATTATGTAATGCTCTTCCAGGATTTCATGCAATAACTGGATCTGATTATAATCCATCTGTCTACAGAAAAGGAAAGAAACGACCTTTGACAATACTGAGACAGACAGATGAATATCGCAAAGCATTCTCGGATCTTGGCGAAAACGATGTAAATATCGATGCTGTATTCAAAAAATTAGAGACAGTTGTTTGCCATTTATATAATATTATTCAAAAAAAAGAATTGATGTTGCTCCTACAGTTAACAGTGCTCGTTTAGAACTATTCATGAGAAATTATAAAATGAAAAACGTCAACGAGCCTTTTAATAAAAAATAATTAAGAAATCTTGACGCTTCTAGCTTGCCACCGTGTTACTCTGAATTAAAACAGCACCTACTATATAACGCACTTATGGAAAAATGCCCACAAAAAAGTACGTAGCGATCTTGATCCAGAAGACTATGGATGGATTGAAAACGAACAAAAATATGATTTTAAATGGTTTGAGGGTCAACAATTTCCATCCACAGTCAAAGATGTTTCGCTGGATCAAAATGAAAATGACAGTAATGACGAAAATGACGAAAGCGAATATGAAAGCTCTAGTGAATATGATATGGATGTGTCTTCTGATGTAGATAGCGAAACCGAAAACATTGTATCATAAGCATCTTATGCATTATAAATTATTTTCTAGATGTAAAAAAAATTATTACTCTTGTATAATGTTATTATGAGCATTTAAATAAAAAAATAATTATTAGCACAACAAAAATTGTACATTCTTCTCTATTTATTTAATTTTTTTATTCTTTGTATATTTATATATATCTACTTAATATTTATCCATATTCAATAATTTGTATAATACCAAATGTATCGGCATATGAAATAATACTTATACAATTCTAATGTACTGATATTGATAATATTGATAAAATCTTTTGAAAAACTGATCGCATTTATTTTTCGTGCGTATGCTTACTTTTACATCGATTTAGCAATAAGTTAAAGCAAAATTGCAATTTAATTAAGCTTTTGTCATCGTTTGTCCCTAGCTAAGTGTCCGTCTTTTTGCACAAGCTTTGTTTAGCATATAATTTTAACAAATCCAAAAGCACGGACGTGTACTCGATCATTTTATGCAATAATATGGGAAAAATATGCTCAGCCGCGTGTAACGTCCTAAGGGCACGTCGCATGAGTTTATCGGCTTATAAATAAATAACGGCCCCACTTACGTGTCCGTCCTTTAGCATACACTTTATCTAGTATAGGCTATAAGCAGCAAACATGCAAAAGCACGGACATGTACCTTATCATTAAAGTTTCCGAAAATTTTCACCCTCTTTACCGCTGTCCGTTGTCTATTTTGCCCCCACCTAGCTGTACGTGCATTTTACGATAGCCTTGGCAATCAATTTCCAACAAATATACAGATTTTCAAGCATGAACCTTGTTATTCAGTCAAGGCCTAAAAATTTGTATTTTCACCTGCCTGCCCCATCCAAAAGCCCTCAGGTAGCTGTCCGTGGTGTTTGCTTTTGTTTGTAGCACGAACTATCGCCTACTTTCACTTATTGAAATTTCATGTACCTTATCATTTTTTTTAAAGGCCCCAGCTCATAGACTATTTGATTAGAATCATTCTGGATGGTGCCGGTGTTTCATCACAAGAACAAGAGGTGATCATTAGCATATTGTGCGACATGGAGGAACTCACTCAACAAAAAGTCAGAGAGTATGCTCTCCTGACTTCACTTCAAAACAAGCTACGAAATGAGCTTGATCGTGTCAAGGAGAATGGGCCCACTGCAGCTTTGTGGGTGCAATATGTTAATATGATTTCGCTAATGAAGAAGTTCATTGTTGCAGAGCGTTGTGGTGATTGGAATTGCCACTTGTTCTGTGTCCAGCAAATGATCCCTTTCTTCCATGCAAGTGGCCACTTTCAGTATGCGAAATGTGCGCATCTTTATGTGCAAGACATGCTTGCCTTGACAACTAACCACCCAGATGTGTTAGAGCACTTTGTGGAAAAGGAATATTTCGCCATAAATAGAAGCGGTTCACAATGGGCAGGAGGTTGGTCTTATTTGGTTATCGAACAGACCCTGATACGCTCCTTAGAAAGCTCTGGTGGTCTGACACGAGGAAGAGGAATCAGTGATTCTGTGTTAGCAAAGTGGGTTTGTGGGTCATCTGCAGCAGCTGCCATCTGTTCGTCAGTGGAGGATTTTTCTGGAGTGGTATTTTCAAGTGGGGAGCAGCACGTAGATTTCCGTGTATCACGGCAAAATAGAGATGAGCAGGACCGAATTAAGGTTTATGAGTGGTTCAGCAACCATCCCCCTTTTCCCAAATTGGCTTCGCTAATGTCACTGTCGACAGGTATCATTGGAAACTCCAAAATAAATTATTACCAAGCTCTACAAGTTGGAACCCAAACAATGAAAAGTACAGTTGGAAATAATTTTGCTGACATCAAACAATCAAAACAGAACGTAGTGTTGTCATTGGCCTGTATGACCTGTGCTATCAAAGTGAACAATGAATCAGTGGTTGTTGACCCTCTAATGATCTTCCAAAGAACCACTATTGCAAAAAAGAGTGATGAGGATGTTGCTGATCTTTTGTGTTATGAATTATCCCCATTCCCCATTGGCTCTCTTCAATGAAGGAGGAATGAGGAAGTCAAAGAAGTCAGCTCTCTATGATACACTTCCTGTAGTAAGTAATACGACAACAATAAATCTCAAAATGAGTACTAATGTTGTAGATGGTGGCTTTCTCCTACACCGAGTAAAATGGAATGTTGGGAGCAAGTTTTATTCAATTTGTGATCAGTATGTAACCTATATTATCAACCATTATGGTGAAAACTGCACTGTCGGTTTTGATGGGTATGGTGATGTCAACAGTACAAAGCGAGCAGAACAGAGGCGAAGAGGCACCACAAAAACTTCTGTTGATATTAATTTTGATGAGAACATGAATGTCACCGTTCAACAGGAACATTTTCTGGCAAATGAAAAGAATAAAACCAGGCTTATTCACTTCCTCACACAGAAAATGGCTGCAAGAGGAATTGAAACTAAGGTCGCTACAGGTGATGCTGATACTACCATCGTGAGATGTGGGATAGAGAAAGCAACTACTAATCCTGAAACCCCACTTTTATTTTATAAGATTTTTTTTTGTAAATTTTTTTGATTTTATTTTTATTTATTTTATTTTATTTTTATTATATTTTTTTTGTAAAGGGGAGAGACATAATATTAGAACTAGGTGGAGAACCTAGAGGAAGCAAAAGGGTGCAAAGGCCTAAGTTACAATTACAGACATGTCCCCCCAGGTGAATGACAGGACTTGCAAATGAAAAAGTCTATTAACAAACAAGCGTGAACTTTATTAAGCATGCAAACTTACATGACATCACAAGTTGTAAACTCATCAATGAGTAAAATTGAACAGCAGGATATATATATGTTAATATTCTTTACAGCATAGGATTGTGAGTGAAGTTAAGTTTAAATATAAATGCATGTATCCTGCCACGCTATGTCCAAGTTAATTCTTGCAAGAATATTATTCAAAAGTCTAATTGAAAATTACTAACCTTGAGTGCTATATAAAATGAATTAAAGAGGCTAACCTTTTAGTAACCTTTTAAGCATTTTGATATAATTCCAAACACATTTCCCTCCAAAAGTGAAAATTACACACAAACACATACACAACATATATAACACACATCCACCATTTCTGTACAAAACCCCTCATAATAACCTTTTTGCAACAAGACTAAATAAATACACAATTATATAATTACAAGGCAAATTTGGTAATTCTCAGTTACGCATCATAATATGTCAATATAATTAACACGGAAAATGCAAGTGCCCCCAACCAAACCAGAGACTCAAAATATTAATCAACTACCACATTAATCATAATAAGCAATATGCGTATGTGATCATGAAAATAGTTTAAACACTTAAAGAAATCAGACAGCCCCCTTTGAGTCCGGAATTCTGCCATGACCGCATGACATGAAAGCAGAAAATAACTAACTCTCGAATAGATTTAACTCAATAAAAGGTAAAATTTAGAGCAGAGCCTGCGGATATCTGTGTGTGTGTGTGCAATTTTCTTACATATTATAAAAAGATATAATAGATTGCATTAGGCTTAATTATGTAAGGTTCACACATGTAGTCACAGAACTGAACATGAGAGTTTGTGCAAAACTTTAGCAATTAAAAACGGCCTCATGAGTGTGCTTCTGGGAGCTTCCGTGGATTCACAGTGTAGTGGTAGTTGAGATAGTATTAAATAAATAGAATGGTCCCACCTGGATCGTCCGGTGCACTTAAGCAAACCTTGGTTGATCAGTAGAGTCTCGGTTGCACTAAGAAGTCCTGGGGCAGAGTAGCGTCATAAGTGTGTCTGTGTGCGTGAATCTCGACTGACGGCATGTCATGGCTTAAGGGTCGTCTCTGTCAGAAGGGTGGACAGTTGGTCGTCTACACCCGACACCCATCTCGCCCTTGTTCGAGCACCTGGAGCAGAACTTTATTTAGCCTCTCATAGCGAAGCGCAACGAAGTCTGAACCGATGAGTGCCGTCAGCCGAGAGCAGATGACCTGGTTGAGGGTTCAAATAGAAAAGAGGCAGGTTTGATGGGAATGTCTAACCACGAAACCTCGCCGATGCAGGAATACACAATTACAGCTGAGCGCGCCAACTGGATATCATCGCTACGCACAAACGGTCTGCATAGCCCACGACGACGAGATGCAGTGGCCGCGCGTGACGTCAAAGCCCGCTCGTTTTAAAAACACATCGCCTACATGCCTAACCCAGTACGGTACAATCCTACTGTTGGTGTAATAGGGGAAGATGTGGACTTGGTCGTACTACTGATTGCTTTTGCATCACCAGATAATAACATTTATTTCTTGAAGCCTAGCAGGGGAAAAGTAGAAGCTAAATTATTTTCAACGAAACAACTCCAAGAACTTCCTTTTTCTCAATCCATCCTCTTTCTTCATGCCTTTAGCTTATGCGATACCACTTCAACCATTTATAAAAAAGTAAAGCAACAATGGTCACACTGTTCGAAAAACAACCAAGCCAGATGAGAGACATTGCTGAAATATTTTATAACCCCTCATCGACACCTGATGCTGTGTCACAAGCTGGTGAGAAGATGTTCCTTGCTATATATATATACAGCCAATGCTAATCAACATGATTTGAATAACCACCGGTATTTATCATTCCTCAAATCATCAACCAAGGGGTCAAAGCTGATCTCTCCTCACTTCCTTCAACCAGAGGCTCAGCGGAGCAACACTCGTTGAAAGTGTACTTACAAGTTCAACAGTGGGTCGATAACAACTTATCTCCTGACCAGTGGGGATGGGCCCGATGAGAGGATGAATCCCTATTCCCAGTAAAAACAAAAGACCCGGTGGCTCCTGACACAATTCTAAACACCATATTTTGCTGCTGTACAACTGGGTGTGGTGGAAGATGTGAATGCCGAAAAGCAGGTATTAAATACTCATCCGTTTGTGGAGCCTGCCATGGTACATGCACCAACAGTACACCATTAGAAGAAGAGGAGTTTCAAATTGATGACGTCGACGCAGAAGTTCTCGTTTAAGTATTCTTTAGTACATATATGTGTGTATAAAATCTACATTGGCTAACGATAACAGAACATTAAAAATATATTTAAATAATAACATATTGTTTTTATTGTGACAGTTTGTTGTATAATTATGTTGCATTGTATTTGAGATGTTTTTTTTAAGTAATAGGTACTATGTCTTTGAATTTATAAATATATCTAACTCTTTACAATTTTTTTCAAATAAATATGTTATTTTTTACTAATAATTAAACGGCTAATAGTTCGTTTTTCTTGTAACGCGCGCTCATACCGTGTTATTTTTTCAAGTTCTACAATAATAATAATAATAATAATGAGTTTTATGTGTAGTGTTTACCTTTAGTACTTATATTTTTCTAAGAACTTGTTTGCTTGACATCGACCTATTTTAATTACCATCTGCTCTCTTTTTTGTTCCAAATAAAACTAATATAACAAGAATTTTCAGAACTATGTCATTTTTCAGCCCCCTTTATTTCCTAAACTATTAATCCTACAGAAAAATGGCCCAGATCGTTTATGTAGGAAATTTTATGTAGTTTAATTTTGTACATAAAGTATTTTTTGCTAGAACCATAGTTTTTTAGATATTTAGGGAAAACTGAGAAAAGCGACACTTCAACGCTCCCGCCACCCCCCACGCACCCTTCACCAACGGGGACTTTTAGTATATTGTTCAGGACACTCCCCCCCCCACAACTCTGCCAAATTTCAAAACTACACGATATTTTTCCTATTTTTCTTTTGTTGCCTGGACTATTTATTTTGTGGTGAGATTCGACATATTAACGTCTGCACACGTCTACACTGAAGGCTCTTTTTTTCGACTCTTTATTTTCCTGATCATTTTTCCTGTTTGTGGTTATTCTCCGTTTTGTACAAATTTCTAAAACAGAACTTATTATCCATTCATGCGTGTACATTTCGTATTGAGAATAATATATGAACTATCGGAAAATTTGCAATTTAGTGCAAGTTACAGAGGTAATACTTCCTTGAATCAGCCCCATACAAAATATTCGCATCACTCGTATGCTTTATTTTATAATTTATTATTTATAACATACTATTTTATATTTATTTACTCATATCATATGCATTACATTTTAATTAAACAAGATTATGTAGCTCATAGTTGAGTAAAACTATTTTTTTAAACAGTACGGAAAATACAAAATTTAATATTGTTTTTAACTTTTTATGAACAGAGTAGCAAATTTTTGATTTTCTCGACAATTTAAACACTTTTATTTAAATTCATCAGAAAATGCAGGCAAGCAGATAAAAACGTAAGACGGATTTGGTAAAGTACTGAATTTATTTTCTTAGACACGTAATCACTTATTTGTAGTGACAATGTGGTTTGTGTTGCAGTGGCTGACGGTGGTGACATGTGCCATCCTATACAACCTCGTGTTCATCATCGGCAGAGCTGTGTTCTGGGAGCTCAACAACGCCTTGCCTATCCTCTGGTATGTCTTCGACTATACCTGCGACGGCATCTACCTGCTCGACACATTCATTCACGCTCACGAAGGTAGGCCTACTTAATAGCTAGGCATGATGTCAGGCTCTGTGCTAAAATAAAGTAACTTACTTGAATTTACTATCACCCCTAGTTTAAGGAGTATATAAACATAAAATATTCAAATAACAAAATAAATTTTTAAAATTAGATATACTAAAGTAAGTCTACTAAACCTAGCAAGCTAAAGCCTCAGAATGCTGGACAGTTTTGAGAGAAAATTACTTGGATAATAATGCTGAATTAATATGGTAAAACATTAAAGAACATGGTAAAACATTTTCATGAAATCGTATTAATTTTGATAACTTATATTTATCAAACTATTAAGTATATTAAGCTTGATAACTTATATTTAAATAATAAAGTTGTATAGTGGTTATAATCACAAACCATCATCAGATATGTTTCAGAAAAAATTGATTAGGTTTGTTAATTTCGTCTCTGTAAAACAGTTGTTACTAAAAGTGTAATAAATAGGCTATAAAGACATACACATGCTTTTATCGTGTACGTATACAAAAGAAAATACGCACTCTCAGACTATAATGCAAACAACAACTAAAACTCTGGAATTAAATTCTCATACCATTAAAAAGTAACTGCTGTATTAACAAAAAATCTCAGGTGAAAGTCTCAAAGCTTGTGACAGAAATCATATTATATTGAATAAACGTGTATACATATACAGTTATACATGAGTAATACACAACTTATGCTCTTATATATCGAACTGGTGTGCTCGCACACGCGCGCACGCACACACACATTTTTATTTTGTTACTGTGATAATAACAGTTTTCTCACTTAATAACGGTTTATTGGTACTAAGTTGTTACATAGGTTGACACTCAGATGACTGACTAAAAAGTAATCAATTTGCAGCCTTGATAAAACAACATCCTCTTACTGATTTTAAACCACTTATTATAATCAATTAACAGTGAAACGTTACTGTAAACCTGTGTATTAATTTAATACGTATATAAACACATAAAAATAATAAATCAACTATTAATGGTAACTATAACAATATATAATAATATAAAGCATTGTAATGTACATAGAGTAAGTAAAGTATAAATGAAAATTTGAATCAAAAGAGGCTCGACTATGCGACAGTCAGGCGCCGACAAAGTAAGTTACAATAGACCCAAAACACCCTTACATGTCATAAAAGCATAAAATGTTTTGTAGAGTAAATACAGCAAAAAACGCCCATGTACCGTTAGGTCAACGGTACTGTGTCCTTCAACAGACAATAGATGACACGCCAATAAGTATGACCATTTTTGAAAGTAGCGTCACTTTTTAGGAGTCTAACGAACGTCCGCGTAAGTTTATCGCCCGCTCTCTGGCAACCAATCACGGATAGCGTCGGTAGTGAGCGCGAAAAAGATACAGCACCCCAATGGGTACGTTCGAATTTACCGGCAAATATTTCAAAGTCAAGCCAATGGGTGTATGATCAACAAGAGCTGTAGTGAGGGAAGGACTCGGAAAACTATAAAAAAAACAAGTGAAGCAAACAAAAAGGGGAAGTCTAAGTTTAATTTTCATGAAAAACACGGGAAACCTGCGTCACTCGATGTGAGCATTTTAATACTATAATTCTAAGTTCAAATCAATAGATTATCTCGGTTAAATAGTTGAGAAAGAATTACAGTCATCAAGAAGTTTATTTTATATGTGTGCGCGATAGTACGTACGGACCAGAAGATGTTTAACTTGTGCGCATAGATTGCAGCAAGAAGTATACTTATTTATAAGTGCGCGCCGTCTAGTAGGCCTACTAACGCGAGCGAGTGAAGTAAATAAAGAAGGTTTAATCAAGCGTGATTAGTGCAAAGTGTAGTGCGATGTTCAACGCAGGATTACAGTTCGTCATTCTTTTACTTGGAATCCAGCAACAAGTAACAGTATATAATTTATGATTCACAACTCAATAAATTAACATAATTTTAGCATCTCAAAAATAACTCATCTCATTCTCAAAAGACCCACGAGTTCATATACTAAATATCACAATTTATGCTATATGACATGTTTGGAGAGTTATGGTATAGTAAAGTAAGGAAACAAGTTATAATAATTATAGATGTTAAGACTTTGTACCTGTACTTTAAATATTATAATGCGATACGCGCAGATGACGTCACGTTTTTCTTATCGGCCGCTGTCAGCCGGCACAGCGGGCGGTCGGTAGCGAAGTTTTAGTTAGTCATTTATATCACTCCGAGCTGAGCACTCGTAATATTTCTCATCCAGCCGCGGCTTCTGGATTCATTATTTAGTCATTCATTATGTGCAACATGCACTAGTTAGACTTCTCGAGCTCTTTCTTATTCAACATGTCTTTCGACTCCATTATTAATTAATTTACGGGCGTCTTGACGGGCAAACGTCTGCGCGTGTCAGCAATGGTTGTAAAATATAACAGTTCTCAATAAAGGATTATTGCTCAAACATTTATACAGTCCACTTCTATATATACTTTCAAACCAGCCCTCTTCATTTAGCGCTCCTGGAACAACTCGAGAGACTTCAAGAGCTTCCAGTAGGCAAGATTTGGTCCTCCAAACCGGATTTCATTTTCGCCTTACGGACAGCATTTGGTCCACCAATCCGGATCTTATTTTCGCCTTACGGGCAACCATTTCAAAATATTTCATCTAATGAGCACAAAAAGCCTGTGTCCCGAACAAGCTTCAAATATAGCTTCAAAATTCAAAATGCTTTCAAATTGATATTGCTGGCCGTGGCATGTCCTTTGTTGCCGCAAAAGACGACCTGCAGGAGTGACACGCAAGGCACAACATAACGTCAGACCTGACACATCAGGAAACGGCATGACAGTAACTCAGCAGCAGCAATTCAACAACGGTAAATCACGCTGAGAAACGACGACAACCTTCATCCGACCAGCATGAATTGGCAACGACAACACAGGATTGACGGACGGGAACAGAGCGGAATCAACAGGACCGAAGCACTTCTGAACACGCCAGGATTCCACGTGATTATGAACTTTTTATATAATAAACTAAGTAACATTTTATATTCAATATACTATTATTGATGCTTTTGTGCAATCATATATCGTTATATTTGAGCATATTTTCGTAACTGCTTAGTAATTCATTGAGAGTTCAAGTGCCGAGATAAGGCTATACATATTATTATTTAAAATTCATAATTTCAATAACGCTAATGGCTGTTTTTTATTAGAGATAATAAGTATATGATTGTAGTAAGTAATGTATTAAGAGTTATTTGGCGATCGCTAGCTGCCGCACTATATCCAAATTTTATCAAAATTACGTCAATTGTTCACCTGCTCTACGCTTAAATTCTTTAAATTATATTTTTAATTGCAATCATGGCGGATATGAAAGCTCTAATAAAAAAACGAGGCACTATTAAAGCTTCGATATCCCGCGTGAACACGTTTGCAGATAATTTCGATCCGGAAACCAGCGATCATCACGCATTAAAAATAAAGCTTCGGCATTTGATGGAATTATCCACCAAATACGATGATATCCAATCTCAAATTGAATCCGATGACGCTGATTTCGCATTAGCAAGTGATAGAGTCCAAACGGAGGACGATCTTTGCAGCATCGAATGCAAGTTGCAACACTTATTAGAACAAGTTGAGCATATGAATCAAAAACCGCTAATTAACACCGAACTTACGCCTCTTAAAACCCCCCCCCCTATACAGTTGGAACCTATCAAATTGCCTCGGTTTTCAGGTAAAATTATTGAATGGCAACACTATTATAATATATTTCTCGAATTGATACACGCCAGAAACGATCTGACGAATATTCAAAAGCTACATTACCTGCACTCATCATTAACTGATGAGGCGCTGAACGTGATAAAATCGTTGCCAATTACCCATGAGAACTACGCGGTAGCTATCGATCTGCTAAAAAATAGGTATGACAGTAAGTTGATTGTCTCAGCCCATCATGTGGGAAATGTCCTGGGTGTGCATTCGATTCAACGAGAGTCCAGAACTAGCATTTCCAAATTTATTGACGAGATAACCGCTAATATCAATGCGTTAAACAACCTAAACATACCCGTAAATACATTTGAAATTATTCTTATTCATTATTTGGCCCAAAAACTCGATAGGTATACGCTTAGATTGTGGAAGGAAAGTTTATCAGAGGAACGATTTCCCAATTTTAATAATTTTATAAAATTTCTAAATTCACGGAGACAGCTTTTACAAAATCTCGATAGCGAAACGGCTCCCACAAGCAAGATAAATGGTTGCGATAAGACTCCTTATCGCCGGGCAATTAAAACGGTGAACACGGCCAAGGCCATATTTCACTCTCATGTCGGAAATAATCTATGCCACTTATGTAAAGATAAACACAGAATTATTAATTGTCCACAATTTACAACGCTCACTGTACATGAGAAAAGAAACGTTATAATTAAAAATAAACTCTGTCTAAACTGCTTTCGTCCAGGTCACGATAGCATCCGCTGCCCATCCAAATTTTCTTGTAGAAAGTGCGCTAAACGTCATCATACCCTGATTCATATGCCTGACAAAGCCGAATCGTCCACCAACAACCAGTGTTCGCTAAAATTACAAGCAAACAAATCCGTATTATTATCCACAGCAGTCTGCATGACTACTGATCGTTCAGGTAGAAAGCAACCTGTTAGAATTTTGTTGGACTCCGGTTCCCAGGCTAACTTTTGTACCATGGATTTCGCCCGCCGTATGGGTTTGAAATTAATCAAATCTCAATTGCCCATAACGGGTATAAACAATTCGTTATCCCAAGCGGACTTCAGCACCCGAGTCAGGTTACAGTCTCGCTATAAAAAATTTGGTTTAAACATACATTGCGCTGTGCTTCCTAGCATCACCAATATTCTCCCCGCGGAATCATTTGATGTCACATCTTTAAATTTACCCAAGGGCATATTTTTAGACGACCCACAACTCAACTTCTCGTCGCAAGTCGACTTACTACTTGGTGCCCAATATTATCTGCAGTTAATTGAACCTACTAAATTTATCCGTGGCCCACATTTTCCCGTAATTCAGGAGACAAAGCTAGGTTTCATTCTCGCAGGTAACTTACCGTTTAATGTTGACATGACGAAACCGATTTCATCATTTATGGTACGTGATAATGATAGTGAACTTTCCTCGCAGCTAAAGGAATATTGGAAGTTGGAGGAAGTTTCTGTTCGTAATACCTCCGCTGAGGATTCGGACTGTGAGAATCATTTTGTGTCAAATACCGTCCGCAATGACGATGGCAGATTTGTGGTATCACTGCCTCGAAAGGCATACAGGTCTCATTTGGGTGATTCTCTACGCGGAGCTATCCGCCGGTTTCAGTCATTAGAACTTAAGTTCAAGCAGAACCCTGCCCTTTACAAAGGCTATAGCGAGTTCATGCGTGAATATTTAAATCTTGGTCACATGTCGGCACTTAATGAGTATGATTTGTCGCTTAATCATTCAGACACCTTTTATTTGCCTCACCACCCAGTATTTAAGGACTCCAGCGTAACTACTAAGTTACGGGTTGTTTTCGACGGCTCCGCTAAGACGACAAATAATTTGTCCTTGAACGATACCCTAATGGTCGGTCCCACGATCCAGCAGGACCTGTTCTCTATTATGACTCGATTCCGAACACACCGATACGTCCTTATCGCTGACATTGAAAAAATGTATCGGCAAATTCTAGTTAATCCGAAGGATTCTAATTTGCAGCGTATTGTCTGGCGAGACGCCCCGCATAAGGAGCTCCAACATTACGCTTTAAGGACAGTCACTTACGAGACTGCAAGTGCCTCCTTTTTGGCGACAAGATGTCTGGCTCAAGTAGCCCAAGAAAATAATTCCGAATACCCTGCAGCCTGCTCAGCCATAGCCAACGACTTTTACGTGGACGATCTCATAACGGGATCAGACGACCCGAACGTCCTATCTAAGATAAAATTTGACATTACAAATTTGCTAAGCCAGTATGGTTTTACCCTACATAAATGGTTTTCAAATGACCACACCATTATGGCCTCTCACGCTCACGTTTCCCATGATTTTAGCAAAAATCAAAATGTGCGTACATTGGGCATCCAATGGAACGTCAACGAAGACAGTTTTTTATATACCGTTCAGAGGAATGTCAATCCTGCGGTGGTCAATAAAAGAAGTGTGTTGTCGGTCATTGCAGGGATCTACGACCCTTTGGGCCTCATTGGCCCCATTACATTTTGGTGCAAACATTTTGTACAACAATTATGGTTAGCGGGTTCCAGTTGGGACGAACCCTTATCAGGTTCATTGTCTGAGCAATGGCTCGAACTTTACTCTCAATTGGTCGCGGACACTTATTTTAAAATTTCGAGGTCTGTTAAGAGTCTAAATGATTATCAAATCATGTCATTACAGCTTCATGGATTCGCTGACGCGTCGGCAAAGGGTTACGCGTGCTGTATCTATGTGCGGGTGGTCTTTTCAAACGGCGCCATATCTTCAAACCTGTTGTGTGCAAGGTCCAGGGTCGCTCCGCTGAAACAGATAACGCTCCCCAGGCTTGAACTTTGAGCTTGCTTATTGCTGGCACAGTTAGCTTCTAAAGTAATAAACGCTGTCAACTACAATTTCGACGAATTATATTTTTATTCGGACTCGATGATAGCCTTGCATTGGATCCATCAACAATCGTTCCCGTTCCCGTTGGAAAGTGTTTGTCGCTAACCGTGTCGCTGAAATACAGCGTCTTACTAACCGCAAAACTTGGCACCATGTAGCATCACTGGACAATCCCGCCGACATTTTATCGCGCGGTTGCCTCCCTCGCATTTTAGATAACCACACTCAATGGTGGCATGGCCCATCCTGGTTATCACATGAGTCATCATCATGGCCCGTCAGTGCCTTCGATACTCATTCTCCCTGTACTTGTCCCGATCTTGATCACGAACGACGCAAACAGGCCCAAACTTCACTAATCGTCGCTTCATCCACATCTAGTTATGTCGAAAATTACTCATCACTCACAAGACTCATTCGCGTTTTCTCATATTGCCGTAGGTTTATTCGTAACTCTAGGCTCCCCGTTGCAGACAGGGAAACTTCCTTTCTCTCAGCTCAGGAGTTGCACGATACTCTTTTGACCTTTATTCGTCAGTCTCAACAATTGCATTTTGGCATTGAGGTTAAGGAGCTTACGGAACATCACTGCATCCCAAACAGCAGTAAGATTGTCTCACTCAACCCTTTCCTTGATGATTCAGGTATATTGCGTGTGGGTGGACGTCTGCAGCTCTCCCAACTTAATTACGCTAGGAAACATCAAATAATTTTACACCCGCATTCTCATCTCACCAAGTTAATCATAGAATATGAACATCTTCGTTTATTGCACGCTGGTGTACAATTAACCCAGTTTTCTTTGTGACAGAAATATTGGATTGTTAACGATAGGTCCTATATACGCTCGGCAATACATAAATGTATTACTTGTTTCCGTTACCGTGCTAGAGGTGCGAACCAATTACTGGGTCATCTACCCCCTTCTAGGGTCACGCCGGCTAGGCCATTTTCCCAAGCTGCGGTGGACTACACCGGTCCCGTACTTATACGTCATGGCGGGCAGCGCTCAAAATCGACGTCAAAGGCGTATATTGCGTTATTCATATGCATGTGCACTAAGGCTATTCATTTAGAATTGGTATCTGATCTTACTTCAGACGCTTTTATTACAGCTTTAAAACGGTTCATCGCCCGTAGGGGCATTCCCACTCAATTATTTTCGGACAATGGAACGAATTTTCGTCGTGCTAGCAGCACATTGCACGAATTGTACAGTCTTTTGAAATCCAAGGGATTTGAACAAGTTACACAGGAGTTTATCCGTTCCCAGGGTATAAAGTGGTCCTTTATTCCACCCTCGGCCCCTCATTTCGGTGGTTTGTGGGAAAGCGGTGTAAAGAGTGTCAAATTTCATTTACGTCGCGTGATTGGCGGCACCGTTTTGAGTTTCGAGGAGTATACTACCATTTTAAATCAAATTAAGGCTTGCCTTAATTCCCGACGTCTATTTTCTATATCAAATGATTTTAGGGACCCTGAACCTTTAACTCCCGCTCATTTCCTGATCGGCTCTCCACTCACGGCTCTCCCGGAGCCCGACTATACCCAAGTCAGTATTAGTCGTTTGGGCAGGTGGCAACTGCTCCAAAGATTCACACAATCCATCTGGAAACGATGGTCCAAAGACTATTTGCACCAGTTGCAACAACGCAACAAATGGCGCACCACTTTAAGGAATTTAAATATTGGACAGCTTGTCCTCATTTTAGACGATAATTCCCCCCCCCCCACTTCAATGGTGGCGAGGGGTAATTACTAATGTTTTTGCGGGTCAGGACTCGATAGTGCGCGTTGCCGAAGTTCGCACCACACAGGGCATCCTACGTCGACCCATCCATAAGTTATGTCCCCTTCCGGTAGACTCAGACTAATTCGCATTATCATGCATCATTGTTCTGAACAATTTATCATGTTTTTATTGGTTGTTTGTATTGTATTATTATTAAGTTTTTATTATTGTATTCCTATGTATCATTATTATGTTATTGAATTTTTTGTGACTATTATTATGCTATTATGTACTATTAATTATTATGTCAATCGTTATGTATTATGTATACTAATGTTATGCATTTTTACATCCTTTCGGATATGTCTATCTTACTGCTATGTATCATTGAATTTGATATCATTATATCAATACTATGCACATACATTATTATGTTCTTTCTCTATTGTACAGTATTTACCATGGTTATGTATCTTTAAATGGTTAGTCTACTATTATTGTATCTACTATTATGTCTCTATCATTGTATTACTATATTGAGTCAGTTTTTGAGGATGTTTTCTTTATATAAATTAAAGGATGTCGCTTATTTTCAGTTAAAAATTAAATGTATGTATTTACCAAACATATGTTAATGTATCAAAGAAGATTATGTTAGTTATATAACCACTTCATTTTTAACATGAGTTTTAGTTTGTATCTTTTCAATACAGAAATTGTTTTGTTTTACTTTAAGCAAGGGTCAATTTATTTAATGTGTAAAGCTTTCAAGTATTTTATGTATTTTCTTTGTATACAACATTTGATATAATTGTGATTTACGTTTCACACAATAACTTAAATTCCAAAATCGTCCCGATTTTGTGCGGGCAGTATGTTAAGACTTTGTACCTGTACTTTAAATATTATAATGCGATACGCGCAGATGACGTCACGTTTTCCTTATCGGCCGCTGTCAGCCGGCACAGCGGGCGGTCGGTAGCGAAGTTTTAGTTAGTCATTTATATCACTCCGAGCTGAGCACTCGTAATATTTCTCATCCAGCCGCGGCTTCTGGATTCATTATTTAGTCATTCATTATGTGCAACATGCACTAGTTAGACTTCTCGAGCTCTTTCTTATTCAACATGTCTTTCGACTCCATTATTAATTAATTTACGGGCGTCTTGACGGGCAAACGTCTGCGCGTGTCAGCAATGGTTGTAAAATATAACAGTTCTCAATAAAGGATTATTGCTCAAACATTTATACAGTCCACTTCTATATATACTTTCAAACCAGCCCTCTTCATTTAGCGCTCCTGGAACAACTCGAGAGACTTCAAGAGCTTCCAGTAGGCAAGATTTGGTCCTCCAAACCGGATTTCATTTTCGCCATACGGACAGCATTTGGTCCACCAATCCGGATCTTATTTTCGCCTTACGGGCAACCATTTCAAAATATTTCATCTAATGAGCACAAAAAGCCTGTGTCCCGAACAAGCTTCAAATATAGCTTCAAAATTCAAAATGCTTTCAAATTGATATTGCTGGCCGTGGCATGTCCTTTGTTGCCGCAAAAGACGACCTGCAGGAGTGACACGCAAGGCACAACATAACGTCAGACCTGACACATCAGGAAACGGCATGACAGTAACTCAGCAGCAGCAATTCAACAACGGTAAATCACGCTGAGAAACGACGACAACCTTCATCCGACCAGCATGAATTGGCAACGACAACACAGGATTGACGGACGGGAACAGAGCGGAATCAACAGGACCGAAGCACTTCTGAACACGCCAGGATTCCACGTGATTATGAACTTTTTATATAATAAACTAAGTAACATTTTATATTCAATATACTATTATTGATGCTTTTGTGCAATCATATATCGTTATATTTGAGCATATTTTCGTAACTGCTTAGTAATTCATTGAGAGTTCAAGTGCCGAGATAAGGCTATACATATTATTATTTAAAATTCATAATTTCAATAACGCTAATGGCTGTTTTTTATTAGAGATAATAAGTATATGATTGTAGTAAGTAATGTATTAAGTTATTTGGCGATCGCTAGCTGCCGCACTATATCCAAATTTTATCAAAATTACGTCAATTGTTCACCTGCTCTACGCTTAAATTCTTTAAATTATATTTTTAATTGCAATCATGGCGGATATGAAAGCTCTAATAAAAAAACGAGGCACTATTAAAGCTTCGATATCCCGCGTGAACACGTTTGCAGATAATTTCGATCCGGAAACCAGCGATCATCACGCATTAAAAATAAAGCTTCGGCATTTGATGGAATTATCCACCAAATACGATGATATCCAATCTCAAATTGAATCCGATGACGCTGATTTCGCATTAGCAAGTGATAGAGTCCAAACGGAGGACGATCTTTGCAGCATCGAATGCAAGTTGCAACACTTATTAGAGCAAGTTGAGCAACTCGAGAGACTTCAAGAGCTTCCAGTACGCAACAATAGAAATGGTAACGAAGTTGAATAATTGAATCTATTGAAGATTATAGAAGTTCATAGTAGTTAAGAATTATGATACATATAGATGTTTTGATTAATATTGACGATTTAAATGTGTTAAGGAAGTAAATTTGAATCTACTGATTGCTCATTTGAATAATAACTGATTAATATGATTTTGAAGAATCCGTAAACTAGAGATATTAATAATTTTTTTTGTTATTAATTATAAAGAATATTAATGAGTATAGATTGGAAAGATGATATTAATGATTAATTCTCAGATGTATTAAGTAATAAGAAGATAACAATATAAATCTTAGTATCTGAACGAAGTGTTATTATTTCATAACAATCCTGAGATACTCTGCTCTGGCGCCCAAGCAAATTAATCAATAATACAAAATGAGTGGAAGTATTCAGTAATAAATATATCTAAATATAATTTGTAACACAATAAATCAATATAATTACCGAGTATATGCAACACTGTCTTGAATAAATTATTTAATCTACATTCAAAAATTACGCGCGCTTCACGAGTAGTTATATTTAGCGCACCAATACGTTGAGCTAGTCTCTAAGAATATTTGACGCCCAACGACGCGGAGCTTAAAGTAGAAATTTAAATAAGCTCTGCAGAATGAGATGAGTTAGATAATAAGAAATATAATATAAATTTTAAAATTAATGTTAACTCGAAGTAAGACTAGAAAGTTAAGGAATTTTAATAAAATTAAAAGTAGTGAAATTACAATGGCATGTAACGGCGATATAAATGGTAGTGATGAAGTAGAATTTGACATTAATAATCAGATGGGGGAAACAGAAAGAATTCAAGAAGTAACGGAGAACGAAATCTTAGTGGCTCCTTTAGAGGCAAGGGACGAACTGAAAAAAACACAACAAGTACGACGATACAACACACAAACATAATATAGACATGGCCACAATACTACAACTATTAGCAGAGAATAATAAACAATTAATAACGGAAAATACAAAAGTAGCACAACAAATAACGGAACAATTAACACAACAAATAGCGGAACACATATCACAAGTAACACAAAAACTAGAAGAAAACTATAAACAAACAAAACAACTGACAGAAAGCACCAGGAAGCTGGAAAAAAGAATTGATGAGGTTGAGGAGAGTATACAAGAAAACAACATCCTGATAAGGAAGGAAGTGGAACAATACGTAACACGACAAGTAAACGAACACAGAGAACGGGTAGATCAACAAATCGAAGAGATTAAGCGGGAAAACCAAGAAATATCAACGAAGTTAAAGTCAGAAGCGAAATAGGTGGTACATGAAGAAATAGAGACACTCCAAACGCAGGTGCGGGAACACCTAGAAAGAGGTGAACAAGCGATCAACCAAACCCAGGGGGCCGTCGCACAAGAGATAAAAATAATAAATAGGAAGCTAGTTATCAACAACAAAAAACACGAATAACAACTGAATCTACACCGAGCGGAAGTTAGCCGCGAGTTAAATGAGGTAGGTGGGCAGTTAACAATGGTGAAAGAAGATATGAAGATGCGGTTAGCACAAATAGGCGCAACACCAATACAACGAGGAATCACAGTGGAACACTTAAAAAGCGTGTCGTTCAACGGGGAAGGTGAGTACCCGATGGAATTTGTCAAAGAAATGGAGGAGATAAGAAAAGAATACTATACGCATGACGGCGTTAACTGGATCGCGAGGCATCTAGAGGGAGAGGCGGCGATCTGGTGGAAGTTGACACGACATGAAGTAGAAACGTTCCAGGAATTCCAAGAAGCTTTCATAGCAAAGTATTGGAATCTGATGGTTCAAAAGGAGGTACGGGACCGCCTAGAGTTCGGAAAATATAGGTACGAGAGTGGTCTCAGCATGGTTCAATATATGGAAAGGTGCATCCTACAGAATCGTCAGTTGATACCACCCATATCAGACCAACATTTAATTAGAAAGCTTGCACGCCATTATCACCACGACATAGCAGCAGCTACAGTGACGAGAGGGGTAAAGAATATCGCCGAATTCCAAGTATTGTTAACGGAGTTTTCAGCTATGCGAAAGACAAACAACGAACGCGCTTATAACCCAGTTGAACAAAATCAGGTAAAGACGGAACATAAAGAACGCCCCAGCCGCCCGTGGCATAATCGGAGAGTTGACAGACAGGCAGACTACCCTAATAATACCGAACGTAACTACGGGCAAAACAAATTTGAGCAGGGTAGAAGAGAAGTGAATAGGGGACAGCAAATTTAGGTCAATGCTCTCGCAAGTACAAGCGGAACTCAAGGACAGTCATCGACCCCAAATGTGCAAAGTACGAATTCAAAAAACTAAATAACTATTACCGTAGAAATAAGATAGATATAGCAATTAGTTGTAAGGAAATCAGCACCACATTTTGAATATACGTGATGATTTATTAGAAATAGATAAAGAAATTGAACAGACACAAAAATTTAAATGTCCAGAGTTAGAAATCAGTTTGAATAATGTACCCGTCATAGCGTTAATTGACACAGGCAGTCAGATCAATGCGATTTCTGCCGAGTGGTTCAATAAAAATAAACACCGAATGGGAAAACTGGATGTATTAAGACTAACGAATCAGTCGTAAAGAGGGCCGTGGATAAGAAGTCCAAGCAAATTACACAACAAGTGTTATTAGAAGTAAATTTTGGGGAATTTGTAGTGGATAGTGTGTTTATCATCGTGCCTAAATTAATACGTGACTGTATCATGGGAATCGAAATACTACAAGAAGGGGGTGCATTATTATAAATTTACAAAATAATCGAATTACATTTAATAATCGAATTACCACAGGTGATATACCCAAGAGTTGGGAGATGCTAGCGATGGAAATACACCAAGAAGCGGAGCCTACTACAGCCATAATCCGGGAGAAACTGGAGAAAGTTACTGAAATTAGTAATCAAACTAAAAAGAAGTTAGAAGAGGTGTTATTACGAAACCGTCAGATATTTAGAGAAGAACCAGGCAGGGCAATCGGATATGAGCATAGTTTCGTCGTAACAGATAAAACACCGTACTGTATAAAAGGATGGCCTATTCCTTTGAAATATCAGGAAGCCGTTGATAAGGAAGTGAAGAAAATGGAGGCGTGCGGGGTAATCGAACGCGCGGCCAGCCCATATATAAACCCTTTGGTAACGGTTATTAAGAAGGATCAATCGATACGGCTATGTCTCGACGCGCGGCGGATTAATTCAGTTACCGTCCCAGATTATGAGGGGGCGGTGCCGATTAATGAAGTGTTGGCGAGCTGCGGGGACATAAGTGTGATGAGTAGCATTGACTTAACAAGCAGCTTTTGGCAAATGCCACTAGCTGAGGAGTGTCGAAATTTCACAGGGTTTCTATATAAAGGGCGATGTTACCGATACACCGTAACCCCATTTGACCTCAAGACCAGCCTGGCGAGCCTGACCAGAGGATTGGACAAGGTATTAATGGAAGAGGTAAAACGGTTCACAATAATATACGTCGACGACTGCCTATGCGTATCCAGGAGCGAAGAAGAACATATCACACACCTAAGTTTGCTATTGGTGAATCTGAGACAGGCTAGCCTCACTGTAAACATAAAAAAATCCCAGTTTTTCCGGCAAAAGATTGACTACTTAGGCTACGAACTTTCAACAAAGGGTATTAGTGCATCACAAGACAAGGTTGCAGCAATAATGAAGTTTCCTCGACCGAAGAATCCAAAACAGCTGAAGGGATTTTTAGGTCTGACTAATTTCTATAACAAGTTTACCAGCCGATACGCCGAAGCGACTCAACCATTGCTACAGTTGTTGAAAAAGGGATCGAAATTTAAATGGACAGAGGAATTGGACCAACAGTTTGATAGGGTGAAACAGCTGTTTGTGGACACCGTCATGCTCAGGCATCCCAACCCCAACAAAAGTTTTACTTACAAACGGATGCAAGCAAGTATGCGTTAGGGGGGCAATTATACCAGATCGACGAGGACAACCAAATCGGGGTGATTGCTTTCACTAGTCGTGTCTTCAGAGGAGCGGAATTAAATTACTTTACAACTGAATTAGAACTGTTAAGCGTGGCCCACTGTTTAAAAAAATTTAGGACGTATGTGTTGGGACGTCCATTGACGATAATAACAGATAATAAGGCACTGACTTTTATGCAAAAATGCCAGCTAACCAATTCATGCATTACACGATGGATCTTGGCCATGCAGGAGTACGATTTTGACGTGATACACTGTAAAGGCAAGGACAACATAGTGGCCGACATACTCAGCAGATATCCTGAAGACTCACCGGTGGAAATGCCAATGTATTAGGAGGAAGAATTATAAATTAGCGCAATGGAGATTAAGATCAACCCGACGTTGCGAAAACAACTACAGAATATTTCACAATTACAGAAAGATGATGACAAACTGAACAAAATCTTAATTCAAATACAAAACGATCCACACAGTAAATTGCATAGAATCTATAGATGGCACAACCAGAAACTATACCGACAGGAGAGGCGAAGATGGAAACTAATATTAACCAAGGAATTGGGTGAAAGGTTAATTCAAGAGATACATACAGTATAAGGCCATATTGGCATAAAGAGAACTTATGAATTAATCAAAGAGGATTTCACGGGGGACCACTTGTATAAATTCACAAAGCGATTGGTTCGAACCTGTGAAGTCTACCACAAGTGTAAGGATCACCACAGAAAGGGTATTGGTGAGACCAGGCCAATACTACCAAAATCCAAAGGCGAGTTGATCAGTATGGATTTTTACGGTCCGCTACCAACATCAACGGGCGGAGTAAGATATCTATTGATAATTGTAGATAATTTTACAAAATATGTGAAATTATATCCGATGAAGAGGGCAACCACCGCCACAACAGTTAATAAATTGAAAACATATATACGAGAATTGGGTAAACCAGAAGCCATATTGACGGACAATGGAGCCCAATTCACCAGCAGGTCATGGGCGAAGAACTTAGCTAACCTGGAAATCAAACCGAAGTTCACCGCCATCCGGAACCCATGGACAAATTTGGCAGAAAGGGTAAACCGACAGCTGGGAAATGTGTTTCGTGTATTAGTGGGCAGACACCACACGAAGTGGGCAAAATACATTAAATTGGTGGAGAAGACCATAAATGAAACGTACCACGATACAATTGAAATGACGCCACACCAAGCTCAGTGGGGTCAGAGACCAAGAAGAGTGTGGGAAAAATACACAGACAGAGAATTAATGAAAGAAGAAAGAAAGATGAATCCTAGAGACATATACCAAAAGATAAAAAGGAAAGGGGAGAAAAGAGCACAGAAACATAATGCCGAAGGACATCAGATGAAATTTAACGTCGGAGATTTAGTATTAGTTAGGACTAACCCGATCTCTGACCTAGCAAATAAGATTACGGCCAAGTTTAGTGAACTCTTTGAAGGCCCTTACCAAGTCAAAGAATTAAAGGGCAGTGCAACATACGTGGTAGCCGAGGTCAACAACCTTGAATCTGTGCGTGGAATCTTCAACGTCAGACAGATGAAGCCATATTACCATGAATGATTCACTATGATAATGGGGAATTTAAAAGATAAAAATATATTAAAATTCCTTGACATGAAATATGTATGTAATTAATTTGACTTGACATGATAATCTATGTAATTAATTTGACTTGACATGAAAAAATCTATGTATATAACTACTTTAACACGAAAGAATATGTATATAAATAACTTAATATGGATAAAGTTTGTTAAAGTTTGTATGTAATTAACATAACGTGAATATTGTGTATGTGAAGAACATACAAAGAAAATTTTGTGTGTATAACTAAATGGACAAGAAAACAAAAGGTGTAATCTAATATAATGTGATAAGAATATAAAGTAATATAAATTTAAAAGGGACAGTGATTGTTTAAATAGTATGTCTATATTGTTGACAAGTGACGTTTGTATTATGTTAATTTAGAATAGAGGGTGCGAGTTGTATAGTGTAGCGGGTCTAGAGGGAGAAAGTGAAAGTGACAACTAAACAAACTAGTTTGACTGCATTGTACTAAAGTAGGTCGCACAAAATGTAAACAAACCTTTTGATAAACGTTTAGTAGAGGCATACAAAATGATTTCACAAATTCTACAAAACAATTCTGGAAATCATTTTGGGGAACAAATGAAACGTTACTGTGAACCTGTGTATTAATTTAATATGTATATAAACACATAAAATAATAAATCAACTATTAATGGTAACTATAACAATATATAATAATATAAAGCATTGTAATGTACATAGATGTAAGTAAAGTATAAATGAAAATTTGAATCAAAAGAGGCTCGACTGTGCGACAGTCAGGCGCCGACAAAATAAGTTACAATAGACCCAAAACACCCTTACATGTCATAAAAGCATAAAATGTTTTGTAGAGTAAATACAGCAAAAAACGCCCATGTACCGTTAGGTCAACGGTACTGTGTCCTTCAACAGACAATAGATGACACGCCAATAAGTGTGACCATTTTAGAAAGTAGCGTCACTTTTTAGGAGTCTAACGAACGTCCGCGTAAGTTTATCGCCCGCTCTCTGGCAACCAATCACGGATAGCGTCGGTAGTGAGCGCGAAAAGATACAGCACCCCAATGGGTACGTTCGAATTTACCGGCAAATATTTCAAAGTCAAGCCAATGGGTGTATGATCAACAAGAGCTGTAATGAGGGAAGGACTCGGAAAACTATAAAAAAACATGTGAATCAAACAATAAGAGGAAGTCTAAGATTAATTTTCACGAAAAACACGGGAAACCTGCGTCACTCGATGTGAGCATTTTAATACTATAATTCTAAGTTCAAATCAATAGATTATCTCGGTTAAATAGTTGAGAAAGAATTACAGTCATCAAGAAGTTTATTTTATATGTGTGCGCGATAGTACGTACGGACCAGAAGATGTTTAACTTGTGCGCATAGATTGCAGCAAGAAGTATACTTATTTATAAGTGCGCGCCGTCTAGTAGGCCTACTAACGCGAGCGACTGAAGTAAATAAAGAAGGTTTAATCAAGCGTGATTAGTGCAAAGTGTAGTGCGATGTTCAACGCAGGATTACAGTTCGTCATTCTTTTACTTGGAATCCAGCAACAAGTAACAGTATATCATTTATGATTCACAACTCAATAAATTAACATAATTTTAGCATCTCAAAAATAACTCATCTCATTCTCAAAAGACCCACGAGTTCAGATACTAAATATCACAATTTATGCTAGATGACATGTTTGGAGAGTTATGGTATAGTAAAGTAAGGAAACAAGTTATAATAATTATAGAAATGGTAACGAAGTTGAATAATTGAATCTATTGAAGATTATAGAAGTTCATAGTAGTTAAGAATTATGATACATATAGATGTTTTGATTAATATTGACGATTTAAATGTGTTAAGGAAGTAAATTTGAATCTACTGATTGCTCATTTGAATAATAACTGATTAATATGATTTTGAAGAATCCGTAAACTAGAGATATTAATAATTTTTTTGTTATTAATTATAAAGAATATTAATGAGTATAGATTGGAAAGATGATATTAATGATTAATTCTCAGATGTATTAAGTAATAAGAAGATAACAATATAAATCTTAGTATCTGAACGAAGTGTTTTATTTCATAACAATCCTGAGATACTCTGCTCTGGCGCCCAAGAAAATTAATCAATAATACAAAATGAGTGGAATTATTCAGTAATAAATATATCTAAATATAATTTGTAACACAATAAATCAATGTAATTACCGAGTAGGCCTATATGCAACACTGTCTTGAATAAATTATTTAATCAACATTCGAAAATTACGCGCGCTTCACGAGTAGTTATATTTAGCGCACCAATACGTTGAGCTAGTCTCTAAGAATATTTATAACAGACAAGTATAAAGAACTATGAAACATAATAAAATTTAAAGTAAATGTCTACTAGTATTGAGTCGAGACGAGAAGTTTAAGAAGGAAAACAAATCTGAAAACAGATGTCATTAGGACGGTTTGTAATCGAAGTTAAGAAGGAAAACTACAAGTAATTTCCAGGCTAACTAGGTCACTCGGAGAGACTAATAATCGTAAAAACGAGGAACGCTGGAGAATGCTGGAACGTGACGGAGTGTTGATAGCCGGACAACAAATCAGATATAAGAGGGATGTGAAAGTAATGGAGGAAAGCTCTAATTTATAAAGTTTCACACACGTACTGCTAAATGCAGGTACAGGTAGGCTACCATACGTTTCTAGGTGATAACAGATTACCATTTTGCCCATAACGGACACGCTGCACTTTATATTTTGTCTTAACATAATCTAAACATGGCATAAAATTACATATCAGAAATCATTCATTTTCCTGTTTTTGCCTGAAATCCATAAATTTGTCGTTTATTAAGCAAAAGACAGCAAAAACATCAGTGCTCACTGTGATTCTCGCTATAATAAGCCCTTCGTTGTGTAAACATATGTATCAGTTTGTCGCTTTGTAAAATCATCAGCTTTACATGCTTCATACAATTCATAATACTGTGGTTTATACGCCATGTGTACTTTATATATTTATTTGCAAATACGGTCACTGACTGATATAAGATATTCAATATTAAAGATACGTTAAATAAGTAACAACAGCAGATATACAATACAGTTCGCTCTTGTATGTGATTGTAAATGTGATTAAACGTGTATATTTAGTCACTGTGAAAATACGCCCACTCCTTTAATTTTAAATTGTCAATAAATAGTTGGAAATGAACCACTAATAGTATAACACATTATCTCCAGAACGGGATGTACACGTTGTTCTAGTACAGTGGTTTCCAACTTAAAAGCGCCTGAGGGTCGCGGTTAAACTCAGGAACATATCGGCAGGCCACATCATAAGCAATCAATTTTCGACAATTACCGTAAAAATAAAAAAGGCAGTACTTAATTGTAAATAAGGTAAAAAGAGATGATTTTCCCGTTTACCATATCTTACTACATATCTTTAACGGTGCAATTTTTATTATGCCAGTGTAATAATGATATTAAAAATTGTATAGTAACTAGTACCATAAAATCTTCAATGTGAAAACTGAGGTCGATCAGCCGCAGCCACTAAAACAGAAATGTCCACAACGAATCTCAGTAGGCCATGTAGAGAAGAATCTGCGAGGCAACTTCTGCTGTGGTTTTTGATTAACTTCATTGTGGAGAACACGGTTTCATAGATGGATGTACTTGCAAACATCGACATAAGTTTTTGCCCAAAACTTCGCAGATTTGGGAATCGTTGACGAGGTAGCGGCTTAAAGAAATCTGTCCCCTTTTCTTGCCTTGTCTGCAGGAAAGGGACAGCATGTAAATCACACAATTCTAGCTGAAAGTCGGTTGTTTTTCAGTGACAATACCATAGGATTATAAATTAACCAGACACTATTTTTCGGCATTTCAGATTCTTTTCATCTTATTTTAAATTCGTCTATGACTTCTTTGTGCACCATCTTTGGAAAAAATCACGTATTTTATCATTTTTAATATTTTTTGCTATTTTCCGACAGCTTGCAAAACGAGCAAATTCATTTTTTCTAAACAACATTTAAAATTTCTTAAATTAATTTTACAGTAATTATTAAAAGTAATTAGCGTAAAGTAATTTTTATAAGTGGATAGAGTAACTTTTAAATTAGTTTCCCAAGATTAGGTCGCGGACCGCCATTGTAAATCACTGTTCTAGTGTAATGAAAAACGTGTTTAAAAAAAAAATCCTGATCGTTAGCATGTAACGACTATGTATGTGCTCACATACCTCAGGGCAGGACGTTGAAACGGAGGCTCCGTGCTCAGAGCGCCCGTGCTCTGAGCGCCAACGCTGAAATCGTGCTCTGAGCGCCGATACTGATAAGCCCGTGTTCTGTGCGCCGATCTTATCTGTCCATAATTAGACGCGGTAACACGTGATTGCATATCTGACTGTCCGTTCTTCTTCAACTCCGTAGTCAACATTAGCGGTCCTATGAAAATTTGTACAATTCATCGCTAAAACGAATTATTATACAACTAGTAAGCTCCCGGAGCTGCAGAACTATCTAACTCTTTTGAACGAAATACATTATTATTAAGTTAGTTAAATTTCAATATTAGAAAGTTTCTTATATTATCAGAAAAATTATGAAAACCCAACTACGCTACTATTTCATTAGTAACATAACAATTTAAAGCAGACAATTATAAAATAAATAATAAAATTTCCGAACTTCTGCATTAGATTTTTAGTTAAATTTGTAACCACAATACCTAAATGATAAATAATTTAGTCATATATTTTCAGTTTATGTATGTTTCCATAGATGTCTGTAGGTGAATCTAACGTTATTCACAGATACTTGTAACTGATAACAAAATATGAGGTTTTTGAGACATGGTTCACAAATCGTTTTGAAAGCGATCCAAAATGAGTGTTGAGACATGCTAATTCTATCAAATTACTACATATAGAAAATACAGAGACTACATATACATATTTTGTATTTTAGCTAAAATTCCTCATAACCGTAACCCCAAATAAACTTCTATAATTTTTTAAACTTTGAGTTCTATTTTCGGCCCTTGGTGCTTCTAAAATTAGCTTTTTGTTTTCATATACCCTTGACACGCTCAGAATGTAATTTACTCATTTGAACGTTTCACCCGGTATTGATATTCTTCGTAAAAAAGTAGATACTCCGTCTAGATCAAAATTCACGACTTTAATACTACTGCGTCACAACGATTGTCAAACCACAACTAAGGAAGGTGAGAATAACAAGCTCATCTACGAATCGTATGGTCAGCGGATTTAAGGTACGCGGGTAGATAACCATACAAGTGAGTTTTGCCTTCCTTATCAATCCGGTTACATTGCACATCCTGTGTTTACGCATATATACAGCTCAGCTCCCCGTCTCATAATTGTATTTTCATTTTCTTAATTACAGTTGTACTTAATCACTTTCTTTTATTCTCTCCTCAGATTTGTTCGTCCTAACCAAATGAGAAATCCTGACATAATAAATAGGATTATTCGCTAATGATCGATGTGCAGAGGCACCATTACATTCATAATAAAAATTTTCAAAATGAAAGTTGCAGGCTTCTGAAAAATGTGTAAGGCAATATTCACCCGTTACCTTTAAACAGCACTAGACCTGAAATACTTAACTTCATCTGATGTAAGTTATTTTATTTCTCATTGACAGGCACACACACACACACACACACACACCTGTGGGTTGAGAACGAACCTGTGATTTCTGTAGTTAAGTGTGATTTATAATTATTAAATAATATTAAAAATACGAAATAAAAATTATAATAAAATTCTTAATTTTAGTGGTGACCGTCGATCAATAAATTTTAACGATGGAAGGTGAGGATCGGTCAATAAATATAACACAAATTTTACATTGTTTGTATCGACGTTTCGACAATATTTATTGTCATCATCAGAATCTGTGTACGGACAATAGAGAAAAATCAAACACATAACTACCAACCAGAACACCCTACTGCCTTCTAAACATGTGTTCTTTTAATTACTTTACAGGTCAAAAGGACGCTGTACAAATGTCTTCTGGTTTGTGTTTATAAATAGAGTGTGTATTGTGGGCACCTTACAGTTGTAGACAGTCATAATATTGTCTAGTATTAGTTAGTTTCAAAGTAGATATGACTAATTAATAATGACACATATTCGATTAGTTTTGTTTTACATTGGCAAAATAATAACATTTCTTACACATTATTTTACTTAAATAGATAAACATAATTACAATATTCCAAAAACCTAATTAATACAGTATTACAATTTAAATTACTGATAATATAATAATTCCTTAATTACGTTTGTAAATAATTATAGATCCCGTAATCATTGAATGCGTATTGGATTTGGTGCAAATAGCAATACATGTCTAAAAATATGTTATAGCTGAAAGCAGATTGAAAGATGTTCAATAATGTATATTATTACTACTAGCACTGAACACATTTTTCCATAAATTAGAGAATTATGTACAAAATAACAGAACTACTGATATTACAAACACAAAATTATGGTAAACAAATCAATCGTGTGACAATGGTTATTACTTATTATGTATATTGTTTAAAATAATATTTAACGAGTACATCGTCTATACAGAGTAATATAGTCTAATGTTAAATTATGCAGACGTCGACATTCACACTCTTCCTCCCGCATGCTCACTCACTCACTCACTCTCTCTCTCTCTCTCTCTCTCTCTTGCATTCCAGCACTCTAACACTCCCTCCATTACTCTCTCCCACTTCCTCTCACTCTCACTCTCACAGTCTAAAACACAAAAAACACACACAACAAGAGACACAAGCCCGCATGCACACACATATACACACAAACACACCCACACGCATAAAATTGTCTAATCTCCTCATCTATCTATCAAAAACACATAAAGATTCCCCCCCCCCCCCCAACACACTCAAATCACAATTACACATATTCCACATATCGTGTGTACAGATAATATTCATGTAGATTTCTTTACGTTTTAGCAGCGAGGTAGGTCTATACGAATACATCTGCTTCACGCATCTACACATACTAGAACTGACTCTATATACACATGAGTTTGTGCGTGCGTGCGCGTGTGTGTGTGTGTGTGTGTGCGTGTGCGTGTATGCGCGCGCGCACCAGTCAAAGAGAAATAAAATACCTTATTTCCACGGAAGTATTAAAAGTAGTTGAATACTTCAAGTCTACTGCTGTTTAAAGAGAACGGATAAATATTATTATCTTATTCCTTTACCTTTTCCAGAAGTCTGCAAATTTCACTTTGAAATTTTTTATTATGCCTGTAATAGTGCCACTGCACATGCATCTTTAGCGAATTTGTCTCTTTATTATCTCAGAATTTGTCATTTGGTTGAGACGAAAACATTTGCTTTGCACCTTTCCTTATTTGTGGTTTGACAATCGTTGTGACACTGTAGTATGACTAAATTATTTGTCATTTAGGTATTATGGTTGCAAATTTAACTAAAAAACTAACGCAGTAGTCCAAAACGTTTAGTATTTATTTTATGATTGTCTGCTCTACAGTTATTACTAATAAAATGGTAGAATAGTTGGGTTCTCGTAATTTTTCTGATATGAAAAGTTGTCCAATATTTGAATTTAACTAACTTAATAATAAATGTATTTTGTTCTGGGACCTTACTAGTACTGTAATAATGGTTTCAGTAATGACTTGTACAAATTTTCATTGGACCGCTAGTGTTGACTACGAAGTTGGCGAACAGTGGTTATACAAATATGCAGGCAGGTGTCTAATGATGCATAGATAAGCTCGGCGTACAGAACACGGGTTTATCAGTATCGGCGCTCAGAGCACGCTACCGAAACGGAAATACATACCTGTCGTAAAATAAACAATGTATAGACAAACAAAACCCCAGGGGGCACAAATAATGCTACAGGCAGGAAATAACTTCAAAGTTATAAATATTTTTTGGTCTCACTTTATCTTATGTTAAGCTTTATAATTTTGGGCTTACATCAAAACCACTTATCCTTTCCCTGTAACATGATGAATTATACATTCACAACACTTTTGGCACGAACTGTGCATATAAGTCGATTATAAAGGCAGCCTTACGTATTTATACTTCGTGTTTACTGTCTCACGAATCGATTAAGTGACACACTTCTCATTTACTACAGTGAACAGTAGGCTAACAGAACACATTTCCAATCAAATTCAATCAATTAACTGTGACCAGATACACAAGGCTGTGCTATTATTCACACTCTGTATGTTCCTAACATAGATTTCATTTGCATTTTATGTATGGAATAAGTCTCACTTTCCTTGCATCCTTGATCCCAATACTGCTGGTTTCCCACACGGGTTAAATTATTATGTCATTCTATTCATCGTCCCCTGATTGAAGCTTCTGTATCCTTCCATCTCATTGCGAAGAAAACGTTTTTCATAAAAGAATCTTTTATGAGGGTGCAGCAGGTCTGACATACTCTAGCGATCCTCTCAGCTGTTGTTTTAAATACAACCGTTTCTTTATTGGATACTAATTTAAATATCTTAATCTTTTTTTTCGTTTTGATAGGCTATTAACAACCACTTTCAAGCAAATATTTGTTATCACACAACATATACAATGAAAGTTACGTGTTTTTAATGTGCGCAGAGTATTACGTTTATGTGATAATAGCATATATATTAGTATGTCTTGTACGTACCCAGAAATCCTCATGGGATTGGAACTACACTTCGTTGTAAACAGAATGCTTTTTTTTACATGAAGTTAGATTCAGTCTACCGCGTTCTAACCAACAGGTTGGCAATTCGTCAAATACATCAAATGTAATTAAAATACTCGTCAAATGTAATTAAAATACCTCCTAAAGAATGAAACTAAGCTCTTGCACTACCATAAAGTTGTGGAAAAATCGAAGAGTAACTAAATAATAACGTAAAGTAATACTCAATGTAAATATTACTTAACGTTTACAAGCATAACTGTATATCTTACATAGCTACACACGCATTAAATGACAAGCATCAGTTTAATTAACAAACACAGAATGTTATTTAAATTGTACAAAAAACTAACAAAATAAATATCTGTTAAATCTTAATATTAGCATAAGGACAATAACATATAAATTAGAGAACACACGCAAATAAAGACGAACATTTAAAAATAAAGGCGATTTACTTAATATTTTAAGTATCCTTAAAAATTCTAATAAGTCAAAACATGTAAACTACGTTTCCAAACTAAAGGCCAAAATAACTGAATAAAAAGATCAATATCAAAAACAAATGTAAACATAAGTTCTTCTTCTTCTTCTTCTTCTTCTTCTTCTTCTTCTTCTTCTTCTTCTTCTTCTTCTTCTTCTTCTTCTTCTTCTTCTTCTTCTTCTTCTTCTTCTTCTTCTTTAGCAATACAGTCCAACCTGAGCCCTGGCTTCCAACACCAATCTTCTCCAATGTCTCCTATCCATTGTCGTCTCAGTGTAACCTCTCACATCCATTCTTCTTAGATCTTCCAGCACGTCATCCAACCATCTTATGCTGGGTCGGCCCCTCTTTCTGCTTTTATAGACTTGCGCCCTCAGAATTTTCTTTGGCATACGCTGATTATCTATCCGCTCTAGGTGACCTAGCCACTGTATTTGTTGAACCTCTACGAATCTTACAATGTTCTCATGCTTCAATAGCTCATCTATGTCCTGGTAATTTCTTATTCTCCATTCATCATCTTCTTTAACCGGGCTATAAACACGTCTTATAACCGTTATTAAACATACATTATTGCAGGAATCAAAATAGTTTTAAATTGAAATTTATATCGACTATTCGTTACAACATCGAGACTGTTGTCATGCGAAAACTCCGTGAGATTACATGAAATTTATATATTGAGTAAAGTTAATTATTTTTTAAATTTATTTATTACATTCCTTTTTTGTCACAGGTAAAAGCAGGAGTCATACGAACTCGTGATTTGGTGTAGGTCACGACAACAAACCAATGCAGTACAGTATTAAATAATCAATGTACACAGATTTAAAAAACTGTTAAAAATATCCAAAATGTTTTGGATTAAATTGCATTGAACTCCCCACTACAACAGATATGTTGGGGTCAATGTGTGTAAAAACTAGACCAATTATGTTAGTCGCACAAGTTCTCGAGCAAGAATTGCAGACGCCGGTCGAGAGGGTCTATCGCGAGTCTCATTGTACGCGTAGCATATTATAATGTGTCCTTCCACAGAGAAATCATTTATTTAGCCCACATGAAGTTAGTAAATTATTAGTAGCCTGAAGTTAGTAGACTGTCCAGAAAGAAACGCAAACAAATTAAGTCATAATGAATAACGGGTGTGAGGAGGTGGAATCGTCCGCGGTGTGGCTCGTTATTGACACAAACCGTATGAATCATGTCAGAACAGTTATGGCTGTTATTTTTCACCCTGTTCCCATTACGGCAGTGACGCTTGTGCAACCTCTTTAAAAACGGGAATTTATGGCACATAAATGTTTTATGAACTTATTACAGGTAACTGACAGACAACATCCGTTGCGATAGTGAGTTATCATTACGTCCACTGTTTTCTTCTTCATTATTGTCAGGGAATAATGGAAGGGTACTTTCAGCGAAGACGGAGACTGTCGTTTTTAACTGACAGAGTACATTTCATAACATTCCATTACTTTCCAATTGCTTATTCGTAATAAGACAAATGTAATAAGAGGAATGGAAAATAAAATGTTGAAGCCAGTTACTTACAGGCTTTCCGTTTTATTATTTTAATGACAAAGAAAATGATAAAGAATGATTCAAAAGCGGCTTGTAATGTCTTCAGTTAATATGAAGTGTTGTTAAAATTTCATTTGGTCAATCTAGTGTACAGTTGTGTTAGCATTCTTCATATCTGACATCGCGCCCGCATGTGTGTGTGTGTGTGTGTGTGTGTGTGTGTGTGTGTGTGTGTGCGCGCGCGCGCGCGTGCGTGCGTGTGTGAACTAATTAATGTGCATAGTGTTCTATTAGTGGCATAGTTTTTATTTTACTGTTCAAAAAATACATGAACCTTTACATAATATTAGCTAAGGGACAAATTCTTAGAAAAGCCTTTAATGATTAAGTTAGAAAGTAATGTATGTTTTATATTCAATTAATGCAGTGTAAATTATAGTAACTATTATGGTTGAACTTCTCGTTACTCTGATTTTTGAAAGTTACTTCTCGTAACTTTGAAATTTCAAACTTAAAAATTCTGTCATTACAAGGGATTATTTAGTTGCTTTCGGTGGATATGTGTGAGTGGACTAAATAATTTACGTATGTGAACTAAATAATTTACGTAAATGTGTGTGAGTGGACGTGTATATGTATAGTGTATATGAACTGACTAATTTATAGATTAGTTAACACAGTGTTCAGAAAATATCAGTTTCACAAATCCGTAAGTCAGATTTCTTCTTATGAATATTATTAACTAATGTGGAGGAGCAATGATACAAAGTTAACTGACGTTTTCCAATAAACTCTTGCTCTTACTGAATCATTTGTAAAACTACTGCACTGCTGCTCTATTCTAGGTACAGTTAGCACGTGTTTCTTTGTTATCCTTGTATTTGTAACCTTTGCATTGTACACGTGAATTAATGCTGCTCTGATGACAGCTGCAGACGACTTCTTACTTGAAACGTGAGCTTGGTAGCAACAGTGATGCTGAACGTTCTGTTATAAGTAAACAAGACATAAGTGCTGTCAGTACATTTAATGAAGACGACAGATCTTTAAAACTCAAAAGTGAAACCAAAGAAAATGTATGTCAAGTTAAAGGTCCTCCACCGAGCACTCCTTCCTTACTCTCTATTCTAAAAGAAAGTCAATAAATTCTGTTCGGTATGGGAGTTTGTCTGAGGCGTTTTAATCGTTTTGCTTGTCCTGCGATATCGTCCTTTCCAGTTCGTTGTGGTGCGCTGTTACCTAGTGTAGCGATCGATGTTTAATTTCCTGTCGTACAGAAGGCATCTTGACGTCCGATTTGGCACGCACCACGTGGCATTAACCACTGTTCTGTAACGCTGCAGTATCTCTACGTTACTTGCTGTTCTCCATAGCTGAATTCCGTATGTCCAGATTGGTTTCAAGATGGTCTTATAGAAGAGGAGTCGTACCTATCAAACATGTCTCTTACGTCTCCGTGGATGGATGTCGAGGGCCCTGCGAAAAATTTAAAAATAATATAAAAATTATCGTTACAACTATGTTAGTCTCTTGTGTGTGGATAATGGCTCCAGAGTAATTTCGAATACGACTGTTTCAGGTTACTTGGAGCAAGGAATCATGGTCCAAGACCCGCAGAAGCTGCGTAGCAACTATTTTGCGTCCTTGAAATGGATTACCGACTTACTGAGCCTATTGCCTACAGACATCGCCTACTACTTATGGTCTCCAGAGAAGTGTGTTAATGCTGTTCCTTGTCCGGTCATAGTGCGCACAAACAGACTCTTTAGAATGCCTAGAATGTTAGAATTTTTCGACAGAACTGAAACTAGAACTGGCTACCCGAACTCATTTCGAATATGTAAAGTGGTGTTCGCCATCATTGTGCTGATACACTGGAACGCATGTTTTTATTTCGCTATCAGTTATGCGATCGGTTTCGGATCCGACAACTGGGTGTACAACGTCAAAGGTCCCAGGAACTCCACACTGTCCCGACAGTACATCTACAGTTTCTACTGGTCGACACTCACTCTCACCACAATAGGTAACTTACTTTTCGTAGCATAATCTGAATATAATCTCATCGCTCTTTCAATTCTTGTTTTGTTTGCACGTATTGTAATAGATCACAGTGGTCTGTTACGTTTGAAATATTAAAATTCCTTCTTTAAAATATAATAAAACTCTTTCGTTTTTTTCACAAAAAAAAAGAAATTTTTAGTCTTTTAGATTTTGGAGACAAGAGGAATCAAAAAATAATAATAATTGGAATGTGTTCATAATCTTCAAATAATATTTTGTTACTTGGCATGGCCCTGTTGTAGTAAGCAGTATGTACAGAGTATGGTAAAAATATACTTGATTTTGTATCTGAGTGCGTATGAGCGCACTTTTACACGTTATGTCCATGAAGTCATTATTTGGTTTGTTTTAAACATTTAAAAAAAAATTAAATCGACATATTTAGCCTTTATTGTACACATCGGTGTTTACAAACACATCGCATTACGTAGTAGTATTAGTAATTCAAGCCAACACGTTTGTTTTTAGTTTGCAATTAAATAATTAAAATAATTGTTAAAACGTAGTAACACTGACAAATTTTAGAGGTAAAAATTATTTACTGGAACAAATATTTTCTTACTTATTTTCTTACATGCAACTGACGGTGACAAGGTAGTTTAGGTGAAATTTAATAATAATGAAGATAAACTGTAAAGGAAAAAGTATTGTTATATTATATCTTTCACATGTTCTAATTTCGCCTCAGTTTTAAAGGAGGGAGACATATCAAAAAGTTCAGGTAATTCTTATTACAGTTTTAACCAAATAGGAGGGGCGTCTTGCCGTTTTCCCTGTTCGGGTATATATATATATATATATTCAATCACTTTCTGCTACAGTTCGTTTCTTGATATATATAAAATATTTAAAATTTATATTTATTTTACCTCAAGATTTTTTATTTTTCCCTTATTTGGAACATGTTTCGAGAACTCCTGTGTTCTCATCCTCAACCATCCTCAGGCAAGATCACGAAGGCTGAGGATGAGAACACAGGAGTTCTCGAAACATGTTCCAAATAAGGGAAAAATAACATCTTGAGGTGAAATAAATATAAATTTTAAATATTATATATATATATATATATATATATATATATACCATCCCTCTCGCTCTATCTTTTTGTGTTTATCCCGCCCACTGTCTCCTTGACTTACTTTTTTCGGATAATGGGGTGTAGAGTGGTTGGCGGTGAATCGATACACGTTTGGCTGTGTAGCGTGAATATAAAAAGTCTGCACACATAGTTTTTTCTTCTGAATGTGCACTGTGTGGAACAAGGGCTCCGAACGGCTTTCAAGCGGACCAAACTTCGTTACCCTTCTCTCACGGGTCCAGTCAAGTGGGCGAAAACACACACAGAATGAATACGGACGTGTGCACACCGTATCGTGTTAGGCCTACACAGTGAAAAAAAATAATTCTATTCATTGTTATTACCATCACATCGTCGCCGTCATTAGTTTTATTATTAATGTTGTTCTCACTGTTGTTATTGTTCTTGTTCTTGTTCTTGTTGTTGTTATTGTTATTATTATTATTTAAGTTTGTTAGTTCAATTGTTATTATTAAAATTGAACCCCCCCCCATAATTAACTTCATGTACTGTTTTAATTATGAAACTTCTATTAGTTGTGTGTGTGTGTGTGTGTGTGTGTGTGTGTGCGTGCGTGCGTGCGTGCGTGCGTGCGTGTGCGTGCGTGCGTTCGTGCGTACGTGCGTGCTACTCCACTTTCGAGGGCAACCGAAATTTAATGAAAATTATGGAAGAAGCTAGAAACTTCCACAAAAACATATACAAGAATACTCCATAAATTTATAGATAATTTATGGAAAACAACCGTAAAATTATTTCAGAGCTGTCTTTCGCGAACACTTTTTAAAATGTAATTTTCAGAGTGCTCTTTACCTAGTATTTTTAGAATAGTCTACTTTCAGAGCTTTCTTTAGGAACTGCCAAAATTTACGTAAGTTTCCTCTACAAATACACTTCAGAACTGTCTTTCGTGATCACTTTTAGTGGACAACCAAGCTCTCTCTAGTCGAAATTTATGTTGAGAATTTCAAATAAGTACATGACAAAAATAAACACAATAATTAACTGAGGAAGTACATTGTAGAACTGTTTTGGAAGATATGCCTATCTTTAGCAAATTATTTCTATACGCTCTTTCTATCTATGGAAACTTCTTATGCTTTAACCCCTTATAGATCAAACTCAGATTGACACTCTTATTTAAAACCTTAATGGTCCTGTCGTCTAAATGAGAGAAAAACCTTTTAGATAAATATAGTTTATATTCTTCCAGATGACATAGAACTGAAGGTTCGAATTTCATCTGAATTTTCTCGAATCTTTTTATCTTATACTCCTTGTTTAAATTTAAGTCTGTAATATTCTTAAATTCTTTAAAGGATCACTCTGCAATCTAATAAAATACCGTGACTTAGCTAGCCATTTTTCAATTCTATTTACATAGATAAAAATTTGATTGAATTTCATATATTTAAATGGACTTGTCATCAAACGGCATGAAACACTGTCATAAATGTAAGAAGGAAACTAAGAACATAGATTACAATATAGTTCAGACTGCTAATGGTCTATAAAGGTAGCTGTCATGCTTGCTACTTGTAAAACTAACAAAAGCAAATTTATCAAGAAGCCTGAAGAAGAAACTAAACAGGGCACTAGAAGTTGACTAAGGAGGAAGCTATAATTGAAGTAATGAATTTTACACTCTGGTTAGGAAGACGTTTCTAGAAACAAAAAAATAATAAAAACACTCGACAAACTCAAAAACTTATGAGAGGCTGATATAGTCATAATGTCAAATTATGCTGATTAGAATCACAACAATAAGTAGATACATGTTGAACTCTTGGATTTCGTTGTCCATGACGTGTTCCGTTTCTTAATTAAATATAATTATTTCACTATGACTCGGAACACAAAACTTTTTATGGGTAAAAGTTTTACATAAAAGCTTTTACATTTTTACCCATAAAAAGTTTTGTGTTCCGAGTCGTAGTGAAATAATTATATTTACACGTTGAATGTCACAGATACATTCGCCAAGTACGTACTGTAAGAGTTCGCTGAAGATTTTGAAGAAACATAAGGGACGCTATCAAAGTTGAAAAACAGGCCATCGAACCTAGTACATACTGATGTAAAGTGTCTATAGTTTAAAAATAAAGAGTTAAATTCAATTATGAAAAACTATAATATCTACTTTTATCATACAGAAAATGAGAAAAAGAGGTCTATTATAGAACCCTGCAATAGGACTATTATGAAAGTGATGCATATGATTATATGAAAGTTGTTAGTAAGACCTATAGGTGGATAGAGAGCTTTCCAGATATTGTTACAATCCTACTCATAGAATGGTCAGAATAAAATCTGTAGAAGTTAATAAAGATAACTAGAAAGAGTACTTGAAATAGTTATTATATTTTCAAACATCTAATGACTATTATTCTTAAGAATTTAGTGTCAAATAAAAAAAACGTATCTTAGAGAGAAACCCACATAAAAATTAACTTCTCAGGACTAAATTAATTTTTATATATATAGCAAAATCAAAACTGGCTAGCAACAAGGTACATTGTGTGGACTGTAAACACTAGGAAACATTATGATAGACATTGTAAATCTTAAAATCATAGTAAGAATGGTAACATTCTTACTACGGATCGACTGAAGGAGTTATAGAGGTCATTTAATAGTAGAGAAAATGACTGCAATTTAAGTAACAAGAAGAAGATAAAAGAAGCTATCACTGAGAAATCTAGAGGAACTTACTAGAGGACAATTATTTATAAATAGGCTCAATAAGGTTTCTTTCAAGCCATCGAGCTTAGGACTATGTAGTCTAAAGGATATTCAAGATCTCTCTACCAGGCATTCTGTCAACTAGCAAACCTAGAAATGAACTCATAACTGAAACTTATAAGAAAACTAAGAATTTGGACATTAAGAAACCTACAGTGGTTATTGTGAAAGTTGAGGTGAAGAAATCTAAACAGCAACCTTAGAGGGTATACTCTCATGCCTCCTAACAGGGATATCAATGATGTCACAGCTTACTTAGAGTTGCTTAGAAAAAAGAAAAAAGAATTGAAGGTCAATTATCTTTATAGTGTGCTTACCAGAAAACCTTAGTAAACGGAGAAGTTCAACAGACAACTATGCAGAATGATCTCTTCTAAGATGCGAGCAGTTAATTCTAAGATTAAGTAATCATAATTCTCTAAATGCATTATCTGATGATATAAAAAAAATAATGAAGCGTGTATTAACATTGAGAATAAGGACAAATGTTGTTTCATATATACTATCATATTACCCATAGATATTTGTAATAAGAAGAAACTCAGTCATCCTCAAAGAGTAAAACAATACCAACACTACACAAATGATAAGATGTTTCCAGGATTCGAATATCCGATGTCTTTAAGGGATATAAGGACTTTTGACAGGATACGTTTTAGTAAATACCAAAGTTACCCAAGTATGCCTATTAACGTATATAGTTTTGAAGCTAATGGAACTATATAATCCATCTACAGATTTCTAATGTTTATGATGCAGAGTTCGAAGTCAATCTATTGTTCTACAATAAACATCTAAAGATAGTAGGTTCACAATTGTCAAAGCTGCTCGAGAAAGCTATCTCTGTAGGGCATGCTTAACGCCCTTCATAAAGGCGTTGACTTGAGAAACCTGTAAAACTTACAAACCGGTTAAGCTGAATAACACCCAATTCAGGTGAAATAGCATACTTCAAAAATTACTATAAGAAGATACAGCACCCTCATGTAATCTCTATGGACTTCGAAAGTACACTTTATAAGATCAATACGTGTCCTAGAAATCCTCATACAGTGTTTACTACCACAGGCCTAATGGGTTTACTATTTACCAAATAATCTAGTGTCTAGAGAAAGTAATAAAATTTTCAAACGAATATTCTATAAAGCTAAACCAGAAGAAGAATTGGAAGAGGCTCCTGAAAGTTGTTTTCAGAGTTATCTTGAGTTTCCGAGTTTATCGCCTGAACATTTGACACAAAGAGTCAGATTCCAATGAACTTGACAGAGGATGGAAAGACTATCTTTCATAAAGCTGTCATATTTGCAAGGAAGAGTGTACTAATGAAAACGATAAGGTAAAAGATCACTGCCATCTTTGTGGAAAATGTAGAGGAACAGCATATAAGACATGTAATATCAACTTGAAACTGATATACTGTATTCTCGTATTCTGCCACAACATTGGCGGTTATGATACTCGTCTGTATGTTAAAGAGTTAGTAAAGAGGTATGAGAAGGTCAGTGTTATAGTGAATACTGATAAGAAGTTGTCCATTCCGGTTACAGGCATATGGAAAATGAAATTTGACGGGAAAGGAAACCCAAAGAAATCTTAAAGTTTTCCTTCACCGCCTTCAGATCAATGGTGTCATCTAAGAGACTCAAAAGAGATTACTGTAGGCACATCAGCAACTTTATACTTGAGAACACTACTTTAGAAAACAGATGCAGAGGTGATGAAGGGGAGATGTTCAAGATACTAAGTGGTATCTTTCCATATGAATTTGTCGATAACGTTGAGAAATTAAAGATTACTGGAGAGTTAAAGAGAGAAGACTTCTACAGCAGTTTAACGGTGCATTATATCAATAGAAGATTTCAAATATTATATAAAAGTCTAATGTTTACTGAACTAACTCCCTTATAATGTTATTGCTTAATTTTTGACATCTAGAGACATTTACCCAGTCGACTTGTCTTAAAATTCTCTTATCAGATCCTCATGTAATGTTTGCTTCTTAAAAGTAACATTCCAGCGATTTTATCTTTCATCTCTTATGAAATCCTTGCTCAATTTATGAGTCCAAGACATATAAATCCACTCATGTTCATCTAAGCGAAATAATCTAAGAGCGCTTCTCTTGAGACAGGAGAGTGATTTTTTTAAGGCTTTAACTCCAATATGCTCAAAGAATTCTTTCATTACTGGGTATCGTCTGTATCTGCCACACAAAATCTTTAAAATCTTCTGTGATACAGTACCCATACCATTCATTAAGTCTTCAATATTTAAATACTTACAGACTTCTT
>CM068367.1:672680831-672683331 GCA_034769895.1 Magicicada septendecula
AGCCAGGCTGTGTCTTACCTGCATTTTTATTGCTGTATTAAATGAAAAATATTATATTACATTAAAATGAAAAAATTATAATTTTATTGCCTGGCAACAAAATTATTTTATTTTTAACAATTACCATTGTTTCAAAAAGTTTAAATAAATTTTCAAGTACTTTACTCTTGTTAAAACGTAAAAGGTTGCAGGTAAACTACCCCTTCCCCTTAACCGATGTTCACCAAAATCGAAAGTCATTGAGACCTCTACAATTCAGGGACGTATGCAAAACATTATTTGATTCTGTTTGAATTTGCGGCTGTTATCGTTTGCCATAGAAAATACACTTGATAAAAAAACGTTGCAGGTAAACTACCCCTTCCCCTTAACCGATCTTCACCAAAAACAATAGGTCTTGAGTACTCTACAAATCAGGGCTGTATGCAAAACATTATTTGATTCTGTTTGAATTTGCGGCTGTTATCGTTTGCCATAGAAAATACCCTCGTTAAAAAAACGTTGCAGGTAAACTACCCCTTTCCCTCAACCGATCTTCACCAAAAACAATAGGTCTTGAGAACTCTACAATTTAGGGCTGTATGCAAATAATCTTTTGATTCTGTTTGAATTTGCGGCTGTTATCGTTTGCCATAGGAAATACCCTTGTTAAAACATAAAACGTTACTGGTAAACTACCCCTTTCCCTTAACCGATCTTCACCAAAAACAATAGGTCTTGAGTACTCTACAAATCAGGGCTGTATGCAAAACATTATTTGATTCTGTTTGAATTTGCGGCTGTTATCGTTTGCCATAGAAAATACCCTTGTTAAAAAAACGTTGCAGGTAAACTACCCCTTTCCCTCAACCGATCTTCACCAAAAACAATAGGTCTTGAGAACTCTACAATTTAGGGCTTTATCAAATAATCTTTTGATTCTGTTTGAATTTGCGGCTGTTATCGTTTGCCATAGGAAATACCTTTGTTAAAACATAAAACGTTACAGGTAAACTACCCCTTTCCCTTAACTGATCTTGACCAAAAACAATAGGTCTTGAGTACTCTACAAATCAGGGCTGTATGCAAAACATTATTTGATTCTGTTTGAATTTGCGGCTGTTATCGTTTGCCATAGAAAATACCCTTGTTAAAAAAACGTTGCAGGTAAACTACCCCTTTCCCTCAACCGAACTTCACCAAAAACAATAGGTCTTGAGAACTCTACAATTTTGGGCTGTATGCAAATAATCTTTTGATTCTGTTTGAATTTGCGGCAGTTATCGTTTGCCAAACAAACAAAATTACCCTTGCTAAAAAAAAACCGTTGCAGGTAAACTACCCCTTTCCCTCAACCGATCTTCACCAAAAACAATAGGGCGCGAGTACTCTGCAAATCAGGGCTGCATGCAAAAAATTATTTGATTCTGTTTGAATTTGCGGCAGTTATCGTTTGCCATAGAAAAAAAATCTACAGGTAGACAGACAGACAGACAGACAGACAGACACACAGACACTTTTCGGAAAACGACTTTTTTTCATGTTTTGAGTGTAGTAGAATCAGAATCTGCAATAATCTCGAACACGATTTTTTTTGCCATCACCATACTTCCATTCCTTAAGGAATATGGAAGTAAAATATCGGTATGGAGAACAATACATGACTTCCATATTCTAAGATTTATATTTAAAATCATTTTCAGCCAAACAGCCAGGCTGTGTCTTACCTGCCTTTTTATTGCTGTATTAAATGAAAAATATTATATTACATTAAAATGAAAAAATTATAATTTTATTGCCTGGCAACAAAATTATTTTATTTTTAACAATTACCTTTGTTTCAAAAAGTTTAAATAAATTTTCAAGTACTTTACTCTTGTTAAAACGTAAAAGGTTGCAGGTAAACTACCCCTTCCCCTTAACCGATCTTCACCAAAATCGAAAGTCATTGAGACCTCTACAATTCAGGGACGTATACAAAAAATTATTTGATTCTGTTTGAATTTGCGGCTGTTATCGTTTGCCATAGAAAATACGCTTGATAAAAAAACGTTGCAGGTAAACTACCCCTTCCCCTTAACCGATCTTCACCAAAAACAATAGGTCTTGAGTACTCTACAAATTAGGGCTGTATGCAAAACATTATTTGATTCTGTTTGAATTTGCGGCTGTTATCGTTTGCCATAGAAAATAAAACGTAAAAGGTTGCAGGTAAACTACCCCTTCCCCTTAACCGATGTTCACCAAAAACAATAGGTCTTGAGTACTCTACAAATCAGGACTGTATGCAAAACATTATTTGATTCTGTTTGAATTTGCGGCTGTTATCGTTTGCCATATAAAATACCCTTGTTAAAAAAACGTTGCAGGTAAACTACCCCTTTCCCTCAACCGATCTTCACAAAAAACAATAGGTCTTGAGAAATCTACAATTCAGGGCTGTATGCGAAACATTATTTGATTCTGTTTGAATTTGCGGCTGTTATCGTTTGCCAAAAAAAAAAAATTTCCCTTGATAAAA